>VZRU01001917.1:38985-49581 GCA_013398155.1 Pedionomus torquatus
GTTCAGGGAGACTACTGAAAATTTATCCCATGGGACAACACAGAAAAAGTAGAAATTGCAAGCTTTTTTCTGTCTTTACTAAGCAGCTTTCAAAAATTTATGAGCAATAAAAAGAAAAAAAAAAGTCATCACAGGTTTTCAGAGTGTTCATCTGAAAGTAACCCTGCTTAAGCAAGAAATCCAAATTTCATTTATTACTCCCTCATCTGCCATTCTACACCCATTAAAGAGCCAAGTTGTTGCTGCTACAGATACTTTAGTTTTTCAGTTTGGCTATGGACCTAAATCTCTGCCATAAACACTTAAGTTTTTTTGATTAAGATGCCTTCAAGCATGAAAAAAAACCACTGAGCATTAAAAAAATATTAATGAAACAGTGGAGGGTCCACAAAATATTTATATGCAAGTAGAATCTTGAATTTGCTGCTAAAATACTCTTAGATCAAGTATTAACATTAGAAGTAGAGTGATAAGCCTAGAAACACATTAGGTAATTTAAATACCTAAGCTCTGAATAAACAGCTATATATGCTGCTACAGAGAAAGAAGAGGCCAGAAGCTATCCTAACTTGGACAGGTAACCTGTTGAAACAGTTCCTTACACCATCTTCCCAGCAGCAATATCAGTTTGAGGAGTTCCTCAATTACTCATTTCTAGTCATCCCTACTAATGTGGGTCTGACTTAAAAATAACTCTAACCTAACCAAAGGGAGGGAGAGAAAAAAAAAAGCGGGCGGGAGCAAGAAAAAAGCGCAACACAAAACCCAACACCACACATTTTGGAACTTGAAGCTAGAGAGGAGAAAATGGAAGACTGCTGCACTGAATTAGTTTCCAATCCATTTCATAACAAGGTCCTCCAACAATTTTGCAGGAAAAAAGAGAGGATGGCACTACTGAAGAACAAGCTTCAGACAGTCTTTTAAGATATTACAGTGAGGTCCTCCATTTTCACAGTACACATGCACTGCTTTACAAATTTATTCCAGTAGAGAAGGTGTCTCATGAGCCTACAGTTTATAGGATGAAGAAAGTTTTATTGTTAAAGTAGAGCTGCACAAGTAGGAACCCCAGCCCCCAAAATCTGAGGTGTGATCTCCTTCAATCGGAATTTACTCAGTGAGATAGCAGGGGTTATGGCCTGCAGCAGTGAGATTAGATTGGTATTGAAAACAATTAATGCTACTTTTTTCAGTTTTCTGTTCAAGAGGTTACTCTCCAAAAAAATAACTACTTTCAGGACAGAAAGGAAGCATGGCAGTATGACTCAAAGGTAAATTTAAGAATAGAGCTTACAGTCAACTGTAGACCCAGTGCACTCACAAGGCTCCCAATCTCCATAGTCTGTCGCTCCACAGAATCTCCCCATAAGAGCATCTTCATAAAACCAAACCAGAAGTCCATGAAGCCTAGCATCCTATGTCAAAGAGCAACTACCTATGCATGCTGTAGTAAAACTACAGGAACCTCTGAGCAACTCAGCCCCTTAGATTCTTCCCCACGTTCACCAGCAGTGTGTGGCTTCAGGAAGGACTGGAAGAGGATACCTCCATGAGAATTTGCCCGATTGATTTTTGATCTGCTGTAAGCGTTCATCTGCTGGTTTATATGTAGACTGCACTCTAAAAACCAAAGGCACGTCACGTGAAATGACCCAAGGTGTTTAAAAGAAGTTGAGCTGACCTCAAGGAAAAAGAAAAATTATATTTACTCGGCACACCACAATACTAAAAAAGGCAAGATGACAGCTGAAATTAACTGTAGTACAGAAAGTTATTAGATACATGTTTGAGGTAAGTAAATGCACATTGTTTATTCCAATTTATATGCCACGTTTGTGTACAAATGTAGGTCAGGGAACAAAAGCTACTGTTAGAAAACAAAAACAAACAAACCAAACAAAGAAAAAAAAAAGAAAAAAAAAACACAAAAAAACCCCACACTACACTAAAACCAAAACGGTGGCCTGGGAATACAGTATCTTAAAAAAGAATTCCCATAAACACATACAAACCCTCCCCCAGTTGAGTTTGCCCCTTTCTTCTTAAGTCCCAAGGCAAGTTTTAAACTAATTGTAAACATCAAATGTGCTCCGGTAGATAAGTATTAGGATAACTAATTGGTCCAAAAAGTACAGACTTTTTTATTTCTGCTTTGAGAAAGTTTACTTTAACAAGGTCTTAGATTTCTGTAGGTAGAAGACATTGCACATCCTCGACTACATGTCACATTACCAGCACACACAAGAATGATACAAGAAATCCTACCACTTCAATGTACAAAAAAATCCCACACCAGAAATGCCATTATATACAACTGCACTGAAACTACCAAAACTAACTAATTCTCCCAATGTGGAAAACTACAGACTCTAATTCTTGTGAGTTACATAGTTAGGATTTCCTAGTAATATACTTAATCTACTATCTTAGCTTCCCTTAAAACTTCTTTCCCCTTTAGGAGGGGAGAAGGGATGACAGGACAGAGAAATAATATCTAAGTTCAGGAAATCAAATATTACCATAAAATATTTTATCTGTTCAATGAATAAAATTCACTCAGAACAAACTGGCAGACAGAAAATTTCAAATGACCTACCTGACCTTTTGAGGAGGAAAGGAGGAGAAATCGCACAACTATCCTGTATGTTAAAACTTTAAAAGAAGCTGTCCCTGCAAGCAGACATTCAACAAACAGATCTGTCAGTGTTATCATGTACATACAACCCAGAAGAGGAGAAGGAAGACAAGTTCCATTTCGTGAAGGGCCCCTTTCTGTGGGGTCACTATAGGAGCAATGAATTCTTAGAAATAAGGTCTGATTGCACCCTGGATTGCTAAAAAAATCACATGTAAGTCATACCTAAACAAATCAGATTGTTATTAATTACTACAGACCAGACTATTAAAAAGAAAAAAAAAAAAAGTGCTCAGTGAAACCAGTTTCTGTTTTAGCTTCACTGTTAGTGAGGAAACGCTACATGTTTGTATCTTGGAACATGTTCTTAGGGATCTCAGCAGCTCTTCCTGCTCTGGGCATTGAAGTTTCTGACAAAGCATAAGAAGTTTGTAATTTCCTGCTTTGCAAAACTATCAGAAAAACTGTCACTTTTTCAACATTTAACAGGCAAATAGGAACAGATTACTATACTTAGATGTTGATAGTGTCTCATTAGCACACTGGAAATGGTACCTCAGCTATGAAGGAAAGCTGGCAACAGAATTAAAGATAAACAAATCCAAAAAACAACCTCAAGTTCCTGAAGGTATCAACAACAAAAAGGTAATCTCTTCACAAGGCTGAGACTGAGGAAGACCAGGCATTAGTCAAGAAAGATGCATTCTTATGCTCTCCCTGAAACATAAATACAATAAAGGACAGAAATTTCAACACACGTTAAGTTATATTTGCCATAACACAGATGGCATGAGGACACAGGTAATTACTAACGGAAGTTAAAAAATAAAGACTCCTTCCCTTGCAGAAGTGGTATGAAAATGGGAATGAAAAAACATTTTGCAAAAGTTAGCTGCGTGCTTTCAGTTTCTCCTATCTGGCTAAAAATCTCTTCTGGTGCAAAAGCCTGTGTGAACCTCAGTTCAGGAAGGCAGAAATCTGAAAAAAAAGACATTATTTTCAAGTGCTGTTATAACACCTGAGCAACACTTTATGAAGCAATTCCTTTTCTATTGATCACTGCATTCAAAAAATAAAATGGCTGGACAATGTAGAAACACAGTCGTTTCAACAACTGTAAAAAGGGAAACATGCATGTGACAGTCTTTTGTGACTTTTGCAAAGTACATTATAGTTAAATAAACTTAACAGATATGATCCTCGCAGAACTGAATTTTACCCTACCATACGATCTGTCACAATCCAGCTTCTCCTTAGACGACTCATTTGAGTAATAAACAATTTACTGCGATAGAGCCATTAAGAACATAATGGGAAGTGTCACTGGAGATCAGCACGTTGTTTCCTTGCACTGCAAAACACACTGGCAGGAACTCTCCCTTGCAGTAAGCATTTTGCTTGAATTACTTTGCGTCAAGTCCACAACAAACTCACAATCCACTAAAGATTCAGATGTATGAGGTAAGCTAAAATATAAAAAATATAAAGCACTTGTTACCTACAATTTCTCTCAGAAGACTTTTACAGAAGTATTTTTAAAAATTCACCTCGGAGCAACAAACTCAGATTGGGGTTTTTTGTTGTTGTTGTTTGTAGGGAAGGTTGTTCTACATTTCATGAAATTAAGTATTTCTCTTATCAGATTATTCTCTTTGGAGCAAAAGAAATCTTGTGTTATTCGCATGAAAACAAACTGCCTAATGCTACAATTTCTTTCATTTTAAAACCTTAAGAAAATATCCTAAAAAAAAGTAAAACTAAGTACTTCGCAGAGACTCCTTGGTAGTAGACACTATTCTAAAATATTTCATAGATTTAAAGGGTTTTAAAACAACAGTGTTAGACTTAAACGTGGGTGTAATTAAGGAAGAATATGCACTTCATTTTTTAATCTTATGTTTGAAAACCATCTATATACTTTTGCGCCTGCAAGAACAGTTTTATTTAAATTAGCATTCCTCGAGTTATCTGTGCTTTCAGTAAAAGTCAAAATCAGAAACCCACATCCCAAAATCTAGAACAGAACCTAGTTACAGAAATATTTTTTCCTTAACTTTCACCCTATTGTTTAGTGCAGTGAAGAACAGCGAATGGAAAATACTTGAAGCATATGCATACAACAAAGGCAAACCCAGAAGAATAGGCCATAAATGACAATGCTGAACCAGCTCCAAAGTGTCAGCAAAGCCAAGACCTCTCTCTTTTCTTCTCCGCATCTCACTGCCAGACACAAATCCCTACCAACACAGACTACAAGTTCTGAAGCTGGCTGAGAAACCATTTTCTCTTACAAAGCGTCCAAAAGCCTCATCGTTCTCAAGTGTTGCCATTTCACTTCGGGACTAACCTAGAAGAGTGTTCCCCAGTCATTTCACAGCACTCAGTTCACCGAGGTACTCCTTCTGCACTGCAGTTTTAACGAGATTTTCTGAAGCTAATGCATACATCCCTTCAGCAAGTTTTTACTTCAATTTATTACCAGTTTCTCATGAAGATTCTGCAGTAACAATGAACAAAATGATGCCCTAAAATAAGAAAGGCACTAAGTGAATCTGTGCTTTCAAGTGTGTCTTAATCTGGTTCGGCTTTTCCAGTTTATTTTATTTCAGTGGTCTAAGGGAAAGTTAAAGTAACCCGACCTGAATTTCTGCTCAGAACCATCTTATAATGTCTTCATACAACAACAAATTCTTGGTCCATTAAAATTTTGACCTTAAAAAACCTACTGGTTTTCAAATTGGTGGATAAAAGGCAGCTAATCTCTCTTCAGAAGCATTTAACATAAAGCACCTTAAGCAAGTTAAGTATTTTGAGAAACATAAAACTTTGGTATTACTCTCAAAAGATTCCTAACCACTTCCAACCTCAAATCAAGCACTAGAAAAAGAGGGCACTACCTTTCTGAAGAAGGTGAAAGACTATCAGTGACTGCTATTCTGAACTGTTCTCCTCCCTGTATTCACATGACAAAAGCTTCCTAATTCATACGGAAGTATCTCCATAGGAGCAATTTGGTTGGTTTTTTTTTTTTACTAAAAAAAAATAAAAGTCAAGTTTCCCAAAGCTGTTACCAAATTTTGATCAAATTGTCAGATCTGTCTTATAAAACTTTATTATAAAGTTCCACAGGTGCTTTATTACAGAAATACTCATAAGTGAAATCTCTAAATTGCATGTTGTCCACGCCTCCACAACCTATTTGAGGATTTAAAAAATCAGTAGTAACCTAAAGAAGGGTGGGTGGGGGGAGTTAAGCAACATAATTACATATAAGAAACACAAACTAGGATAGCAACTTGAATCAGTAATGCCTACTCTAGCAATAAAGTTGTCACAAAACTGTGGGAAATAAATAGGAGTGCAAGGTTCCTCTGAACCAACTTAAAGTGGAAATTATGCCCCTCATTTCACCCACAGGAAATCAGTAACAACTGAATCTGAAGTAATTCCCTCAAGTGCTACCAAGAAAGCTTTTACTCATCAGCTATGCTTCAGGATATGAAAGGATAAAGCAGCAACAAATTAAACAAGTGTTTGCCAAGAAGTCTGACCAGCATGACAGCTGTGCTAGTTTATAGTCCCATTTGTGACCACCCTGCTGCGTTATGAACGCTTTCAACCTTAGTTAAAACCAACTTGTGTTAACACAACATAGTAAGAAATCTTAGAATTTGTTTGATTGTTACCAGTTCATAATCCAATTTAATCTTCTCTACTTTGCAATTTTTCCTTTGGAAGTAAAAAAAGTGGGTGAAAAAAATCCACACCTCTTTCAATTCTGGAAGATGCTGTAGTTTAGTGGTATTGCTATGTACCAAGACAGTACAAAAGAAATATTGCATCAAATCAACGCATGATCAGATGTCCTACAAGCTTAACCACCATCACTGAAGCACATTTCCAATATGCTAATTTTAAGGTCAATGAAAAGCAAACTATTCTGAAAGACCTTTACAAGACAAATGTCTAAGAAAAGACGATGTAAAAAGCATTTGATTTAACGCACAAGTATGTTCCTTATTAAATTTTAATAAAATATTCAAAGATTAAGCAAGCATTCATTATCAGTAAAGATGTTTGACTCACTTTACTTCCTACATCGGGACTTGCAGCAGCCTCTCAAAAGTGGGACAGTAACCGAGAAAGCTGTCTCACTAACTTTAGACAGATGTGTAAGTGCTTTTCACGACACTATGAAACTACACCCCGTATGTTAATGACCAGAAATAAAACCTAGTTTTTCCAGGAAACACGGGTGGAACAATAGTTGGGAGAAAAATCTGTGTGTGAAACAAGTCGTGCCCTTGTGTCTTACTAGTGGACTTCTTCAGAAACTCTTCCCAACAAGTTAATCTTACACTAGGTACTGGAAGTGACCCGTCTGTGAACTAGAAGCTGAAGATTGATGTCACCCACTGAATTAATTGCTACACTAAATTGACAGGCAATCAGTGATCGCGGTGACAGAGCCCCAAGTCCATATAGATGTCAGAAGGAAGACACACCTCTGAAATGTTGTTGGAACAAGGCTGACTTCAGTCCAGGCTACACAGAACCAGCAAAGAACACGCTGTCACACAATCCTATCCTGGAAAACCAAAGGCGTTTGCACAGCCAGCTTGAGTCATATTTCTAGAAGCAACTACTACATGCACATTCAGATACAGGATCCAAACTGTCACTCTTTGAACATTGCAGACAGGAAAGGTCAACACTTTGAGAAGACAGCCTTCCCACCAACTTGCTATTAAGCAAGTTAAGTATTAGCCAGCCAGCCATGCATCTAAACAAAGTCAGAATCAAGCTGCCGTATGAATATGGAATAGCACAGTTCTTTATTCATATACTCTGACTGCCCCTTTGCAGCTTCTGAAGAACTAATGCAGTTAAACATTTCAAATACTGTAATTATAGATTATTTTAGTGACTGCAAATAAGTATACAGTAACCCTACAAAACCTTATCAAAAGTCGCCATGGTAAAAACCAGCTTACACTAACCACTTCCCTTGCAAGAGCCAGCTTTATCCCCTCCCAGTTATAAAAACATGCCATTTATTTGAACATGGAAAGGGAGTAACAGTGCTAGCCGCATATTGTCTCATTTCCCATTTCCTTTTAGGTATCAAACTGCAGACCTTGTCACAATAAGGCTCAGAAATGCAATAAAGCAGACATTGGGCCTTCAAGAGAAAAAGTGAAATGCTAGTTCTTATTAAAGAACTTACTGTTAAAGTCAGCTTAGGGGGAAAAAAGAACAAGTTCTACACATTATTTTTGTATTTTCTGAAAGGGATTGTAAAGAAGCCCAAGGAAAAAGTAGATAGACTGACATTACTGACCAATGCCAAACCTTGCCCAGTTACAAATACAATGAGAACTTTGCCTTTATGCTTATGCACCAAGTATTTGTGGTTTCAAACAAACAAACAAAGGTAGTGTTAAAAATTTCTTTGGACAAACCCCATAGACCTGTTTTGTGCTTCCACCAAATCATAAATTTATTTGTCATCACACCTGCTGCACAAAAAAGTGTTCTGAAATCTGTAGGCAACGCTGTCTTCTCTGCCAGAGATTAACCAAAAATACGTAATGGAAAGAAGAGCCAGTCCTTAAGGTACCAGCTCACACAGCACAAGCTGTGTTCTTCCCACAGAGGGGAGACAGAGCACAGCTGGTCCCAGCTTGTACAACCAGTAGAGTTCTTTTGCAGATGACAAGGTTTCACAGATCTGAAAATGCTGCAATTGCATAAATCAGTCCTCCATCTGCTTTCGGCTTTGTTCCAATTGAGTTTACCTTCTTAATAGCTGTGGAAATCAGGGACACGTGTAGCCCTTTTGGCTCTATGATCAAAGAAACTTAATGTATATTTTGCTCCAATGGAACTGGAGAAAGTAAATTTCTTCAGTAGTTTTTCCCTTACAAATATTAATTGAAACAGAGTTCCAATTAGAGAATTACTTTCCAATAAGCCAGAAGCAGCAAACTGCTTATTTATTTTTTTTTCAAAAATCTTATGGTTCCTTAATTATAGCTATTTGTAGTTAAAAAGGTCCTAAGTATATTAAAGAAAAAAAAAAAGAAAAGGAAATGGGAAAAATAATAATCAGCATGAACAAAACCACTATCAGCATGTCCTAGGAGAAGCAACTTTAAGAGTGCTAAACATTTGTAAATTGAAACACACATTTATATGTAGAAATTCTGTTAGAATCAAGAGGTCTTGCAGTTTGTAACACATGCTACACTATGATATCTTGCATCCTTCTTTTTTCCCCCAAGCACTATAAACACCCACTGCCTGAAGCATCAGAGATGATCCACCTCACTTGCCTTGAGTCCCATACGAAGTTTTATTTAGCTGAGGGCCACAAGACACACAGCGTTTACCTAGACATTTGAGTACTACAGGTTTTATGCCAGTACTGCCCTGCTGCCAGTAGCTTGACAGAGCTGACAAGCATAGAAGTTTCACTCAGAACCCAGCAAGAGTCACATATAACTCCAAGGTGACAGTGGTAATTTGGGTCCTGATTTTCCTCTGAATTGGAATTGAATGTAACCAAGTCAGTGATAAACCTAAAGGTTAGGCTTCAGCCTAAAGCACCAATTACAGGATAGATACACAAGGCATGTACCAATAAAGCCTATAAGGCTCCACTTTTGCATAGGGGTTTTATTAGATGCTAACTCCTAAGATTTAAGTCCCATCTATTTACGGTTATTTAGCAAGTGCACATGCAAGTACTTTAAAGACAGCAGAAATACTTATGCATACAGCTAAGCCACTGCCTAAAAAATACTTTTTAAAAAAGTATTTGTTCATTTGAAAAAGTCAGAGACCAATTTTGATGAAGCTCTTATGGAACTTTATCTACATGGTAGAAGCTGGCAGATTTCCTACTTGTTCCCCTTGTTAGCTCATCAGCAGTCCACCCTGTGGGCTGAAAGGAAGCCAAAAGCCTCTAAGTTCTAGCTGTGGTCTCCCCTGCAGTCTTGATTCCCAGGGTCTACAAGTGGCCTACCCTGGCACTGGACCTATATTCCCATTTGCAGTCAATTTTAAAATACAGGAATGTAATTCATACACAGCTGCTTTCAAAATGCCAAAGCAATTGTCCTCCCCCCGCCCCAGATTTGCTGGGCATCCTCACTAGTGGCAGAACTGTAAAAAATAGTGCCACAAACACACAGCTCCAAGCAGGTCAGAACAAGCAAACAGTAGATTATACTAATTTTCTGCTGAGATACTAAGAGAAATTGTATACTTCAGCATATTTAGCAAGACAAGATGGTTTGCTGTTGTACCTGAACATGCTGGAACTTCAACCACATGCTCAAATGAAAAAAGTGTAGCACCATTCCTCTTGCCACCTGTACATATCTTTTTAAGGAGTTAATCTATCTTGCAACATTTTCAATTTAAATAACGTAATTTCAAGACTAAGTATAATTACAGGCCAAATCACAAAGATGTTTCCTTAGTTGAATATCAGTAGAGAAAATCACAAAGATTTGGGTAAAGACAGGACATTTCTGAGAAACACCAGAGTTTTCACCAAGTTTTGTGATGTTGTTAGTAAACTTATATAGAATATCACAAGAGAAACAGCCAAGGACAGTTACTAATACTGGTGTAGACAGTAAACATTTGAATGAGATGTCATCACGACCTTTCTCACAAACATCTCATAGGGCAACTTTCAGTCTTCTGACTTTTTTTTTCCCTTTAGAAAGGGAAGTCCAGCTTCCACTGCAGAAAAGAAACAGAATTTATATAAGAGTTTAGAAGTGCAGTCTGGAAACCCTGTCTTCACTTTTTTCATGGATAGAAAAAAAGCTTGGCCTGAGAAATTCTTTTGGGTTGAAATGATGCACACTCCAGGTACAAGAAAACATTTCACACTTATTTTAGTAATCTGCTGCTTCCTAACCCTTTCCCCCATGCTTTCCATC
>VZRU01001920.1:14777-45196 GCA_013398155.1 Pedionomus torquatus
TTCCTTATGAATCATCTGTAGAACAGACGATTGGAGTCGTAAGTAAAAGATCCTGGAAATAATGTGACTGGACTGCAGAAGTATTTTGTTAAAAGAAAATGCTCTGTGGCTGCACTTTCGGAAAAAAAAAAAAAAAAAAAGCAGCAGTTTTACCAGGGAATAGTGTTTGGGGTATTGATACTTCTTTGTTGCTTGACAGGTGTCAGAGATCATGACCTCAGGGGATGCATTTGGGTGGGTCAGAAGAAAGTAATTGGTATAGGGAGGCTTTCACCTCCAGGTCACTGGGTTTGGCTTTGATTTGGACCATCAGGGACCAAAAAGTCATTAATGTTTTAACACTGTCCGGTGACCTATGAATAGTAGCGGTGGGTGTCAGTCCCAGTATCAGAGAACAACTCTTCCTATAGCTCATCTTAGACTGCCCTTAGAGAACTAAGTACCTCCAGAGAGCAATTATTCTTATCTAAGGATAGACCAGAAGAATTGCCCTCTGGACATGTCTATATTTTTCCTGGAAAGGGAGCCTAGGTTTACCAGCCTGGACTTCAGCATCAATTTTTTTACACATCTAAGGTTGGTGAGGTAGATCATGCACAGATGTGCATATGAAAATATGGTATGGACACCATCCAAAACCATCTCAGTTTGGTTGCTGTCTAAATAAGCAGATAAAAACAAAAAAAGTTTTTCCCCTAGACTAGAAAAGCTCCTAACCCACTGCCCACCACCCACGTAACCCACTTGCTACAGGCTCTGTAAGTACCGAACTCCTAATTTTAAGGCCAGGCAGATATTATGCTTGCTTTTTTTCCCTACCACTTGCAATAATAACAGTTGGATCTGATGATCTTAAAAGTCTCTTCCAACCAGAACAATTCTATGATTTACTAAGCTATATTAAATAATTTACAGCACATCTTCCCATGTTTGTTCACTGTCAAAAAGAATCCAAAATAAGTGATTCACCACAAGTCTGAGTAAATTTGGTGGTTCAGCCACTGACACGTCCTCAAGATGAAGTTCTCTGCTTTCTCTTGACTTTTAGGGGTCACACATTTCATGTTGTTTCTTTTTGCTGTGTTTGCTTTGGGAGGTATGAGAAAAATACAGATGGAGAAGTAAATCAATACACTGAGCGGTCTTTGATTTACCTTTGTTTCATGACATGGTATGCTTTCCTACTTTTTTTTATAATATAATCCTCCTGATCTTATAGGGCTAAGAAGTTTTCCACACACTCACCTACTTTTTGAAGAATTATGGCCACACCGTTTTTCTGCCATTTGTTTCTATTGCTTGGCCAACCCTTGTTGCCTTTCTTGAGAACAGGGGTGGGTTTTTTTCAGAGTGGTCTGAGGACAGAGTGAAAACAGCAGGAAACTGAGGGCACAGAAACAAGGAACCAGCTTCTGCCAGCCAGACCTACCAGAATTTGGGTGGACCTCAGCTGAGATCTTGATTTGTGTTTTTTTAAAGTTTATTTTGATTTCCAGAAACGTATGGAAATCCTTTTTTTTTTTTTTTCACAGTCACGTATGCTTCTCCGCAGGGTAACACAGTGTGTGCTGCTGGGTATGGCTATTTCTTTCATCTCTCCCCCGAGGGACCATCCAAAATGCCTCTCCTGTCCTTCAGTGAGAACGTTGCCCATTCCTGCACAAGGTATTTGGGGATTTCTGGTGGAAGAGGTTTTCTGTCAGTGCATGGTAGTTCTAGCTGTGGTGGCAGTGGTGAGCCTAAAAGGGTTTGGCCCTCCTTTCAGGATTCTTCTTCCCAATTTTCATCCTCTTAAGGCTTCCTCTCTATAAGCAGAGTTCTCCACAGCTGAGACAACGATGTGGCTGGGATTGCTTTTCAGGCCTGATCACGAATCGTGTCCTCAGTAGTTTCAATACAGTCCTTTCTTCTTTGTCTGCAAGCCCAGTTTGTGAACTTGCAGCATTTCCAGTGCTGCTAACAAGCTCCTCCAATTCACCCCCTTGTCTAAACGAACATGATGTAATTTAAGGTGCCACATTTAACACATTTCCTCAACAACCATTTAACAGCAGAGCACTGAAGCGTGTGCTCATGTGTTAGATTTAAAGCTCATTTTTAAAGTGTACTCGGCGTTTTGAGCAGAATAGGGTGACTTGTAGAAGAACAGAGACACAATTTCTTACTTACACTCCTTGAACATCTCCTGCAGGCCACCATTAGAGACATGATACTGGCTTAGGCAACCTGGAGTGACGTTTCTGACCTCCAGATGCTTTATATCATAGCACCACAAACACTCAACTATTAGAGTTTGTCCTCTAATTAGTAGATCGAAGTAGAGACTAAGCACTTCGTAGTCCAATGGGATAAAAGATGCTGTACATGTGTCAGACGTTAGGTAGAAGATCTAGGAACAGTTTTTGCCTGCACTTCCCTAAAACAGAGGCAATAGTAAAAAAATTACAGTGTGCTAAAAGTCAGTGGACAAAGTTACCTGAATTTTGAGGAAATCTGGATATTAACCTGGATTTAAAATCCCTGAGAAGGTCAAACCAAGGACTCATTCAGGAAGGTGCCCATCTGTCTCGTGGAACAGAATAATTGGGAATGTAGTCCAAGTTGGCTTAATCCAGGATCTAGAAAACCCTTGTTTGTTCAGGTTCGTGTTGAGCTCATCTGAAGCTGACCATGTTTGAAAAATCCTGAGCATGGTGAGGGCATTCTGCAGCAAGCAGCTGCCAGTGGTGCCATACAGTGGTGTCGTAAGCCCTGGTGTGGCTAATTCAGAAAATACTTGAAAGAAGAGATTTTAAATATGCTTGCTGGCATGATTAGATATCCACCAGTTTTTGATTTTGGGTTACATTATTGATAAAGCATCACACAGAGGACTGTTATGGATATAAGATTTTAGATATCAACACAGAATCACAGAATTTTCATGGATAGAAAGTACCTCTGAGATCATCGAGTCCAACCATACACACACAAAAAAACCCCAACCCAACCAACCAACCAAAAAACCTCCAAAACAAACCCCAAAACAAAATAAAACCACCACAAAACACCAAATCCCCACAAAACAAATCACCTGTCCCAACAATCTCAGCCACTAGAGCATGCCCTGAAGTGCCACATCTACACATTCCTTAAATACCTCCAGGGATGGGGACTCCATCACCTCCCTGGGCAGCCTGTTCCCGTGCCTGACCAGTCATTTTAGTAATTCTTTCTAATATCTAATCTGACCCTCCCCTGCCACAACTTCAGCCCATTTCCTCTGGTCCTGCCATTATTCCCTTGGGAGAAGAAGCCAACACCACCTCTCTACACCCTCCTTTCAGGTAGGTGTACAGGGCAAGGAGGTCTCTCCTCAGCCTCCTCTTCTTCAAACTAACCTTGCACAGTTCCCTCAGCATCTCCTCATAGGACTTGTTCTCAAATGTGACGAGTAGGAAAATCTGCTCATCAGTTCATACACTGTAAAGAAACACTCCCCTTTGCTTTCTTTCCTAAACAGGTACGGGCTGCTGGTGTACCCAGAGTATTTGCCAGACAGCCCAAACAGACCTGTTCAGTTCAACAACTTCACAGCTTGGAGCAGCCAAGGTGGAGCACAGGTATGGGGTTTTTTTTTTTTTTTTTTTCTGACTGTCCTCTGTGATGCTGTTGCGGTTTAACCCTTAATTTATGAATTGACCAGCAATTAATTCACTCACTCCCCACCTACCACCCCCACCCACCCAGTAGGGTAGGGAGAAGAGGGAGAAAAAGGTGGAGAAAAACTTGTGAGTGGAGATCAAGACAGTTTAATGGAATAGTAATAGAAGAGGGAAAAAAATAGAAAAGTAAAAGAATAAACCAAATAAAGTGATTGTGCAATCAGAGAATAGAATCACAGAATGGCTTGGGTTGGAAGGGACCTTAGAGATCACCTAGTCTGATCCCCTCCTGCGAGCAGGGACATCTTCAACTAGATGAGGTTGCTCAGAGCCATGACCTGAGTTGCTTGGACCAGTGTTTCAACACCCTCAATTTATTTCTTGTATCTGTTCTAAATCTTCCCTCTTTTAGTCTGAAGTGTTAATGGTTTCAGTGGGAATTTTTTCATCCTTTTTTAATAGGTCCACTTATTCTTTCTTTTTGGTTTGAATTTGTCTAGCTTCACTTTCCAGCTATTGTAGCTCCTTATTACTTAATCTGATATAAAACCCCACCCCACCCTTTATTATCTGATACTTTCTGCACACACTGGCACTCGGAGGCTGTGATCCTCTTAACCTCCCCTCTCATGACCTGAACAGGTTATATGTATTTCTGTAAGGCGTATTTTCTACTCTAACCCATCCTATGGCTCTTCCTTGGAAGGTGCCTGATATTTCAGTGTGTTTTTTTTCAGACCTGTGCATTCTCTTTCTGGCAAAGCTCATTTGTCTGAAAAGAAATAAAAAAAAAAAAAGGTTGCTTTGCAGCATTGTTTTTGTGGTTTTCTCTGCCTGACCTGGAATTTCTTTGTATGTCAGTGACCTAGCATACATTAATAACCAAGTTTATTCTGCTTCTTTCCATGGGCTCCCTCTAGGAACAGTCTTCTTGTTGTTAGGTGACTGTAAGCAATACTTCTGGTTGTTTGCAGTGAAGCATCTTTCTGCTACAAACATTAATTTCTTCAATGTACTATTCTTTCCACCCCCCCTCGCCCCCCCAAATTTAGAGCACCTTTATCCTGTCTACCACCAATTCCCAGTTCTGATTTTCTTTCATACTGTTCGTTTTCCCTTCAATGTGAAAATAACTGAACAGAATGTAACAAAATTTTGTATTATTATTGAAGGAAGAAACTGGGTACTTAAGGGGAGATTCTCAAATATTAAATATACATTTGATACTTCTATGTGGTTTTGCACTTCTACTTTCTGTTGTATTGTAAGGAAAGCAGACTTATAAAGCAATCTTTTTTATTAGTATTGATTATAATTCCTTTATTATGCTTTCATAGATTTTCAGAAGCAGCAACCTTGAAATCCACCATTTCTGGATTTACTCTTGCAAAGATTTTGGCATTGACATTGTAGAAAGCCTGGGAAACACTTCTGTGTCCGATAGCATTTTAATTGGACACACTGGGCAGCAGGTAAGCACTGCAAGAATTATTTCAATGTCTTACAGTTACCCTTCAAATAGGAATTTGGAGAAATAAGAAAGTAACCTGAAGAACAACCCCTGCTCCACGGCAGCTTGGGTAAAGCTTGGATTTTGAATGGATTGTATGTAAAGAGAGATGCAGCTTCAGGATGAATTGCGGGCACTGCTCTGTTTGCTTGGTCCTCTACCTGTTTCCCACTCCTCGGAAAGGTGATGCCTTCAGTAGCACCACCTACAAGGGACATCAATTTGGTGATAAAGTAGAGAAACCTGGTGCAACAGTACCTCGAGACCAGCCTGCCAGAACCAAGAATTTTGTTGCTGCTTCTCCTTGCAGCAGCAGAAGGGAAATAGTATTTGAGCGGTGGGATCCTGCATCATTTTTCAGGTCCTCCATCCATGGTGGTAGAGCAGGATAAAATGTCAGCTGTTGAGAAACCAGAGATAGTATTCTGCAGGAAAATTCAGGATTTTTTCCAAACACATTTTTATTTCAGGATGGAAGTTTTGAAGATATATATTTTTAAACAAATTTGAAACAAGAGCTCTGATTTTTCTGATTGAATTTGGAACTATTAAAAGATTTTCTATTATATTGCATATACATGTACATTTATTATAAAACAACATTCAAAAATCAGCCTTCTGTTCAATTTATGAGCTGAAGAATTTTAGTCAAAGAACTGTTAATTTTTTCCCTACTTGTATTTTTTTTCCAAGATTGACACGGTCTCAGAAAAACATTGGAATTTCCCAGAAAATAAATTTTTGAGAGAAATCATAAACTTTGATTAAGCAAGCTTTCCTAGCATAAATTCCTATACACCTTTTGCTGTAAGAAACAGACTCCATTTAGCCATTCAAACTGGGTTTAGTTTAGTGATTTCAATATAATGAGGAGGAACAACATGTTTAATTTCTATCTTTCCTATTTCTAATTTTAATTTCTCTCCTGGGTAACACTTTGCTTTCCTTTGCTCTCTCTCATAACATCCAGTTGTTCACCTGGAACACAGAATGCTACTTTTTAACTCAGGAATGAAAAATGTTGTAGGAACGCAACATTTTTATTTATGCAGTAAATATGATCTTCTTCCATTATTTCTTTAGGCATCTGGACAAAGTCCTTTGGGTGCTACCAGCTTGTTAACAGATTAATAACATGGATAACAATGGAATTTTAGTTACAACTGGACACAGCTGTTTGTTCATGGTTGTGATGGCTGTTGTTTTTTTTTTTTTTCTTTGCTCAGTTTCCTATTGTTATGAAATTAATTTTCTCTCTGACTGGCAGAAAAAGAGTTTTAATTATTTATTTTTATTTTTTTTTTTGAGAAGCTCACAAAAGAAATTGCTGTAGCAGGCCTGTTGAATGTATGTAGCTCAGATATAAGCCTGGCTTCACCAGTCCAGCCTTGCAGCATCCCAATGAGACGATGAATTTCCCTTGGACACCAAAGGGTGGATGTCTTTGTTTTTGCTCTGCAGGATCCAGAGAAGGACTCCGGTGTTGTTTTACTTGTTAAGAGATTTAGAGGCGCTCAGCTGTGCCTTGTTTCTTGCAGTACCCCAGGGGGGTGATTATCTTTGATTATCTCATGATACGAGCCTCCTTGTCATAATTTACATCTTAATTTATGTAATTCTTCCTTTAATAATGATGTCTCTTTAATATCAATTAAAACTTTATGACATTAATTTAATGGGAACCTTGGATATTCCTCTCTGCTAGCCCTTCCTGGTTTTGAAAGTGCTTTAAAACAAGATTGTTTTCTGGAAATATCAGGGCATCTGGAAACTGGGGCTTTGATCAATTAAAACATTAGCGGCAGGGCTAAATCTAGGGCCTGCAAAAGCCAAGGGAAAGACTTTCATTAGCTTCCTAGACATTCACCAAGTCTCTTCCATGCTTTCATAAAGCAACTCATTGCCCTTGTGGAGCTCTTTGAGGAAAAGCATTTCTTCCTGAAGAAGCAGGAGGCTCAAGACAGCTGGCAGGAATTGTCATCTCACACCCTTCTTTTATTTGCTACCTACTTAAATAAAATAAATCAACCAAAAAAAAAAAAAAGATAGGAGCGAGGGTGGGATGGAAGAACAGGCAAGCATAAGCAAAAAAATTATAGTATTTCTGATCAATTTGTTACCAGAAGCCAGGGATTTCTGCTTAGCAGTGACTTGGAAAAGCATCGCCCAAGAACCAGGACCATCACCCCAGGTGTTTTGGCCTTAGAGTGAAAAAGGTGGTGGATTTACTGTCCCTTAGTGAGACTGAAGATAGTGCCAAAAGCACCATCTCTTCAAAGTCATAAACTATTTACAAAAGCCCATGTCATTCTGCATTTTCATTTAAAGAGGGTGTTTCCACAGAGGGTAAATGTCTTGACCGATTCTTTACTAACACTTTTGAGAGTTGTTCCACAAAAGTGTTTACTGGCCTCAGAAACAGCATCACTCATTCCTGCCAGCCCTTTCCCCTCCAGGCTACCCTCTAGCTCTGAGAACAACCTTCTTTCCAGCCTGTCTCCAAGACAAACTAGCAGAGAGGTGTACACCTCTACATGGGGTGTGGTTTTAAACTAGAAGAGAGAAGATTTAGATAAGACATTAGGAAGAAATTCTTTCCTGTGAGGGTGGTGAGGCACTGGAACAGGTTGCCCAGAGAAGTTCTGGATGCTCCATCCCTGGAGGGGTTCAAGGCCAGGCTGGATGGGGCTTGGAGCAACCTGGTGTGGTGGGAGGTGTCCCTGCCCATGGCAGGGGGGTTGGAACTGGATGATCTTGAAGGTCTCTTCCAACTTTAACCATTCTGTGATTCTATGTACATGACAAAATCTAGTTTGTCCATTGTATTTCCCATCATGTGCTGATGTTACTTTTCCTTTTTGCATCTTATATTTTCTCCCACCTCTCAACTGATATACTTAACTTTGTGGTGTTCTGATGGACCCTGATGTCAATCAGAGCTTTGAAGAGAGCCTAGCTTCATTGCTACCCCTGATCCCCAGTCATACACAAGACCTTTGAATCACAGGACTCAGGTTTTTCTTAGAAGTTAAATTAAGATGATTAGCTTTGTGTGGCAGGGAAATTTCCTGCCTGCTCAACAAGATAAAGTAAAAAGGACTGTAAATAAACACTGTGCCTCCCAGGTGGGTTTGCTCTTCCCAAGGAATGTGCAATTTCCTTTTCCTTCAAATGTCCAACCTTTACTAATACTCAAAAACTGGACAAAACAAACGAGGTGATTACTGCCCTGAATGTAACGCTATTACCTACTGCAGATGGTGAATTAAACAGATGTTAGTTGCCAGGATTTGCAAAGCAATAGCGTAGATCTGTCCTTCAAACAGCGTTCATTGCCCCACAGCCATGGGCTTGAGTGAAGTCACACCCTTGTGTCCCAGCTGCTGCACCCCTATTCGACTTGAAGTTTCACGTGGTGGTACATTTCACAGAACTCTTCCTTTCTTCATTGCAGGAGAGGACCTGTATGTCAGCAGGACTGAGAACTCCCAAAAGATACCAACTATTCATCTCCAACACGTCTTTCAGGGACTTTGACGTGAACACTTGCGCAGCTATCAGGACTTGTTCTGGCTGTTACCAAGGGCAGGGTGAGTCTGAGTTATACTTATTTATCAGGGTTTACAGAGTCCCTGGCTTCCTCCCGTTTCACATTCAGCTGTTCAGAAGTTCATCTTGTCCACTGGCGACCATTGTTAGATATTTCAGTGGAATCCCACAAAAAGCACAGTATCATGATGAAGAGTACCGGCCGCCTGGTTCT
This sequence comes from Pedionomus torquatus, assembly GCA_013398155.1. Taxonomy (NCBI): domain Eukaryota; kingdom Metazoa; phylum Chordata; class Aves; order Charadriiformes; family Pedionomidae; genus Pedionomus; species Pedionomus torquatus. Next base: position 23,695 of record VZRU01001920.1, read on the forward strand.
GCTTCTGTCATCTTGTCACTCCGTTTGCTATGGGTGAACCGTCCAGAGCCACCTTTTGAGGTGTTTTCATACCCACCCTCCTCTAGGTTTCACCACACTAAACAGTTCATCGCTTAGTTGAAGCCACCTACCACACATCTTTTTTAAGACAACGGTAGCCTAATTTTTTCACTGATTTCATATTCTCAGTGGGAGGGGGGGTTCATACACCAATTTGTTCCTCCTTCTTCATTTTGGGAGGTAGAATTTCAAGAGTGACGATTTCTTTAACAGCTATGACACAACCTCACAGAATTTCACCAATCTCTTCCCTCAGGCCAGCCTAAACCTTAGGTGAATTTGCCTAAGATAATGTGTAAACTAAGCATCCTTTTGAGCTTTGAAGAGGCACCTAAAGACTCTTTGACAAATTTTTCCTATCTGCAATTGCCTCTTAAATATATTTATTTATAAACGTATACTGCCCTACAATAACATAACGGAGAAAAAGGCTTCAGGAGGTGAGATCAAAGAATAGGGGAACAGCAGAATATGATTCAGAGAGGCTACAACTGACAATATCAGGGTCAACTGGTAACTAAATGTGGTATGGGAATGCTCATGCCAAAGCTGCCTTGTTATGGTCCATGGGACAATGGTTTTCTGATACTTCTGGAAATACTAATGTGTTCAAAAGCTCCCTGTGCTATAGCCCACATGAATATTCCTCGTTTTCGTAGTTATCTCTGTCTCAGTAGTGAAAAGATCCTCCAGTCACACTTTTCAGCCAAGGTGTTACTGTGTCAGGTGCTGTCAAGTATATTTACACGTGCATAAACAGACCTTAACTCTAAGGAATTTATCTTATAAANGTACTGTGTCAGGTGCTGTACGTATGCACACAAGTATATTTATACACGCATAAAGAGACCTTAACTCTAAGGAATTTATCTTATAAACGAGGCAGAAAGGGTCTGTAGGAATCACTGGTTTGGGGACTATAACATTTGGCAGTGGGACCTGCAAAGAAGTATTCAGAGTCACTAAGGAGATGGTGGTAGGGCCAGGAGGAGCACCTGGGTCAGAAGAGCCTGTAGCCACAAGTTCTTCTGTCACAACAGGGTGCTGGACAGGTAGGACCTGGCTGTAGCACGGCAATGGCAATTTCTACAACCATCTCTATTTGTTTATTTATGTTCTTGAATCTCCACTTCTCATTGACTCAGCAGACATTTTTCCTAAGAGAAGGTGAAAGGAAGCTGGTCTCTCTTTTTCTCCAGAGATACCTTCAGGCTTATTGCTTGAAGAGGTCGGTCTCAATTTCTGAAATGCCTCTTGTTCCCCCCAGGTGGGTTTGCAGTGAGAGCTGAACGTCTGACCTTCATCAATTCACCTTTCCAAGTGTCCTTCCCTTTTCCTCACTCTGCCATCCTTGAGGATCTCGACGGCTCTGTCACGGGGCAGAAGGGAAGTCATCTCCTCCCTTCCACAGATATTCTGGGGGTATCTTGCACAGCCAGTGCCAACCTCAGTCAAGCTTCTGGTGGCAGTGTTTGTGGCAGCGACCTCGTTTTCCACCGTATGTCTCTTCATTTGTAAGTAACTTCTTGAAAAATCGGCCTGACCGTTGCTTGCCTTGTTTTCTGTTGAGAGAGCTGCTGGGTCTGAGCAGAGTCCCAGGACTCCTCTCTGCTGGTTCCTATACTAGATCAAAAGCCTGAGCACTGGCATACCTTAGTCGGTGTCCACGTGGTCTCTGGCCTGGGTTTTGTTATGACTACTTGTTCTCCTACAGATAGTTCTTAGGCACAGTTCAAGAGAGAGCAGAAGGACCATCCTCAACTGGCAATTTGGATGTAGGGATCATGTTTTTGGGAGGGAGCTTAGTTGCATGGACAGCTGTGATAATTGCACATGCCAGTTGGCCTCCAGGCCAGAAGACAGTCTTTGATTTATTTTATTTATTAATTTAGATATGGTCCGCTGAAGCTTGATTTTTTTAATTTTTTTTTCTGATATTCTCGGCAAGCTGCTTGTCTTTCTTATCTTGGTATCCTATTTATAGTCTTGATTCCTCTCCAGGGGCAATTCTGGCAGTATTATCTGGGCCTTTAAGTGAAGGCTGTGCTATATTGCTATTTTGCTACTCTTCAAATTAGCAGAGGGATATAAATCGGTCTTTGTAGAAATAAGAATCCCACCCAAGGTGGACACTGACATTTAAAGTGAGATCAGTGGCCAAACCCAGACAGTAAAAGATTTAGCAGGGAAAAATGGCAAGCTTTGCCAAGATTTTCTAAATGCTGATCTACAAAATACTTCCAGGTCATGAGAGAAACACCGCAGTTGATAATAAGATGCAGTCTGGGGAAAAAAAAAAAAAGAAAAAAAAAAGAAAAAAAAAGACCTTGAATTTAATTAGATTTTAAGTCGAGTTCTGAGAGTGCTTCCTTTTGTGCTCACTATGAGGGATGCTCCCTAAGAATAAGGGATCACAAATAGGGCAGCTTCTCGTGTTTTAGGCAGATATTTGTGAATTCCTGGCATAAAAAGAAAGGAGGGGTGGAAAAGGCTCTTTAGTGATCTAAACACCATTTCTGCTTTTCCTTCCATGTTCATCTTCCCTTCCCAATGCCCTGCTTAATTTTTTTTTTTTTTTAAGTCCAAGCCTGAGCCAGTATCTTATTTTTTGCTGTTTCAGGTTAGTAGCACATAGGCAAAAATCCTGAAATGCTCTGTCAGAGAGCTGTTAATAATTCACGTATGTCTAATAATTCATGTTTTAGAAGAAGGAGGAAAAAAAACCCAACCTTCACAAATAGGAAAAAAAAAAATAATCACGTGTTTCATGGAAGGGGAAAACTATAATACTTTCAGCTACCTGCAGGGTTTGCATGTGATTACTGTTTCTCATAATGAAAACAAAAATCTGCATTAAGATAAAATAAATCAATCTTATTTAAAAAAAGAAAGGTATTGTGTAGAAGACAAAATACAACTGGACTTGTCTTTCTGGATCAGTGATTTTCTCAGGAAAAGCAGTTCCCTTTCTAGCCTGTGTTTACCTTGATTATATGAACTACTAGCTCTTGCTACTACTAGCACGTTGTCTGTAGTTTGATTTGAGTCTTTTTGGATACTGCCACATTGTAAATGTTCATAATTCGTGATGGCTAATATATTCAATACAACTTATTCCTCTGTACATCAAAAGGTGTTTAAGGAGTGAGTACAAATACAAGTTTATCTGCATCTCTGCTGTTGAACTCTGGAAAAGTCTGAGCCCTGACCCAAACTTTGTCTTCCCTAGTGAGTTGTTTAAGGGTTTTAGATTAATCATACCAATGACCTGGAACTTCTCAATCAACCTTTTCTTTCAAGCTACTCATCTTTCTTTCCTTTCTTTATTCTTCACTTACATACGCCAACTAACATCAAAGACACTTGGCAGTCTGAGTAGCAGAAGCCAGCTGTTAGCCTGTCCCTCGAGTAACTCAAGACACGGCCGAGCATCCTCTTGTGTTGCTTCCAGATCCCCTCTCCTGGGTGGCTCCTACCAGCCAAATCACCATCATGTTAAGTTGAAAGACTGTCAACACGCAGTCAAGCAGAGCAGACAACAGCCTGCATTCAAAGCGGTGAGTCAGGGAGGCTTCAGTCACACAGACAGGGCTCCAAAATAGACCTGCTGGAGGAACGGGATGGGGAACAAAAGGAGCTGGAGGGGATGAAGGATGAAAGTCAATAAAGTATCCACAGCATGACCAGCGAATGAAGGGGTGGAGGGAGAAGAAAAAGAAAGGATGAATTTTGTCCAGATGTCTCTGAAGAGTGTTTGCAATATAAATAAATAGTTTAGGATTAAGGCAACAAAACATGACCAGGAACAGTTGGCAGAGGTTGAGTAGAGGGAATATGTGGGCAACAGGAAAAATCTCCTAACAGTGAAGCCTCTTGGCTTCATCCAGTCTCAGTGAAAAGAAGAAAGTACTGTTGCTTGTCTTTAGTTTCTCATGAGCAAAGAAGTAAAAATCTCTCTAGAAGAAATCTTTCTGTTGTGCTCTACCAGGTTCTGGAATAAGCAACCTGTCAGATCTGCAACTTGCTAGCTGTACTTGTTGTAGTTACCCCTTGTGGTAAGCCCTGGAGTCAGTTAAACGGTCATTAAAAATGGGGCTGAAAAACAGACTACAGGCCTCCAAGCCCAAGCCTTAAGCATGGAATCCACATTTGTTGGTCACCAGGATGAAGTGATAACACAAGAGCATCCTCATTTTGGCAAGAAGTTACAGTGTACAAGGAAGAGGTATCAGGCAATAGTGGTAAAATAGTCTCGTAGAATCATAGAATATTGAGAGTTGGAAGGGACCGTAAAGATCAGCAAGTTCCAACCCCCCTGCCCTGGGTAGGGATACCTCCCACCAGACCAGGTTGCTCCATCCAGCTTAGCTTTGAACCTCTCCAGGGATGGGGCAGCAACAGCTTCTTTGGGCAACCTGTTCCAGTGCCTCTCCACCCTCACAGCAAAGAATTTCTTCCTAATATCCAATCTAAATCTCCCCTCTTCAAGTTTAAAACCATTACCCCTTGTCCTATCACTCCACTTCCTGTCAAAGAGTCCCCTCTCCAGCTATCCTGTTGGCTCCCTTCAGATCCTGGAAGGCTGCTCTAAGATCTCCCTGGAACCTTCTCTTCTCCAGACTGAACAGCCCCAGCTCTCTCAGCCTGTCCTCACAGCAGAGGTGCTCCATCCTTCTAATCATCTTCATGTCCCTCCTCTGGACCCATTCCAACAGTTCCATGTCCTTTCTAAGTCAAGGACTCCAGAGCTGGACACAGGACTTCAGGTGGGGTCTCATGAGCTCAGAGTAGAGGAGGAGAATCACCTCCCATGACCTGCTGGTCACACTTGTCTTGATGCAGCCCAGGATGGGGTTGGCTTTCTGGGCTGCCGGCGTGCACTGCTGGCTCATGTGGAGCTTCTCATTTGTGAGAATCAACTCCTGTACTCAGTAGTTTTCTCTTGGTCCACAGTGGTGCCTTGGGCTCCCCAATATAAAGTGTGAGGGGTTTTAAATGGTGGAGTTTTTACTGCCCCTGATTTTCAGGGTGTGGGTTCCACCTCCAAAAATCTTACAGGCTGAGGAAAGTAATGGATTTTGAGAGGGGAGTCGTAGTATGGCAACCTCCGTCCCAGGAACTTCAGTCTCATTCCCTGACCCTCAGGGCAGCTGGCAAGGCTTGGCCATGGCCATGTTATTAATCTACTTATCCTCCAAAACATCAGGGAAGTTCCATCAACACCACCTTTTAAGAACGACCCGCTGCCTGGGAGCTGCGTGGGATAGGGCTGGACCATATGAACTAAAAGCATTTATGGGACCATTTGAATTCTTTAAGTTGCAAAGTGGGCAACTGAGTACAAGTGACAGACTCTTTATCTTTGTGCTGTTTAATTTCCCAAAAGACGTCGTGTATTGACACTTTTTTTATCCCCCTCAACATATGTTTGGGAAAAAATAAACACCAAAAAACCCAAAGAGGTTTTTTGTTAGCGAAAAACCCTAGAAGCCTTTCTTTTTCAGAAAAAGAGAACCAGTATCTTGAGCTTTCTTGGCTCTCTGTCCAGTTGTGCTTCACCCAACGACTTCCAGGGCAATGGGGATCCGTTTCCAAGCTTCCATTGCCATAACAAAAACCTTCTTCGTGGAGTCCAGGCGAAAGTTAAACTAATGTGTCACTTAAGCACCCTTTAAAGAGGGGTTTTATGTCTTTTTAAAATGTAATTGGAGCTTATAAAAGTCTTTATGAATTTATATGTGAGAAAGTTATTGAGTAGTCTGAAGAACAGCTTATGCCATGGCACAGCACAGCATGGCTGCAGGCTAGATACGGCTGCTCCAAATGCCACTGCTACCCGTATTATCGTGAAAATATGAGTCTCTATTAATATTAAAACAAAGTTTCATTAAGAGATTGTCATAACATGATGAAGTGACTTTAAAAGTTTCTTCACATTATGCATAATTTTTACAAGAGGAGAGCATTAGAATAATCTGCAGCTGGGCAGCATCTTGCGGCAAAGGGGACTCCAAACACTTTGGGGATACGGGCACCAGAAGGACGTTGGCCTCTTCTTCCCTTTCCTTTGCTTTTCCCTCCTCGCTGCGGAAACCTGGGACTTGCTCAGCTTCAGTCTTACAGTTCGAGCCTCTTTTATTGCTTCCCTCTTCCTAGTCTGCTGCAGAGGAAAAGATTAACTTTCTCTTTTATAGCCTTAATTCTTAAATCTGGTCTAATATCCTCTCCCGTAGTGCGCGCATTCGCTTGCTTCAAACCCAGCCGCTGCTGATGGCTTCATGTGAAAAGAATAACATACCCCCTACCTCCCTGTCTTTGAGTCTTGAAGAGAGTTCAAATGGTGACTCCAGTTTCGCTTTTCCTTTGGTATTTTGCTTACTGTGGTGCCTTCAGATGAGCGCCCACCTGCTGGGAAACACCCTTACAATCATGCTCCTTCTTTCGGTGCCTGCATGCTCAGTTGCTCTCTGGTTGCGCCTCCTCCCTGCGTACATGGCTGTATTCACACATCGGTAGCTTAACATGCTCACTTGGCCTTGTAACCCAGCCCTCTGAGGGCTCCCGTGGCATAATGTGGAAGGTAAATATTAATTAATGGGCTGTTGACTGCTCAGTTAACCAACACGCTACAGCTGCGCTTCAGAGTTTCAACTCTTACTGTGTTATATTTCTGGCATCTGGGCCACCCTACCAAAGAATAACAGGATTACAGAATCACAAGGGATTGAACAGACCTTTGGAGATCATCTAGTCCAACCTCCATGCCAAAGCAGGTTCACCTAAGAGCAGGTTGGACAGGAACACATCCAGGCAGGTTTTGAATATCTCCAGAGAAGGAGACTCCACCACATCTCTGGGCAACCCCTCTCTGGTACCCTCAAAGCAAACAAGTTTTTTCTCCTGTTGAGATGGATTTTCTTTTGTTCCAGATTATGCCAGTTGACCCTTGTCGTGTCGCCGAGCACCACTAAAAAAAGACTGACCCCATCCTTTTGACACCCTCTCTTTAGGTATTTATAAGCATTGATAAGGTATCCTTTTGGCCTTCTCCAGGCTAAACAGCCCCAGGTTTCTCAGCCTTTCCTCATCAGAGAGGTGCTCCAGTCTCTTGATCATCTTTGTAACCCTCCACTAGACTCTCTCCAGTAGTTCCCTGTCCTTCTTGAACTGAGGGGCTCAGAACTGGACACAATACTCCAGATGTGGCTTCAGCAGGGCAGAGTAGAGGGGGAGGATGACTTCCCTTGACCTGCTGGCCAAGAAGACTTTCACTCCCAGTGCAGGACCCTTTCCATTTATCCTCCTGCCTGTGGTATTGGTAGCAAAGCCAGATAACACACAGGCTTATGAGTATGCAAGTGGAGATGTTTCCCCAGGCTTACCTCCTCAGCTTGACCATTGTCTTAGATGTTTCTGGGTGCAAGGAGATATATTTAGCCTCACCCTGTGGCTTCTTTTCTTGCAAGGAAAAGGCTGGCAAGACTGTTGGAGGTCTCTTGTGGGCTGGATAAATCCAAGCCAGGTATGCCAGCTGGGACTCACTGTCATAACCGATGGATTATTGGCCCCAACATTGTATTCATTGATAGAGGACTGCAAGTAGGCAATGGAGGCGCAGTAAAAACATGCCCAAAGTACCAATGTCCATATTCTAAGGTGCATTTTGGAAGCTTCAAAGCTCTGCCTGACATGGCATAAGTGGAAGGACTAAGTAGTCCTCCACAGGTCTTTGCCATGCTTGCTTGCAGGTGTTTGAGCTGCTTGTTTACCAGCCACTTTCCAGGTCAGAATTTGTACCTGATTTTAGTTTTCTGTAATATACCAGCCTGCAAACTATAGGATATGTGGAACTGATTAAACAACAGCAAAGAGCTAGGAAGCCAGGGTTAGCAAACTCAAAAACTACCTTAAATGAAGCTATTGTAGTTTGTCAGTCACAATCCTCTCTGATGCTGGGAGACCATCTCAAATCTTCTTTTACTTCAGATTCAGAAGACCTATCTCATGGTACTTAGTCAGGATCAGGGACAAATATGTAGTTATTTTTGAAAAGGCTAGTGCATCGAAAATACTCACTGATGGTAAGAGTTAACAATATAAGGCTGATGTGAATCATGTCCTTGGTCTTTCATCAGAGATACACATGTTTACTGAAAACAGCTGAAAATTCTCAATTCTGGCCAATTAAAATAAAATTAACTGGGTTTGGGCCCAGCATCAAACCTGTAAAGTGTTTGGTATGGTCATAATTTGGAATTAGTCTACATTTGGCCAGCAAGAAATTTGACTGTTGATAGAAACATTTGGTGTCCCGTTTGAGGTTCAATGCTGTACTGCTGCCTGTTTTGGAGGGGGACAGTCATAATGGATTATTACACAAACGTTTCAAGCAGCATTAGAGCCAAACACAGCATCTGCCTTCATACACGGAGATATGGACCCTTAGGATGAGTAAGTTAAACATAAACAGGCGAGTTAATATTTGCTCTACTTGATGTTGTTGATTGGTTTAACAAATCCTTTGTGGCCCATCCATGTTGAGCAGTTCTGCACAATGCACTTGAGCTAAATACAATCACAATTGGTAAATTGTGGCTCGGACTGCAAAGTCCTGTCCTGTAATCCTGCCATATTTCTAAAGCAAATTGCTCCTTAATTGAAACCTGCTTCAATATAAAAATACAGCCTTTTAAATGAGTCATCCCTTCTATTTTTTTATTTTTTTTTTCCTCCCCTTACAGTTTGTAAAGGCTTCCAGCAGTTTGAAGTGAGGGTTAATTTTGCATTAAGACCATTGCCTCCTAGTTTCTTTCAAATAAAGCCAGGGGAAGTTGGGGGGAAGGCTCTTTCCTTCAATAATGAAGCTCTCCATGTTAATGACGCGTGCAGGCTCCCTCGGATCCTCTGAATTAGAAATACTCGTATGTGCGAGCACTACTCTGCTTCATTAGCATTAAGGAGAGGTAGATTGGTGGCTATTTAGGGCACAGTCAAACTGCTGGCTATTTAGGGCACATGGAAATGGTGCTAATTGTGGCTGGCAATTCCATTAGTAGGGTACTTCTATTTTGGTGTCTGTTTGGCATATAGGCGAAAAAAAACCCAAATGCCCTGACATCCTTTTGAAGGGAAAGTCCTCTCAGGCTCAGTGTTGCCTTATGCCAGTTAACTTCTGCATTGAGCTGCAAAGTTTCTCAGGTTCCCCAGATTTTCATTTTACTCTGTCAGGAGTAAGGTCTGTGTTTGTGTGTGGCACCACCTCAAGCAAGCTGTGTAAAAGGCAAGGACGTGGCACTCCAAGTCAATGGAAGCCCAGAGTTTCGAAGCCAAAAGGTGTCTCCTGCTCCCTCTGCTTCCTGGGTCACGAACAAACTTCCAAGTGAGGGTCCTCAGAAAAGTTTGCTGGCATTAAAAAATGGTATTTTCCAGCCAAAAATTCTCCACTGAAGGCTGTCTGTCTACCCTAAAGACTAAGAACAAGTAGCTGAAAAAGGAAATCAGCAGTGTCTGAAGTGTCAAAATCCAGCTTTGAAGTCTAGAGAGAGAGGACTTTTCTATTGTAAGCAGACATATAGGGAAAAAAACTATGTCACTTAACTGTAGCCTGTATAAACCCTCAACAAGATTGGTGTCCAATAGAGCCGTGTTCACACTTATTCACATGAGCTAGAGAATTCACGTTCGCCAGCTAATGAATCTACATGGTTGGTGTGGAATCAGCATCTCACTTTCCGAAGATTCAGTCAGGTGGTGTGTATCTCTCCCTGCATTCCAGCAGGATTGCCCCTTCCAGGCTTTTGTCTCTGTCCTTAAAGCTTCTCAGAAGTCCCCCAGGAAAGTGATTCAAGCCACCACATCAGACTTCTCCAGCCACGAAGAGCAAAATGGGTGGAATTCTCTCTGCATCTCCATCGCTTGCTGTGGCGTTGTGCCCCTTTGTAACTCAATAAGGCCAGTTTCTGATGTGCAGGAGAGTTTAAGGTCACACCACACTATGTGTGGTTTGCTTCTGCTGCCAGAAATGTTCTCCTGAATACCTGCACAGGTGCTGATAACCGTGGCGATAATGTGCTTGTTGTCATTTACTTGCTTAATTAGCAGCCTAATATCCTGGTCCAGCTAATGCCTATAAGAGGAGGTTTATTAGTAGTACGGAAGCTGTTTAAGCCTTATAAACTCCTTCCAGCCTGTTTCATTGGCCTGCCAATATCTTCTGGCTGAGTGATTCTTTGCTGATTCACACTCCTCCTGTTTCCCAGTGCTGTTTCTCAGCTGAATATTTCTGGGTAACCAGAAAGTCCTTTCCCAAAGCGATAGCCACCAAAAGAATAAATAAAAAAAACAAACAAACAAAAAAAAACCAAAGAAACCCAGAACTGATTTTTAAAGAGAAAAAAAAGAAAAATAAAATAAATATATGTATATGTATATGTCTGCAGGCAGTCATTGTAATTATATATTGTCTCGAAAGCAGCAAGGGCAAAAGTAACCAAAAATTGCAAATACAAACTGGCAACTTGCAGAATGACATGAGTTTTGGCACTGTCTGTTTTGGTCTGGGTCTGGGGTAATGTCTTGAGTCAGCTCATTGTAGGGTAATACTCAGATAGTTAGATATGCCGTTTTAGACATGCTTAAAAGAGGGGTGGGTTTTTTTAACATTAGTGTCAGCTCAAATGGCTAAACTGGCTAAGTGAACTAAAGGTGATACTGCCAACCTGCTTCGATGAATCCTGCAGCAGCACTTGATTCTCGTATAGAATCATGGAATGGTTAGAGTTGGAAGGGACCTTGAAGATCATCCAGTTCCAACCCCCCTGCCCTGGGCAGGGACACCTCCCACTAGATGAGGTTGCTCAAAGCCCCATCAATCCTGGCCTTAAATACTTCCAGGGATGAGGCATCCACAACTTCTCTGCTTCATTCATCTTTACAGCAGAACCAGGGCCCCATGGTACCTTGGCAAGCCAGCAAGGCTTCTCTTCAGCTGGGAATGATACCTGCAGTCCTAGGATATGTATCCCTAGCAATTCCCCATGCATAGTGTGAAGAACGCAAGAAGCAGGAAAAAAATTGTGTGGCTGCAAACCCGATTTTCTTAAAGGCCTGCCTAGCCTTGGCCCCGCCAAGGATGGGGGATGCTGGTGGAGATGGAGATTTTGGATGTGTCCATCGGAGCTCCTCCTGTATCTTTGCAAGCCAGCTGGGATCCTCTTCATTGTGGGGAATAATCTCTACCAGNGGGTAACCAGAAAATCCTTTCCCAAATTGATAGCCACCAGAAGAATAAAAAAAATAACCCAGAACTGATTTTTAAAGAGAAATATTTCTGGGTAACCAGAAAATCCTTTCCNCATCAATCCTGGCCTTAAATACTTCCAGGGATGAGGCATCCACAACTTCTCTGCTTCATTCATCTTTACAGCAGAACCATGGCCCCATGGTACCTTGGCAAGCCAGCAAGGCTTCTCTTCAGCTGGGAATGATACCTGCAGTCCTAGGATATGTATCCCTAGCAATTCCCCATGCATAGTGTGAAGAACGCAAGAAGCAGGAAAAAAATTGTGTGGCTGCAAACCCGATTTTCTTAAAGGCCTGCCTAGCCTTGGCCCCGCCAAGGATGGGGGATGCTGGTGGAGATGGAGATTTTGGATGTGTCCATCGGAGCTCCTCCTGTATCTTTGCAAGCCAGCTGGGATCCTCTTCATTGTGGGGAATAATCTCTACCAGTTGCTAAAGAGAGGAGCACCGCAAGGAGACACACCAAATTCTCAGACAAACTTAGGAAATCTTTGCAGCAAGGGGACAGGGAGGAGATTCTTAGGTTATAATTTATTCTTCCTCAGTTTTGATATCAAAACGCAAGTCCTGTTGTGGTTCTTTTGTCACTGTAATTCGTTCAGGTCATGTTACCTCCAGGGAATGTCTCTGGAGACATTCAAAACCCACCCAGACAAGTTCCTGTGCAACCTGCTTTAGGTGGACTTGCTTTGGCAGGAGGTTTGGACAAGGTCATCTCCAGAGACCCCTTCCAACATCATATCATTCTGGGAGCATTTTAGCCCACCTCATCCCTGATGACATCTGGAGGAGCTTGGTGGTCATTGTCTCTAGGAGAGGAGACCTTCCCAGACTTGTTTCAGATGTAAATTGACAATACGGTGTACCTTAAATGGCCCAAAGTTTCAAATACAGCTTCCATCAGTATCAAGAGCTGCTGTAGGAATGCCCTACATGACCCTCATGAACCTGAGGATTCTGAATGAATCTGATGAGGAAGTAGCCTGACAGCGAAGGAGTTGGTATCCTTGCTCTTGCCATTGTGCTGCTTTGGTACAAGCTTTGCTTCTCTGTGCTTTTCTTTGTCTATTTTTTTTCTATCTCTTTTTATGGCACTTCAGGCAGAGACAATTTTTTACTGTATTTGTAAAGAACTACACAAATGAAGTCACATTATGAGAGAGCGCCAGCATCTACTATTGTAATTCAAATAAAACCAGAACTGTAAAGGTTTCAAAATGATAGAGTTCAAGGAAAAAAATGTGATTATATTTTTTTTCTTCCAGAAAAGAAGCTCCAGACATTCTCTATAATTTAACTGTGACTGACAGCAAGAATAAGACAACCACAGTCAATTACGTTCCTGATACCTTATCAAACCTGTATGGCTGGATGGTTCTGCTCTTGGATAAAGAGACTTACACACTGACATTTGACAATTCTTTGGTCAGCAAACAGCTGCAGGTAACGTGGGAATTTTTTACAGTTTCAAAATTATATTTGGAAGAGATAATCATGCTTTCCTCTTTCTGGGAGAGCAGAGAGGAAGAAAAAAAGAAAGAAAGAAGTGTTAAGTGCATGGAGTAAACCTCTGGGTATTTATAGTCAGAGCTTAGATATGATGACCAAGTCCTTAAAGTTCTCAGTAGTAACTTTGAGCAGGAAGATGATTTTTGACAACTTAGATAAAAGTTCAGTGCGTTTTTTTAGGAATCAATAAATTTGTACCACCTTAAGACATACTGAAGTCTGGTTTTCAGAAGACATTTTTCCTCTGCACCTTTTAAAGGTGGTGAGGGAAGTTGGTTTTGTCTGCATTCATAATTTCCTGCTGCTTAATTGTACATCTCTCTTTCATGTTTCTAATACACATTTTGTAAAAGAATAAGTTGCACAATCCTCTTGATCCCTTTATGCTACACTCCATGGAGCTCTAAGCACAGATATAAGAATATTTATTTGGGTTCCTTCTTCTCTAGTATTCGGTGACATTTAGCAACTTCATGGCTGGGAGTTACTTGCTGGTAGAACACAAAGATCTTCCTGCTCATCCTGAGGTTGTGGTGACCTGCGGGACAAGGACTGGACAGCCACTCCAATCGCTGCCCTCATACGGACATCACAGGAGCTGTGACTGGTATCTTGACAGCAGACTGAAGAAGGTAACCTACTTGGGTAAGTGAAATATGAGAGATACAATGTATGGCTTTGTTCTATAATGGTGGCACAGCTGATGTCTTTTTAATTTAACCCCCCAAACTAGATATGGCCTTAGACACAAGGCTGTCTTCCAATGACATTTCAGTGAGAGGTCTTCAAAAAGGTCAATCAAATAAGTAAATTATGGAAGGTCCCCTCAGCAAGTTTGACATTGATATAAAACTCGGAGGGGTGGCTGACACACCAGAAGGCTGTGCCACCATCCAGCAAGACCTGGACAGGCTGGAGACTTGGGAAGAGAAGAATTAGGTGAAATTCAATAAGGGCAAGTGTAGGGTCCTACACCTGGGAAGAAATAACCCCATGCACCCATAAAGGTTGGGGGCTGACCTGCTGGAGAGCAGCTCTGAGGAAAAAGACCTGGGAATCCTGGTGGACAACAGGATGACCATGAACCAGCAATGTGCCCTTGAGACCAAGAAGGCCAATGGCATCCCGGTATGCATCAGGTCCAAGGAGGTTACCCTGCCTCTCTACTCTGCCCTGGGGAGGCCCCATCTGAAGTACTGTGTCCAGTTCTGAGTTCTCCAGTTCAGAAGGGACAGGGAACTGCTGGAGAGGATACAGCAGAGGACCACAAAGATGATGAGAAGCCTGGAACATCTCTCTTACAAGGAAAGGCTGAGGGACTTGGGTCTTTTTAATCTGGAGGAGAGGGCCAGTCTTTTTTCAGTAATGCCCAGTAACAGGACAAGAGGAAATCAGCACAGACTTGTACATAAGAAGTTCCATCTAAACACGAGGAGGAACATCTTCACTTTCAGGGTGCCAGAGCACTGGAAGGGGCTGCCCAGAGAAGTAGTGGAGTCTCCATCTCTGGAGACATTCACAACCCGCCTGGACAAGTTCCTGTGCAACCTGCTCTAGGAGGACCTGCTTTGGCAGGGGGGTTGGACTAGATGATCTCCAGAGTTTCCTTCCAACCCCATATGATTCTGTGATTCTGTACTACATGTATGCACATTGAGTCCCTCTCTATCCAATCTACTTGGTGCCTGATCTATCAACAAAAAGAGTGTATCATAAATAGTGGGTGATGTGACACAGGTTGAATTTGAACTGGTGTTTTGGAGAGGAAAAGGCATGAAACTCCACTATTGATCTTTGTTGTCAGCTCGTCCCATATCACCTGAATCATTAATAAATCATGTGCAATCTATCTGGGCTGAACCCACTAGAGACAATAGGATTATTGGGTGAGAATTTTCCCTGTGACTGTAAAATTCCAGAGATACCATAAACCTTTACATTTGAGTATGTTGGCTTTGTATGCTAGATCATGAAGTGTGAGGGTTATTTTTTTAAGAAATTCAGATGTTTACAAGCAGATATTCAAGTTTAATTTGTTCTTTGAAATCTGGGACATTTTCTGCACTTCCTGTTCTCAAGCAAATGATTTTATAAGGGTCTAAGTTCTATATGTAAAAGTCAAGGTAACGATTGTTGTCATTATTAATAATACTAGCAGCAGGAATCACAAAAACCATTTCAGTGCCTATGAGAAGCATAGTTTATCCTTCATGACTGTCCTACAGGGAAGCTGAAGTGTAAGGATGCTGATTCTCAAAGTAAAAGAAAATTTTGTCACTGATTTAATCCATCAGTTCTAATGGTTTTCTCTTGATTTGCACTGATGGCATAAAAATGGCTCTCTTGTAGGATCTGTGTAGGAATGAGCATCTAGAACGATCAGTGGAACAGTGGAGACACACACAGCTGGAATGAAGGCAGGCAATCCACCGAGCTTAGCCTGACAGCAATGAAATTCATCCAATGTACATTTGAGGAGAAATGGAAAACCCATACTTAAGCTCAGTCTGATGGTCACATTTCTGGTGTCCATCTCTGGTCTTGCAGCCAACTGGCATTGCACAGCTTGTGTCCGTACAGCTTTAGCAGTTGGTTTCTTGAAACAGGTTGGACACACCCAGGCTTTAAATTAGGAGAGATGCTTGTCCTGTGCTAACTCCCAAATGGTCACCGTCTGGGAGAGTCTGAGTTGGTCTGGGCCAAAACTGAGCCAGGAACTCAATCATCAATACTACCACGTAATTTATTGGAGTCCAGCTCTTAGCCCCATGTCCTGGTACTTTTAAGATATAGTATAGATATAGATTGGCAGGTATAAATCTAACTGTTGCAACTGAGCATCGTGCCATGAATCTACTGAAAGGAGGAATATGCTTTTATTATTTCAGTTTACTAACGGTGTAGATTTGTTCTTTCAAATAGAGAAGTCATCTGGTTTTCAGTTTGCATATCTTGAATTGCACTTTCATAAGTAGAGCAGCAAGGGAAAGCTCAGAAGATGATACCTGTATCTTGACCTCTTGCTGCTGTTGAAAATAGAGAAGATGACAGTCTTGGGAAGGCTGGGACAAAGTGATGTGGCTGGCATATGTCTCTCTTGCATCATAGATACTTTCTTGTCCTTCCTTTGCCTTTCTTTCATCAGGACTTTTCTTACAGGAAGAGCTCATTATTGTTTCTCATTTTAACACAGAGAGAAACAATCATCCAGAGTACATGAGGGGAAATTTATGAAAACACCTAATGTGTATAATTCATGCTGTGAACATTTTCAGCAAGGACTTTTATAGCAGCAAGATCAATAATTCAGTGTTGGGTACCTAGTATCGAATGCAGTTGGTAGGGTACAATTCTGAAACAAAGCAAGCGGATTCTTTGCCCTGGTGTGCCATTTAATTTCTCTCCTAATCTCCACTGTGCAGGCTGAGAGGGTGAGTATAATTAGCCATCAGAGCAGACTCATGGCATGTGGTGGACTTTCCATCACTCAGGGCCCTTAGATGATGCTTGGCCGTCTTTTCAGAGAAATATGCTCCAGCTCTACCAGAAGCTATTAAAAACCTCATGAGGCGAGATTCACGCTCTGTAGGAGGCCAGAGAAGGCTGTAACAATAGTCCCTTCTGGCCCTAAAAGCCCACCACTCCACGCACTGATCCACAGAGGACAACACTTGAAGGTCTGGCCTTCAGAACGCCTTCCTGCCTAACTCTGCAAGCTGGGGTTTTATTTTTTTTTTTTTATTTACATTTAACTATATGAAATAATTAGCCAACTAATTAATCCCATTTACAAGCTTTGTCGGATTCTTCAGCTGTCAGTCATGCCCGAGCCCGGGGCCGGCGTTGAGTCTCAGCTCCCTCCTTCATCTGACTTGGTCTCCATGGCTACAGGCTGCATCTGCTGACACCCCACTCTCTATTTACTGCTTAATTAAGAATTTCACGCTCAGCCCTTATCTGCTGCTAAGAACAAGAACACACTGTTAAGAAACTCCAAATTTAGGCTGCTGCACAAGGAAAGCCTTTCTTGTCGTCCTGACTGCGTGGAGCCTCTTTAACTACCCTCTTGGCAACTGTGCTGCCACCCTTCAATCAAAAATCATTAAATGGGGCAGAGATAATGAGCATGTAGCATATCAAAAGGAGGATGTTTGCTCGGGCTAAGGAGGAAAAGCTGTAAGGGCCTATAAGCAGCCGCCACTTCAAAGGGAGAAGGGGCTGATAAAGAGTCATTTGTTCCTGTTTGACTTATGTAAAAGGTCTGGTATGTCGGAGTCCCGTCTCGCAGACGCGGGTTCCCCTCTCTTGGTGCTCGTGTGTCAGCGGTCGGGCAGCTGGGCGCAAACAGCCTCAGCCCAAGCATATAATCACTTGACTCCGGGGCCGACAATGGGCAACTTGTAGGGGGTGGCGGANCGCCTCTTCCCAATAATTGTACGTTCTGGCAGGGGTCAGCTTACTTTTGACCCCTTGCTTTTGTGCCCATCAGAAAGCCTTTTTAGGGCAAACGGTGGGGAAGTGGCAGGGGTGCGTTACATCCCAAATTAACGCCGATAAATACGTATCAGATGCCAGCTCATTCACAAGCAGGCTCCTGAATTCACACAGCCTTTTGCTCGGGCCTGCGTGGCGGGGGGAAAAAGGGAGGAGAAGGGGAGGCAAAACCCCGTGACTGAGGAGATATTGTTATTCAAACAAAACGGGCAGCTGAATGAAGCCACCTTGGCCAGCAGTTTGTGTCGGGCGCAGGCTTTCTCCATGCCCCCTTCCATCCGAAATTGCCTGGCGTCATGCAAATGTTTGTTTATCTCAAAAAAAGGGAGGAGAAAAGGTCCGTCTAACACAAAAGGCAAGAAAACATACCGTATGGAGGGTATTAAAGGAGTTAAATTGCCCTGATGCTTTGCACACTCGAAGTTTTGTAAATTAGGCTCGGGCATGGGACAATGCGGCAGGGGATGATGAATGGAGAATGTTTCTGCTATGTGGGCTGCCTGTGCAATGATCCTGTTAACAAAGGTACTCACTACATACGTGAAACCCAGTTAACTAACCCGTAAGTCCCTTTGAAATTAATCTTTTCAGGTCATTTTGAAGGAATTGGCATTGAAGGACAGATAACCCCGTGTCTCTGTTGGATGCTGGGTGACTGGGAGACAAGGAAGCTTGAGGCATCCTGTGCCAGTTGGTTCTACATCCTCAGCTTGGCTTTGACATTATTCAAAGCACCACCCTGATTTTCTCTGGGGCAGCCCACGTCTTGAGAGAAGTGTTCCTCAAAGGTCACTGATGGGCCATGGAATTGTTGTGGTGAACCTCAAAACACTGATGGGTTTGGTCTGTTCAGTCTCCGTAGCATGATTCTGATTTTCTCTGGGGCACCTCCATTTCTTGAGAGAAATGTTCCTCAGAGGTCACTGAATTTTAAAATTGCCACATGGATCTCCAAAACATTGCTGGGTTGGGGCTCAGCCATGTTTCAGGAGCTTGGTCCTGACACGATGTGACCACGATGAATCAAAAAAACCTTATCTTAAGAAGGGAGGTGGAAGGGAAATGTCACACTGGGATGCCTGGGATATTTTTAGGAGAAATATCCTCTGTAAATTAAAATATTAACATTATGAGCTTTTTAAGTCTGTTACAAATATGAGCATATGGTGCCACAGCGTGGCACTGCTCCTTGGTTAAGGTCTCTGGGCAAGACTGGAATTGGCTAAAAACAGAGAGATGTTTCCTTTTTGTTCACTTTTTGAATGTTTAAACCATTTTCTTTTGGAATGAGACAAAACATGGGCTTGCTTCATCTCCAGACTCATCTTGGCTTTTTTCTAAAATCGAAGCGCTGGATGCAAACATGATTGAAAACATCACTGAAAGGATTATCAAACTTTTAATTCACCCCAAAGTTTTCAGCAGACGCAGCTTGGGTCGACTTGCTGGCTTTGCTCAAGCTACTCATGTGTGAGTTGTTAAGAGGGCCCGAGGCTCCACCTCATATTACTGCTGTGTCAGAAGCAGGTTTACAGTTTCCATAGTTCTTCAAAAAAAGAAAAAAAAAATTGATTACACTTGTTGTCTTTTCTAAATTCCTAAGGAATGCTCTCACTTCCATTACTCTCGGTGGGTTTCTGTAATTGCTTTGTATAGGAGAAAAAAACAGGATCTTAAGAATGTTTGTTTCTAATTTTAAAATGCAGAAAACAAATAGATAAAGATATTTTCTGCAGCCTTATCGCTCAAGGGTAAAGGGGAATCCTAGGTGAAAGACCTAGAAAATGGAGTTAATTTGTTGCAGAGGACTGATTGTACACGTGTCTTTTCTTCCAGACAGATAAAACTCGCTCTCTTATCAGTTGTTTCAGCAGGTCAGTTGAGCAGATGTGGGCTGCTCGGTGGCCTTCATGAAATGAAATGTCAGTTCTTAGCAGAGATGCCCTTTGCGTCAGACATAAAGAGAAAAATCCACCTACTCGTGGCGGATGAGCTCCTGTCCTTCTGGCGTGGCAACAGAGGGATCAGAGAATGTAGCAGATACAGAAATAGGATGATGAAATGTCCTTATCAACCTTGCAAGGATGGCCTTTCAACTATGAGGTCTCTGCAGGAGGGATTTCATGCCTTCACCTCAGCCCCCACAAATATTAATCTGCTGTAAGCAAAAATCTGTATCTATTAGCCCCAACTTTTTTTTGGGGGGGGGGGTATTTATTTTCATCTCTTCTCACTGCAGTGTCCTCATTATATCATATTTCTGGGTGCCTCCCATAACAGATCATGGCAGGAGAGGACAAAATAGCCTATCCCAGGTTCTCCAATTTCTAGAGGTGTGTCTTACCGTGTTGTTGATTGTGCTGTCTAAAAGTTTTGATTTTCCTGTGATCTATGTTAGCCCAATTGATGTTAAATAGCATGGAGTTGCTTGTTATTTGTAAGTCAGGCTATTGGAGCCATTTATCCTAGTTTCAACCCTTCCTAATATCCACAGGCAAAATTCCCCGTCACTGCAAAGCTGATAAAAGACTTAAGTTGCTCCTCCTTCATGTTCACTCAAGGAGCCCTAAACCAGAAGAAAGTTACCAGAAGTGTCATCAAGAAGGCCTATATTTATGATTCACAGCCCAAACATCCAGGAAGAGCTGTAATAAGACAGAAAATTGATGAGCCTTATAAAGGTTTTATACAACTAAACCCTGGAGCCTTATAACTGCATTTTGTGAAGAGTCACCTTAATTCAATGTTTAGTAATGACGTCCTTTGTCTGTATTGCCTATATCTCTTCCTGTCCTGTACAGAAATAACGATAATGTACTCGGCAGCAAAACAAAACGACCAGAAGGACTATGTTGCTGTAGTTTCGGTCATTCCCAAGGCCTGTGTGTCTCCTGCTTTGGGAGTATTTGTGGGAAATGGCAACAGACCACTATTGATTCACAACCGTTGCAATCCCGTTGACATAAATAATGGTGCAAGTTGCAGGGCTGTGGAGAATTCAGCCCCTGACTTCTGCAACTCCCGTGGAAGGTCTAAATGACTTACACCCATTAGAACTGCCCAGCTTTGTGGCTGGATGGCACTTCAAATACAAGAAACTTTTATCCTTGCCCTGAATCAGCACATGACTGTTCTGAGTTAAGTGTTAATGGTTCCTTTCTTCACTCTGTAAGGGGACTGAACCCCTTTAGGAGGTCTATATACCATATTGACTGAGCTTTTTGTCGCCTCAGGATTTAATTAGAACAGCTTTTCTCTGAGCGATACAAACACCCTCAATTAGATGACTGTAGAGCCTGCAAAATTAAGCAAATAAAATAAAATAAAATAAAATAAAGCCCAGCAAATCTATCAAAATATATTTATTGTAAAAAAGGTAGTCAGGGCTTGATTCTCTCACTTTTCCTTAGACTGATGTAACACCTTTGGCTCTTGATTTGCCCCATTATGAGAAGAGAGCCACCAAAACCACCAAAGTACCTGTAGAAGGGTATTGTCTAGAAGCCACACCAAGTCTGTGCCAAGGACTTTAAATACTTTCTCCTCAAAGGTTCACCTCGTGGCTGCCCAAAGGTAGGATGCTGTTCAGTTTGAGCTCCGTGTGGTGGTTCAGGGCAGATCAGCTTGATGGATGTATGGATCAGATCACAGCTACCGTTAGGAGGGATGGTGTCACTGAAGAGCAGGGCTGAGGCACCTGATTACTAATTAATCAGATATGAGAAAAACCTCATGGAATCAGTTTCTATTTAATTATGGAAGCCTCATTTGGCATAGGAGCATATGCTGCTAACTCAATCGAGTGCTTTCAACTGACATCAAATAGTAATTATCAGAAAGAATCAAGTTTTTTGATTATTCATACTAATTTATTGAACACTTAAAATTAATGAACCTCAGTTATTTTAAATTTGCTCAGTTGCACTGGGAGAGAAGGAGGGAGGTAGGGAAGGACAGTTCTCACAATTTAAAAGCACAGAGACTTGTTTAAAGATAAAATAAGTAAATTACAATACGGCACGAAATCCCATCGGCGGCTCGATAAGACACATAGGAAAGCTGGTGGCGTGTTCTGGAACCGAGGAAAGTTCTGACAATGGCTTCATTTATACAATTCTCCTACCACCAAAAAAAAAAA
>VZRU01001920.1:45223-83399 GCA_013398155.1 Pedionomus torquatus
AAAAAAATTATCTTCCAATGACATTTTAGGGTCAACATAAGGGGTTGTTGGGCAGAGGAGAGGAGATTTATGTTTGTCAGAGTGTTTCTATTTTAACCTAGGGTTGTTCCAGTCTGGTGACTGAAAGGAAGTGCCTTTATCTGCCACTGGAGGTGAAGAGGAGGTAGTCTTTTAGCTGGCTCCGAAGGAGTTTTCTCCGAGTTTGATTAGCATTATCCTGGCCCCTTCTCCTGCTGACAATATCCTGACACAAAGGTTACAACTGTGATAATTGCTTCTGACCTCTTTTCACAGTAGAGAACACAGGGTCCCTGTCTTCAGTCTATAAAGTCTGACTAATTAAAGCACCTCTTTAAGATACCAGATTCGCGGGAGGGGGCAGGGAGGGGTTGGAAATCGGAACCAAACTGCAAAACAAAAGCTTTAATTTGCTGTTTGAGCCGGTTAATACATTATGCATTCAATGGTGTAATATCGCTTGTGTTAGTGGAACTGCTGTGTATTTATAGTGGGATAAATGAGATTCATGTTCCAGCCTAGAATTTCTGGTTGTTGAATGTTTTCTTTTAGCTGTTTCTAATGAGTTGTCTTGAGACCCTCCCCAGCTGTAAATTAAAATGTGTTTGTTTAAACCTTTCTCAAAGTACAAAAAAAATAAAAAAAGACAGGAATGCTTAGAAAGTATGTGTAGTTGTTCTTAATTTTTTTTTTTATTTTTTGAGAGGTAAGATTCTATCAGAAAATCACATGCCGCAGTTTACTTGTTGTTAATTATGATTTGTTGTTGTTACTAATTTGTGAGGCCTTCCTATAACTCCCTATGATTCTGTGTGTTCAGTCACAGGAGCTGACTTAATTCAGGTCACGCTGACAGAGAAGCAGATGGCGGCTTCACCTACCCCAGGTGCGTGATGGTCTTTCTGAAATCTGGGTATCACACCATTTCTTTTTTACTACTTTTTCAGAAATAGATTGCTGGGTTTCACTTACAATATTTTGTACATCTCTCAACCCAACAGGGGTGCTTGGCATTCATTTCAGCATTTCATTGAGCCATAGCTACCATTGCTCATGATAAATGTGGGATTCCACAGCAGAGAAGACTATAAACTTTTGTTAAGAAATACCATAGCAGATCAGAAAGGTCACGGGATATGGAAGGCTACGGTGTATTTTAGTGCTCCATACTGATCTTACTGTAATAGTGTGACATTAAAGCACAGTTAAATGTTGAATGAGACAGAAAAATCCACCAGAGAGAAGGGAGACCTCCAAATTTTGGTCTTGGTTGCACAGCTGCCTGGCTGTATATTAACAATAATAATAATTCATGTGATAATATGCTTTAGAGACCTTTTTGCAGGGTGTTCCCCCCTGAACGAACAAGTAATGGAAAGACAGACCCAGCCTTAAGGAACTTCCCTGGGTTTCATTTCTCTGTGTTTCCCTGTGCCGGCAGCAGAGGGTTTTTCTACCCCAGAGTGTCACCAAGCGACATCTAACTCCCCCCGCTACTTAGGCATGAGCCTTTGTTTTCAGTACCTAATGAAGAAAATAAACGTCAGAATTTCCTTTACAGTAGTAGGAGAGAGGTAGGTGCTTGCAGAGGCCTCCAGAGGGAGGCCCTGCCTGCGTTAGTTTGAGACTTATTAAACTTAGCAGCCAGGATTTCTCCCAGACGCTTTTCTTTCTCTCCGGTGGCAGAGCAAACTTGGCCAACTCGTTTACGAAGACTGCCTCGTTAGCTGGCTGAAATACAAGCACAAGTTAAGCACCTGCATTTTGCAAACTTAATTTCTCCCAGTATTTTCCCAGTGCTGAGGCTCAGAAGCTTCCTTTCGGAATGAGCTGAACAATAATCTCTTTTGGGGAATGAGCAGGAGTGGCCACATGTCTCAGTCAAGCTGCTTTCACCAAGGCAGATCTTAATTTTAATTAGCCCTTGCAATGGGAAGACTCTTGCATTGCTGAGGGCTAACAAGCTCATGACAGTTGATTACTCCTTCTTTAAAATTGTTCATAGTTTGGGAAAGTGGAAATTCCCGTGTCCTGGGAATTCAATCTATTCCCTAGAGCACTTGGGGAAAAAAAAAAAAAAAAAAAAAAAAAAAAAGAAGAGACGAGTTGGCACTTTCTGGCAGGTTCAGTTGCCTTTTTGATGATCTGCTTTTGCCACCAAACACAGGTGACCGGTTTTTATTTTCATTTCTTTATCTTAATTTTCTGTTCAAAGTTCTCAGAGCTTTGGATGGTGTCAATAAAAATAACAAAGCAGTTGCTTGTGAAGCACTTTCAGGAGGCGTAACGTAAGCTGGGTGGGACAAACCTCAAGATTTGCTGTGCTTTCAATGGATCCCAAAGAATTTGAATCCATTTTTTTCAGTTATCTCCCTGCCCTTTAACTTTGAAAACATGGTCCTGGGAGAGATCTTTGTTCCCATCGGGCAGCTTCCTTTAGGCATGGAAGATAACAACGAGCAGTTAGTGTTGCTTCATCAGTGACAAAAGGAGGTTGTTAATGCCACAGATGCTTGACTATCAAAGAAATGTTAATTCTCCAAGCTGCTGAAAATGATAATTCTGCCTCTGTCCCGTTTTGTAGTTCCTTCTGATGCTGTCTTGAAATGGTCGCATCCAGAGTCATGGGATGGTGTGGAAAAAGGCTGGGGTGGATTCAACCACAGCATCCCAGGCCCTGGTGAAGACGTCATCATTTTACCTAGTAAGTAAAGAAGGAAAGATGTTTAATTTCTGTAGGGGTGCTGGGATATGTCTACACTAGGATACTCCTCTTCTCTTCTCTTCTCTTCTCTTCTCTTCTCTTCTCTTCTCTTCTCTTCTCTTCTCTTCTCTTCTCTTCTCTTCTCTTCTCTTCTCTTCATTTACCATGGATGTCTCCTGGAAGTTTTAACCCATGCCAGTATTGAAACCCCAGACTTGACTTTAAATCCCAGCTCAGTTTACAACACTATTACATGAACAACCTTCTGAATTATAGCAAAAAAGATGAAATCTGGAGGAGAAAACTTATGATACCTTTTTACCTAATAGCTGACTTTGCTCTGATCAGGAAGTTGGAATAGATGATCTCCTGAGGTCCTTTCTAGACATAACTATTGTGTGACCTTAAAAATGCTACGGGGTATGTATCTAACATGCTCTAGGACTTGGTGTTGGCTCCTCTTCATTTGTTTGAAAGCAGATAAGTCTCTTCCTACCACAGCTTAGTTTCTGGATGTGAGGATAACACTGCTCCGTGTCTCTTACTCTTCCACCTGGTTTTGGCTTAAGAAGTCTTTGTGGAAGGAAGTTTCTGTTGCTTTGTGTTGGCATTTGGGCATGGAGCCTCAGTCGTTAAGACTTCTATGTCCTGTGTCATTAAAGTAATATATATATATAATATTTCAGGTTAAATTAAGAATTATGTTTAACTTTCAGTGAGTATTTAGGTTAATCTTCAGTTTTTTGACAAATGGTAAAAACCCGTGTTTGAAAGAATGTTTTTATTCACTTTTTGGGTGGAACATTTTCTGATAAAGTCCCTCTTTCCTGTCAAACAGGCACAACGTGGATTGTTTTTTTTTTTTCTCAGTTCTGCTGCCTCACTAGCATAATGCATAATGTAAGTTCAGAGGCCAGAGGAAGCCCAGAAATGTCCTTTTAGGTGTTTGCTTATCTCCTGTAGGTCCTGTGCCCTTATGTGCATCTCAGGTTACAGTAAACACGTCTGTTTAGGCATCTTAACCTTTTCCTCATCATTACAATTGGTAGAGCTGGAAGAGTCGCTAAGCTGACCAAACGTAGGTATCTAATGTGAATTGAGTTGTCCTTCACTGATGGTATTATATAGAGCACCAGGGCTCAAGCCACTTGCTCACATGAAGCGACCTGGTGGTGTTTGCAGCACTCCAGGAGCATCCCTCCTAGCCAGGCGAACCCCTAGACAGCCATAGGTGTCCCCTATCCCTTTTGCCAGTCCTGTGTGAGGTCTCAGATATCCAAGGGCATTTCAGATAGTACTAAGCGCCTTAATGAATTTACTATGATGGGAGCTTAAATACCTGGCTCCCATCAGACAGCTCGGTTCACATGCCGTAAATTGAGGCCTGAACCTCTTTCTCCAGACTGCATTCAGGAGCATTTGAGATCTGAACTTAACTTTCACTTAACGTATGTTGTCTGAACCAGGACGCAAAGGTTTATCTCTATTTCTCTTAACAGTATAACACCCACGTGAAGGGCTTGCCAGTGGGAATCTGTACCTGAACAGAGGATTGAGCTTCCAGCTCCAAAGTCCACATGTAGCACCCAGAACACTGGAATTGTTTTCCTCTTGCAATAGAATTATTCCTTCTGTGCCACTGGTACTTCACGTTGAACATGTGTCTGCTTCCCGTCCAGGAGCACAGAAACTGGCCTTTCTGTCCTGTCTTCCCTGGTTCCTACTGCGCTCTCACCTCTGTTCTATCTGACCTCTTCTTCTGATATTAAACACTGGGACATTTCTCATGTGCTTTGTTCTCTTTCACATCCTCTTGCTATTGCTGGATTTCTCAAGCTACTGATCATGGCTCTTTCAGAACCAGGCCATAGTCAACACCAGATCATCACTTTCAATTTCTTTGTGTATCACGTTATAACTGTTGTACCAATATCAGCCCATGATTACCAAAAGACCAAATCATTTCAGTTTGCCAAACCATATGTCAGATGCAGATATGAAGAGGCAAAAGGGTGCCACTGGTAGCTAAGACCTCCATGCTGTTAGTGAGCTGGTTATGAGGAGAGTGCTCAGACGGTCACTGGAGGTAAATGACAATCTACACAGAAGCAGAAAGTAAGAAATAGCTTTTTTTTAAAAAAAAAAAAAAAGCTAAAGATTTGGACTTTTGTTGTTTAGATTAGAGTAAGAGAGTGGAAGCTGGATGCTGAGGTGGTCCTTCAGTGCATTTCAAACTCACCCATAAATAAAACTCCTTTTTCCTAAAAAGATGAATTCATTATTTAATGTTCTCGGTAAAATAATTCATTTTAGCTGCCGTGTGAGATATTGACCGTGGCCTTTGTCACATACCACAAGGCCCTTCATGACTAAGCTGTGCCTGAAGCGTTGCGCGTTGCTGCCCACAACCCAGCCCAACTGATCTAGTTCTGGGACTGGAAACACTATTGCTGTATCAGCACGCTGGTATACCAGAACTAATTAGCTCTCCAGAGAGGCAAAGCTCATTAGCTCAAGCCTGGCACTGTGCAGCATGACCGTATAGCCTTTGGGGTCAGAACTAATGTCTACCGAATTTAGAGCACTGATGGTTTGGTCAGTTCAACCACGGAATGTCTGCACTATGCTGTGGGATGTGGTACAGGGATTCTCTCTAGCATACTGGTGCCCACTGGTTGGGAGACAGCAGGATAGGGGTTGGACTGTTAGACACAATCTGTGTTTTACCATAGACAGGAATTTTCTCTGCCTATTGGGAACTGTGGGGCCAGGACAATAAAGGTTGTGCAAAACCCAAACGCAAGTTGTTGCCTGAGCAGGATGAGACCCTGGGAGTTCCCAATTCAGAATCACCGTGTTCAGCTGCTTAGAGAAGGATGTACAATAAAACCATCTCTGCTCTTCAGGGGAGCTTTCCTGAAAGGCAAAACCATAACAACATACTTAATGGTTGACAAGGAAAGAGGCAAATGCTCTGTGAAAAGGCACTACCTCCTTGGACAGGTGGAGAGCTGTGACTATCTTCTTCCTATCAATCAGAGATAAAAATCTCAGCTCCCATCACTACAGCAAATGTGTTTTTTTTTTTTTCCTTGGTGAGTAGAAACTCTTCTGCTTTCCCGTGCCTTTCTGAAATCATCCTCCAGATTTTGGCCAATAACATAAACATAAACATGAACGAAAACCTGGTCTATCAACCAGTACATTTTGAAATAGAACTACTCTGTTGCATACCTGCATTTTCCCATCTTACTGCCTCTGCTTTACTTTTTCTCTGCCTCTTCTTTCTTGCTGGCTTGGAGGGGTTGAAACATTTATTGGCAGTGGGAGTCAACAGAGTGCAGGGTCTTAAATTGGAGTCATAGTCATCATTGGTGTGATAAGGGCCCTGGGTGTTTTGCTCAAATGAAGGTACCTAAAATGTAGTTAAGTGAGGTGAATTTTCAGTCATACCTTGCTTTGCTGCCATGAGTGTGTATGTGAGTTCCAGGTTGCAAGAAAACCAACCCCTTGCTTGGGTCCAAAATCTAGAACGAAATCGACAGTTATTAAATGTATGTTTAATCGTGGCATTTTATGGATGCTTCCCTTCCCATTGCCACTGGCTTGTGCATGTTCCGCTAAACTCAGAATGACTCCAGGTGGCTAAAGAATAGTGAGACTTTGTTCTCATGAGGACAAACGTTCTGCAGACCACCCCAACTTTGTGCTGTGGTACACCCCAAAATAGCTTTCTGCTATCCACTTCTGGCGAGATGCATCTCTCTCACACTCTCCACTGCCTTGTAGTTGCTTATATTTCTCTCCTGGGAGCCCTCCATAATAATTTTCAGGTTGAATGCCAAGCCACTTCTTTTATGCTGTGCATTACTGGGTAAGTCCTTTCAGCCCCAAAAGAAAAGCTTTAGAGTCCTACAAAAACAAATAGTAGATGTTTAGTATTCATTTCTAGAGTAAAGAACCGCAGGGGAAGACGTTGGTCCAGGCTTGACACTGTTGAAAACTCTGAACGAATGAGGATTCCCAGAGTTGATGGATGAGCTTACAGCACTGCCTAAACTTAGCTAAAAAAGACATCAATTTGCTTTATTTAACGAAATAAGGAAAATTACATCACTAGGGCTGCTTGGTGGGCTGGGCTCAGGAAAACCTGAAAAGCTAGAAAACAGCTCTATTACCAAAATGTTCAAAATACCCCCAGGTTTTTGTGTCACCTCTTGTTGTCTGCTTCACATCTAAAAGGTGCTTTTTGGAGGGCTTGGAAATTTGAGTTGTTTTTCCCCTGTTTTGAAAGCATTGGTGAGACTCCAGGGTTTCACAGATTTCTTTGGACAAGGATGGGTTTCACTTCCAACAGAGGTGGATCTCTCAGGCTAAAGTCACAAGTCCCCTCAGTGTCTGGGTCCCCAGCAGATACAAATCTCTTCCAAGCCCAGCTGGAAAGATTTAGCTGAGGCCACAACGTCTTGGGCTTTTATCTCTGGAGGTTCATCTTCCATTTATCTCTGGAGGTTCATCTTCCAGAGCCACAGGAATCCCACAAAGATCTCTCATGTGCATCAGGCTTCAGCGGTGACACCACCCTGAAAAACAGGCTGCATGAGTTTAGTCGTGGCATTCTGGTGGCCAGCAGGGGCATTAACTTCTCAGACCCTCGGATTTTGAGGGCTTTGCTTTATGTTTTTCAGAGTGACACAGTCCTGACGCAGCACGCTCTGGGTGGAAGGAGAACATGTTATAATTCCAGGCAATGGAATGCTGTTTTGAAGGGTATTGATATGATATCATGTAGCCTCTGGCAATTTCTCTCTCTCTTTCTCTCCTCTTTTTTTTTTTTTTCCTTCCAGTGGTGGAATTCACTCTGTTATTCATTTTCTGATTTTGATTTTCTTTGAACTTTTTCTGTTTGAAGAGATGAATGCTGGAGTGCTGTATCTCATATAATAGCTCTTCTGTTGTGCCTGATTTCCATTCAATGGCATGCTATGGTGTTTTATATAGAGATGCTGTTGATCAAAGGCATTTTGTGTCATTGCCGGAGTCATTAGCGACTTCTCAGCATTGTACAGCTGAACATTAAGACTGTGGCATACCTGTGAGCTTTTGTCTGAAGAAAATATATGTATAATGAAACATAGCCCTGTTTTCAGGCTCGAACTATGGGCTGCTGGAAGTGGCTGCTTGCTATTATATCAATGTCTTAATGGGAGAAAAACAACTCCCGTTTGTCTTTCTCTGAAGGTAAATCCCTTGAGCCTCATGACCTAAAATTTATGATTTTAACCCATTAGCCATCATCTGCCTTTACTACATAAATGAGCGTATTCTGTAAGGACTGTGTAAGGAGGTCTCCTTAGAATGTGTTTGCTTTTCTCCTCAAGTGTAGAAAAACTTTTTTTTTCCCTCAAAGGAGCATTCTGTTGTTTCTACAGAGCAACATTTCACCCTCCAAGGACTTCCCACTCCCAGCATCACACCCCAGAGTGTTAGTCTTTTAAACCAAGGAAAATATAGGTTTGCAGAAATCTCTCTGAATGAGGAAATTTCTTGCTCCTGCCTTTCAAGGCTCACATGGGCGATGTTACAGTTACAGAGCAGTCAGCATTTTCTTTATATAACCTTTTTTAGAAAGATGTGCAACTCAGCAAAAATATCTGTTCTAGACTGAAACTTGACATATAAATGGTATGCCTAGGAGCACTTCTTCTTTTCCTTGTAAAAATGTTTCAGTCTGTGTTTGATGAATATACTTATGGCCTTTGTCAACTGCAGCTTTTTGCCACATTCTTGAGCTGTGATTTCACAAACTAGATTCCCCTTCTGTCTGAGAGATATCACTTTAACAACATCTGCCCCCTTATTCTCTTCTTTCTGTTTCATATCCTCACATACTGTGCCTTCACTTCTCAGCTCTGCAGGGCATAGGACTATACCTGTCCTCTAAAAGAGATTATAGACAGGAGTTTCTTCATGCCTGTAAAAATGTATCAGGTACTAACAGTATGAGATTTAGGGGGAAAAAAATAAATGTAAAAATACTTGCTCTGTAGAGACTTTTTGCATCTGAATGCTGTGAAAATTTGGCATGCTTGAAAGATCCTTCCGCTGGAGGATGCAGGGAAATTCTTTTGAGATGAAGTGTTTAGAGTAACCTTGGGTTGTTCCAGTAACTTGGCCTTTCAGGGTGGCTCTTGCCGATGTCCAGAAAGAAAGAGGGGGGAAAAAATGGGAAAGGAAGAGGTGAGAAGAGTGAGTTACACAGATAGAATAGGAACATGTATGTAGAACAGACAATCAAATCTTTCAAGCAGACTTGTGATCCTGGATCGTGCAGAAGTTTCTCCTCCCCTGAGGTTGTGAAACTTCAGGACTGCAAAACCAAAGAGTCAAAAGCCATGAAATGCTAATATTAAGGCAATAGACTCGTATTTTTTCAGACCAGTCTCAAGTGGACTTTGTGTAGTTACTGATTACATTTCCTGTAAACAGGATTTAGAAAAATTTACTGACTCGAGGAGGCATTCAGCATCAAGGTTTAAGAATTCTTAAACTCATTCTTTCTGGGAAACAACTTTCCCTGTGCTACCTATTGCATGGTGTCTTCATCCAAAGCAAAACTGTGTAGTAGCTGATCCACATCCCAAGACATTTCATGGCTATTCCTATGTTTCACAGCAAAACTATTTCAAGTTTGACATCCCATGTTTCAAGCATTCTCACCACCCTGTCAAAATCCACTGGAAAATATCCAATGAATCCTGTTCCTTAGTCTCTCCAGTTTTGTATACCTGCGCCTCACAATAAATGCATATGAGATCAGCAAAAGTCACAGCACATCTCTGGGTAGGATTTGGCAGCTGCCATTATGTTGAAGATTCTTATTTTCTGCAAGCTATTTCTACATCAGTCACAACCAGATCATCCCATTGAACTTTTGTTAAGGAAACACCTTGCTTTTTCTTCTTCTAAGGGCATTCATTCACTGCCTCTGAGATGCACGGTACCAGGAAATTTACTCTTGTCAATAATGAAAGGAGATGGAAACCAGGATTTCAGGGCCTAAGCAACCAACTGGAAAGCTGCCAGTCATGTCAAAGAGCATTAGATGAGCCCCGAGTGTGGAATTCGCCTCTGTGCAGTGGGCTACCTCTAAACGATGCACCATTTGCATCCTTCCTCATGTCCTACTTGGAAAGCTCAGGTGGCAATCAGAAGGCTCAGTGGCTTTAGGAGGCAGCAGTGACGTTGCAATCATGCTCAATGACACTTCCCACTCTGCAATATAAAAATATGCTCCTTTTTTTGTTCTTAAGGATCTGAAGGAACTGTGCTTCCTCTGGTCACTGTTAACTAATTTATCGAAGGGAATGAGTAGTCCCATGAATAAAGAATTGAACAAGTCTGGCTTCCTGCAGATGTGGAGATATAAGCAAAGATTTCCTCTTGGTTGGAGGGCAGGAGATGGGCTTTTATACACAAATAATGAGAGAGTAAATCCCAATGACAGAGAGGGAAAAGTAGAGACAGGGAGGTCTCTATTGGAGACTCCTGGACACTCCCAGCTGGAGTTGGGTTGTGGTGTGGATCTTCAGCTTGTCTCCCTGATCACTGCTATTAATAAGATGGGGCTCGCAGGCTCTCTGTGCCATGCAACACCTAATTGACACTATTGGGTTTTTTTTCACTTCTGTCACTCTTGTTCTCTTCAGTACCATGAGGCAAAAACGCTGCCTGAACATGCTGAGGTTAGTCCTGATTCATTGCGTTGGGTGATCCAGGTTTACTTTCATAAACAGAGCCAGATGAGCCTAGAGGGACTAATGTATCTAACTTGCTGCCCTTCACGTGAATTCTTAAAGGTTCAAGTGACACTTGATGAAACTTAAGCATGCAACAATATCATTGTAAATATTCACTTACAGATTAAAGCCACACCGTGGAGCCCCGGCTGTAGGTGTGGTTCTGGTTGCGGATGCTGCACAAAGACACAGCCCCTGCTTCCGTAGTCCTAAGGAAAAAACAATCGAAATAAAGCAAAACTTAAGCAAAGATATTGCTCTTCATCTCCATACCACAAGTATTTTGGCAAGTAGCATTGGTAGGCTGCCATCCTTCTAAACAACTTTGTTTTTCAGATAGGACCATCCTGGTGGATATGGCTCTTCCCCCTCTGAGAGGTCTCTACATCCTGGGGACCCTTGAATTCCCCAACAACTCCAGCAACGTCCTGAGCGCAGCCTGTATCGTGGTGCTGGGGGGTTCGCTGAAAGTGGGTAAGTGAGCAGCCTGTCTTCTGGCTGCCCTGAGGTTTATTTCTGCTCCTGATGGGCAGAGAAAGTGAGAAAAAAGACTGTGTAAACATGCTGGCCATTGTAATGTCACATCGCTATGCAGAAATCGGCAATGGGGACACCCAGGGTTCACGTTAAGCCCCATGATTATCCACTGGAGGTTTAATAGCAATATATCATAAATACATATATATCCTAATATATATATTGTAAAAATATATATAATCATGTTCGTTTAATAGCAGTATATCATAAATACTGCTACCCTCATGCCACTGAAGTCAGTGGCAAAACTCCCGATTTCATCGCGGCTGAGATTTTACCTGCTATGTGTAAAAATCCTCCCTACTTCATGTGGGGTTGTTTTATGAGATGGTAGTTCCTCAGGGCAGGAACTACCTTAGACTTCAGGTGGTGNCTGCAAGCTATTTCTACATCAGTCACAACCAGATCATCCCATTGAACTTTTGTTAAGGAAACACCTTGCTTTTTCTTCTTCTAAGGGCATTCATTCACTGCCTCTGAGATGCACGGTACCAGGAAATTTACTCTTGTCAATAATGAAAGGAGATGGAAACCACGATTTCAGGGCCTGAGCAACCAACTGAAAAGCTGCCAGTCACGTCAAAGAGCGTTAGATGAGCCCCGAGTGTGGAATTCGCCTCTGTGCAGTGGGCTACCTCTAAACGATGCACCATTTGCATCCTTCCTCATGTCCTACTTGGAAAGCTCAGGTGGCAATCAGAAGGCTCAGTGGCTTTAGGAGGCAGCAGTGACGTTGCAATCATGCTCAATGACACTTCCCACTCTGCAATATAAAAATATGCTCCTTTTTTTGTTCTTAAGGATCTGAAGGAACTGTGCTTCCTCTGGTCACTGTTAACTAATTTATCGAAGGGAATGAGTAGTCCCATGAATAAAGAATTGAACAAGTCTGGCTTCCTGCAGATGTGGAGATATAAGCAAAGATTTCCTCTTGGTTGGAGGGCAGGAGATGGGCTTTTATACACAAATAATGAGAGAGTAAATCCCAATGACAGAGAGGGAAAAGTAGAGACAGGGAGGTCTCTATTGGAGACTCCTGGACACTCCCAGCTGGAGTTGGGTTGTGGTGTGGATCTTCAGCTTGTCTCCCTGATCACTGCTATTAATAAGATGGGGCTCGCAGGCTCTCTGTGCCATGCAACACCTAATTGACACTATTGGGTTTTTTTTCACTTCTGTCACTCTTGTTCTCTTCAGTACCATGAGGCAAAAACGCTGCCTGAACATGCTGAGGTTAGTCCTGATTCATTGCGTTGGGTGATCCAGGTTTACTTTCATAAACAGAGCCAGATGAGCCTAGAGGGACTAATGTATCTAACTTGCTGCCCTTCACGTGAATTCTTAAAGGTTCAAGTGACACTTGATGAAACTTAAGCATGCAACAATATCATTGTAAATATTCACTTACAGATTAAAGCCACACCGTGGAGCCCCGGCTGTAGGTGTGGTTCTGGTTGCGGATGCTGCACAAAGACACAGCCCCTGCTTCCGTAGTCCTAAGGAAAAAACAATCGAAATAAAGCAAAACTTAAGCAAAGATATTGCTCTTCATCTCCATACCACAAGTATTTTGGCAAGTAGCGTTGGTAGGCTGCCATCCTTCTAAACAACTTTGTTTTTCAGATAGGACCATCCTGGTGGATATGGCTCTTCCCCCTCTGAGAGGTCTCTACATCCTGGGGACCCTTGAATTCCCCAACAACTCCAGCAACGTCCTGAGCGCAGCCTGTATCGTGGTGCTGGGGGGTTCGCTGAAAGTGGGTAAGTGAGCAGCCTGTCTTCTGGCTGCCCTGAGGTTTATTTCTGCTCCTGACGGGCAGAGAAAGTGAGAAAAAAGACTGTGTAAACATGCTGGCCGTTGTAATGTCACATCGCTATGCAGAAATCGGCAATGGGGACACCCAGGGTTCACGTTAAGCCCCATGATTATCCACTGGAGGTTTAATAGCAATATATCATAAATACATATATATCCTAATATATATATTGTAAAAATATATATAATCATGTTCGTTTAATAGCAGTATATCATAAATACTGCTACCCTCATGCCACTGAAGTCAGTGGCAAAACTCCCGATTTCATCGCGGCTGAGATTTTACCTGCTATGTGTAAAAATCCTCCCTACTTCATGTGGGGTTGTTTTATGAGACGGTAGTTCCTCAGGGCAGGAACTACCTTAGACTTCAGGTGGTGTCTGGTGTCCCTGGGCATTAATAAGGCTCTTTCTAGGCAGCACAGAAGTATTTAAAGCCAATGTAAATAGAGTCATGGAGAATCCCTGGTGTGTCTGGAAATCCCGCTGCAGTTGAAACTGGCACAGCTGGATTCAGCACATTTATTCCTCTCGTCCCTCTGTACAGATGAGCACCAGGACTTGAATATCTCACCTGGAGATATTCAAGGTGAGGCTCGACGAGGCCCTGGGCAACCTGGGCTAGTTGGGGGTGTCCCTGCGACTGCGGGGAGGTCGGACTAGATGACCTTTGGAGGTCCCTTGGATGATTCTATGATTCTATGACTTCTAGGAGGGACCACCTGGCCCCTACTTCTAGTGGTTCCAGAGTCCCTAGTGTCACTGGGGCTGTTCCACATTATTGTCAAGGGACAGGATCAGTGTTTTTCCACACAGAATTAATTACTCACATAATTCCTTTTAAATATCTAGGTTCCTGAAGCCAGGCATTGCATTTACTTACAGGAATCTTTAGGATGCTGGGATCGCTGTGTTGATCACTGCTTGACCTTTCTCAAGATTGGTTTCATGAACTTTAAAAAGAGAATTTGTTTGTGTAATCACCTCCCGAGGAAGTCTGCTCCAGTATTTGTTTGTTGTTAATCTCAAGGGACTGCTTAGTTAATGTAGTACTGGCCAAAAGAGTTATTTCGCTGCCTTGTGTTTTTCTTCGGAAAATGGGATTTGAAAGCCTAATCTGTAAAGTTAATATATATGTATACTTAAAAAGAGTCTCAATCATTTCTTATTTACGCTCTTTTGTAGTTTAAATATGGTTTCATATTGGTTTTAAGAAAAAGCATGTGTTCGTTGCTAAAAACGCTTATTAAAAAACATTGAGGCACTTCTTTGTGACACAGACTCCCCTCCAGCACTTCTGTGAGTAGTAATGATATTAAAAGCCAAGCAGGTATTCGCAGCTGTTGAACCACAGTCCAACATCTTCTGCAGAGGTATCCTTGCTCTAGTTTCAGCCATGAGATGATAGGTGAGGAGAGACTCTGCAAGTTTCCCACATCTTATACTGGCTTCTATGCTTGGTGGGTTTATTTCCCCCCCTTCCTCTTTCAGTTCCCATGTGTTTGAGGCCTAAAGGTAACTTCTTGGAGCCCATCTGTCCAATCTTGACTGTTCCGTGCCCAAAGGAAGGTTTTGAAGCCCATCTGTCCAATTCTACCACATCCTAAAGAAATCCTGACACAAAATAGATAATGAGACAGTTTAGTAAACAGATTTAATAGATGTGGACATCAGCACTCAACATTGCCTGAGCGGGATCTGAGGTTGACATCACGTGAGCCAAATCCCCAGGTCCTCCCTGTTGTGTAACTTCTCCATGCCCTGTTTTCAGCATCGCAATCTTTGTTCACATGCCATCGCTACCAGTGGCCTGGGCCAAAAAAAAAAGACTGTCTGGAAAGCCTGAGTATTTTGTTCACTTAAACTGCTGGAGAGCAATGGTAAGTTCTACAAACAAGTCTTGGACTTTGATGCCCTTCAGAGCACTTGAAATCTTATCTGCAGGGAAAAAACAAAGTCAGATGGTTAGAACAAGACTAAAACTACATCGGAGCTGAGTGACAGGGAGAAATATATAATATAGGGAAAAAAATAATGGAGTTTATGAAACATCATCCAGAACCTAATTAATTTTATTAGAACAATAAATTGCAAGGAAACTGCAAGGAGATGAGAAAATGAAGTGAAAGTTGGGAGACCAGAATTCTTGGGACATCTTTGTTCTTGGAGGGTTTGTCATCACAATCCAGCGCATTGCAATCGACAGGATTATTGTGAGACCTGAGACGACTAGAACTCTAAAGTTCTAATCTAAGTGCTCTCAGTTACTCTAAAGGGCTTCAAGAGCTCTGTCAGAGCCCTCAGACAAGCCAGAAGTAAAATGTGCAGATCTACCCTCACTGGTATTTCTTTGAGTATTTTTAGCCATTTGGTGTTGTTGGACCCAGGAAGACTTTCTGTTCACTTCTTTAGTAGTCCTAGCTCCCTGACAGGCAGACAAGAAGCTTCTCTCTTTCACTTTAAATTTCAAAGCCTCTTCATTCATGGTGATATTTGCAATAGCATTTTAGAAATATTATTTCTATCCCCTCGTGTTGCAATACTGCAAAAAAAGTAGCTCTTTTTCCAACTGACAGAAGGAGAGTTTGAAGTTCAGAAAATAAAGTGATTTGCTAAATACCATGAGCACACCTGCATCAGAATAAGAAAGGAATTTATGAGCTCAGTATCTCAGAGGATTTTTTTTGGTTCTTTGCTAGATGATTTCATTTATTTTAACTCATAAGTCAGCATTATAGTATGATGATATGTGCAGAAAGTGCTCTGTTCCACTGCTGAACAAAGCCCTCAGCTCCTGATAAGCTCCTGCAGAAAATGCTGAAGTTTTGTTTTGCATGAATTGATCCATTGGTCTCATCCTGAACTCCACTGTACTCGGCTGCTCTTTGCTGGCAGGCTATTTTTGCTTTTTATAGTAGAACTTAATAAGTAATTATCCAGATAGGATTTCTCCTTTTAGTCTCAACTTGAACTTGAACTTGTCACATTCTTTTTTTTTTTTTTTTTTTTTTTTGCATATCTTGTCAGTCATGTTACTCATTTGAGGCAAGAAGCCTAAAGTCATCATTAACTCTTGGCTTGATTTACTGGAAATGAAACCCCAGACATTTCAGAGATTTTTTGTCTTGCTTGTGGTAAGAGAACTTTAATGCATTCATTCCCCATCTTTTCAGTACTAGTAAGAGCTTCCATATTGACCTCCCAAAGGGTAAATTGCTGTACTTCATGAAATGGCCATGTGTTACTTGTGATTAGCATTCAGGATACAAGTGAGTTTCACCAGTTGACTTTTCCACCGTCTCCAGTAGCTCTCTTCTGTGGTTCCCCTATTCTTTAGCTGTGAGCTGAGCCCCATCTTGCAGTCACATAACATCTCCGCACAGCCGTTCAGCTTGTGGATGGTGGAATACTGTGGATGTATTGAGAGCAATTTTTCATCACTGATCACAGAAAAAAGGTAATTTGAAAAGTTCACTGCAACACCTGCATACCCTTCAATTCGTCTTTCAGCCTCCATCCGTTTGGTTTTTAACCATTCTAAACCACTTAGTTTATTTTAACTGGTCATATCATCCAGTGAAGGGATTCAGTTCACGTATTTGAAACACCCACATTCATGCATACTCTACTCTGTCATCCCTCATTGGCCAGTTCAGCCTAAGCTATGACACTATCCAGACATTTATATATCTATGATATTGTCACCAGAAAGCCTGAGGAGGTTTTATTTGTGGTCAATGCACAGCTGGGTAGTCCCCTAGTGTTGGTTCTCCTTCCCAAATGGTTCCTTCAGATGTTCAGACTGCACTCTGCAAAGAAGCCTGTAAAAGCAACCTGTAAACAAGGAGACATCACATGGGTTGTC
This sequence comes from Pedionomus torquatus, assembly GCA_013398155.1. Lineage (NCBI taxonomy): Eukaryota > Metazoa > Chordata > Aves > Charadriiformes > Pedionomidae > Pedionomus > Pedionomus torquatus. Next base: position 61,963 of record VZRU01001920.1, read on the forward strand.
TCTAACAGATGGCTCTGCCAAGTAAACAGAAGTGATGGGAGGGCAGACAGCTGTGGAGTAGGAACCAGCAGCTAGAAGTGTGAGATGACTGTCCGAGGGATTAGAAGTGAGACACATAGGATAGGATTCAGCTGCCTAAAGACAGATGTCTAATGCTGCCTGAGAGTCCAAGCACCCTTCAAATCCACTCTGTCAATTTGGCAGATACAAGACGGAGATCAGTGACAGAACAATTTGACAGAAGCTGGAGGCCAGGTGGGACACCTGAGAATGCCCAAAGTCATACAAAATGCTTATAGTTAAGCAACTAGACCATGTCAGTTCAGGACTAGGACTCAGTGTATGACTAGGGAAGTCATCATCCCACTGTATTTGGCACTGGTGAGGCCCCGCCTCAAGTCCTGTGTCCAGTTTTGGACCCCTCACTACAAAAAAACCCTTGATGTGCTGGAGCATGTCCAGAGAAGGGCAATGGAGCTAGTGAGGAGTCTGGAGCACAAGTCTTGTGAGGAGCAGCCAAGGGAGTTGGGATTGTTCATCCTGGAGAAAAAGAGGCTGAGAGGAGACCTTCTTGCTCTCTACAACTCCCTGAAAGGAGGGTGTAGTAGCCAGGGGGAGGTCAGTCTCTTCTCCCAAGGAACAGGTGATAGGATGAGAGGAAATGGTATCAGGTTGGGCCAGGGGAGGTTTAGATTGGATATTGGGAACATTTTTTTTCACTGAAAAGCATTATTAAGCATTGGAACAGGCTGCTTAGGGAGGTGGTGGAGTCACCATCCTTGGAGGTATTTAAAAGATGAGTAGACATAGCGCTTAGAGATATGGTTCAGTGGTAGATTTTGTCACTGTTAGGTTAATGGTTGGACTTGATGATCTGAAAAGTCCCTCCAACCTAGACAATTCTATGTTTCCTGGGAGATTCGTACACCTACTTTTAGGTTGCTTAATGCAGGTGTTTTTATGTTCTCTGGCTATCTGAGCCAACAAAAATCAGTCAATATAACGTAGACCATAATTTGCTCTAGATACTGGTACTCTTGGTAGAGTCCAAGAAGATTTAGATTCAGGAAACAGAGCTGCTGTCGGAGATGGTCACAGCAAGATACTTAGCAAAGTCTGTTTGCCAATGGAAGGGATGGAATCTTATCTCAGACATTTCCTTGCTCTTATACGCAACAGCTGTGGCAGAGTGTTGTGGTGTAAAGAAAGGAAAGGCTGGAAGGGAGGAAACACCCACTATTCTAGGAAAGAATTGAATGGGTTTTGCTATGGAAAAAGAAAGAAACAGAATAAAAAGCTGTCAGGAAGAACATCTGGAATAAAACTGGAATATGAAAACAATGGAAAAAACTTTTGAAAATCAACAGCAAACTAGATCCAGGCTGAGGTCCAGAATAAGTGAAAATCTGGGTAGAAAAAACTTCTTCTCTCTTCTCCCTTTTTAGGTTTTCTGGTTTTGCATAATAAGGTTTTATACATAGAATGGTTGGAATGGGTCCAGTGGAGGGCCACCAAGATGATTAGAGGGTTGGAGCACCTCTCCTGTGGGGACAGGCTGAGAGAGCTGGGGCTGTTCAGCCTGGAGAAGAAAAGGCTCCAGGGAGACCTTAGAGCAGCCTTCCAGGATCTGAAGGGAGCTCCAGGAGAGCTGGAGAGGGACCCTTGGTCAGGAAGTGGAGTGATAGGACAAGGGGTAATGGTTTTAAACTTGAAGAGGGGAGATTTGGATTGGATATTAGGAAGAAATTCTTTGCTGTGAGGGTGGTGAGGCACTGGAAAAGGTTTCCCAGAGAAGCTGTGGCTGCCCCATCCCTGGAGGTGTTCAAGGCCAGGCTGGATGGGGCTTTGAGCAACCTGGTCTAGCAGGAGGTGTCCCTGCCCATGGCAGGGGGGTTGAAACTTTGATGATCTTGATGAAACTGGATGATCTTTGAGGTCCCTTCCAACTCTAACCATTCTATGATTTTATAATTCTATGAAACACTCCAGAGGTTAGACCTGCTGAAGTATTATGAATCAGCTGATCCATTAAGTTAAAGTATCTGTGTTGCAATACAGGCAGCTGGACCTCACATTTCTTCAGGAAAGTATGAATTTATTACCAGCATAGGCTCTTTCTTATACATAGGATTACACAGAGGACAGAGTGTGGTTTTTTACTGTGTAGGGCATGCACTGTAGGTGGCAGCACTTCCTGGAAGAACATCAGCTTTAGAAGAACATCACCCAGTAGAAGGGTTAGAAAGTGACACACCTACAGTGAGGCCATTTGATGTGACATCTATCATCTATTTGAAGGTACAAACTGACTATGCAGTGCCTGTGCAGAAAGCTCCGTTCTTTGGAAATTGCACAACTGCTGCCTACACACCAGGAGGTAGATCTGTGTCTGCACTGAAGATATACCTGAGACACCTAGAGTGGACATGCCACTGCTTATGAGCGTGGCTCAGGCTGGCAGATATGTGTCACATCTGAACAGATAAACAAACCCTTCAAATTCAGATAGACTTTACAGTCGGAAGAAGACACATTCAGGGATGCACTGCATGTTTTCTGTGTATAATATCTTTAGTCCCTCCTAATCTTTTCTGCACATCTCACCAAACATTTCTACCAGCCTCTGGTTTCAATGACTTTTTTTTTTCTGTTTCTCTGCCTTGTTTTCTCACCTTATGATCCACTAGGTTACTCATGAAATTGGTAAGCCTTCCAGTTTTAGTAGGAGTATGAAGTGGGATCCATTTCTGTGTGTCTTGTGGCAGATGGGTAATTTAACCGTTTGATATGATCTCCTATAGGACATGTTCACCACAATAAAGGGGAGTCAGCAACCTGAAGTTTTCACATTCAGAGTTCAAAGACAGACACTTAGAGCCCAGATTATTCACATGTGTGCTGGATAATTATTCCAGTGCTTATAGCAACTTGGGAGTTTTAACAAAACTACTCATTACAAGAACTGTGATTTCAGATGCCGGTTACTTCATAAGGTGATGAAACTTATCCAGCCCCAGTGACTTGTGTACATTAACTATTTTGGATTTCCCTATGAGTAAGCTGAGATAGCTGCCATTTCCATCTCTTCCTTTTCATGAGACATTCTGTAAGGTTGTATTTAGACTAAGCCAAACACAGATCTCAGACCTCACTCAGCTTTTCTCTTTGCTTTCCCTTATCATAGAATCATAGAATGATTAGAGTTGGAAGGGACCTCAAAGATCATCCAGTTCCAACCTCACTGGCATGGGCAGGGACACCTCCCACCACAACAGGTTGCTCAAAACCCCATCCAGCCTGGCCTTGAACACCTCCAGGGATGGGGCAGCCACAAGTACTCTGGGTAACCCATTCCAGTGCCTCACCACCCTCACAGTAAAGAATTTTTTCCTAATATCCAATCTAAATCCCCCCTCTTCCAGTTTAAAACCATTACCCCTTGTCCTGTCACTGTTCCTGACAGAGTCCCTCTCCAGCTCTTCTGGAGCTTCCTTCAGATCCTGGAAGGCTGCTGGAAGGTCTCCCCAGATCCTTTTCTTCTCCAGGCAGAACAGCCCCAGCTCTCTCAGCCTGTCCTCGGAGGAGAAGTGCTCCATCCATTCACAAAGCATTACTTTTCAAGACTTGTCATCTTATATTTTGAATGTCCTTCACTTTCTTTCCTAATTCTTCACTTCCAAGTTATTCCTGACTTTGCTGGCCCATCTCTTTAAGTCTTTTTTGCCCATTTGTGTCAGGTATCTGCTTACTTTCAGTACCTTCCCACTACTTTGGGCCATTGATAAAATGTCACATATCACAGGGTTTGCAAGACCAGACCTGTTTGAGTCAATGTCCCCTTAGAGTCAGCCTGTCAATGAACATGTGCCATGTTCGTGTTGTACCAGCATAGTTTGTTAATCAGAAAGTTTTGTGCTACTAAGCCAAGTGCCTTGGAGAAGCCAATTATTTTATATCAAAGCTATTATCTTTATCAACCAAACCTGTAATCTCGTTAGCAGAAGATAACAAGGAAGTTTCACAGGACCTTTCTTCTATAAAACCAGGTTGATTGGCATTAATTATATCATCCACCTTTAATGATTTTTTAATTGTGTTCAGAGTTGGACATTCCATTTTTATTTATTTTTCCCCTAGAATCAGTGCTGAGTTGACAGGCCTGTAATTACCCGGCGCTCTTACTTTTATCTTTGTTTGAAATATTGGCACAATATTAGCTTTCTTCAAGTGCTCTGAGACATCATGAATGATCCCAAACTTACTAAAAAGTTCTCCTTAATAGTCCGATGAGTTTATGGGCCAACACTTTGGTAGCACTAACATTCAAGTCATTGAAAGACGGTGATTTAAAACCACGAAACTATTAATGGAAATGAGCAAGTATTAAGATCATTTTTATTCTAGATACACTTAAAATAAGTCTAATTTTTCTACATCTAGATATCTCCTGTGTTCTTTTGTGTCACATACTATTTACAGTTTCCAGCCACTGAAGCATTTCAGTGAACATTATCTTCCCATTTTTTCATTTCTTGTCTAAGTATTTAATAGCTGAGCTATTATGAACAGTTTTATTATAACTTCTTTGTTTCTCACTCTGATTATATTCTCTGTTTATGTGTTGTTGTTTTTTTTTCTTTAGCAAATTTAACAGTCGTTAACTTATCGTCATGCATTTTAGGATTAAAAATCAAATATTTTAGGTAAGTGTAGATGTAATTCTAAAGAAGTGATAACTTCCAGTTCAAGTTTTTAGAATTCACATTTCCAAGCAATTATCTGTGACTGCAAAGCCTAGAAGCCTGGATAAAAGCAGTTTTTGAGCTGAGAATTAGATTTATCATACAGCTATTTCTAATTTAACTAGATGAAATAGTAAATGCATTTTAATGGGCAGTAAAATAATAACACCAATAACAACACCAACAGTAATTCATAATGATAATTAATAATAATCCCCCACTTTTAGGGGACATCATCAAGATTAGGACATGAATTGTGAATAACATTGTAAGATCAATATAAAGGTCTCCAAACATTTTTGTTGAGTCTTTCTTTGGTCTTTGGTGTAGCTAATAACTTTATCCCAGGGGGTAAAGTTGACCTGAGGATTGGGAAAGGTATGTTCAGGCTGAATATTTGAAATCACAACCTGCTGTGAGGGTGAAGCAGGAAAACAATCACTCTGCGTACAAAAATAGACACAAATGTCTACATAACTCTTCTGCTGCTCTAGGTTGGATGTTTATTTAACCTAGTGCATCAGTGATGAAAGCACTTATCACTAGATTCGCTTTCTGAAAGTAATATTTGGTTACAGCTCAAGTCCTGGTTTTCTTTCGTTCAGACAGAGTTATGGAATTTTAAACAAGATAGTCAAAGGTGGTTTGGGTGGATGATGGACACTCTAAGACTGAATGACCTCCACGTCCCCAGAGAAGATAGGAGCTCACTGGTGTGAGATGTATTAGATGGGGAGCACTTGTATTTTTTGTCTTTTACCCCTTTAAAAGCTGTACAGAGAATTCAAATATCCCCAGATATCAGTCAGAGACTGATGGGGAACAATGAATTTATTTATTGATTTCACTTAATTAAAAAGTGCTCTTAAAGAGGAATGTTTCTTCAGGATACAAAACCAGCTCTCTTTTCCAAACTAGTAATTTTCAAATATTAAGAGAACATGACAGGCTAGCTAATTTTGTACAGATACATATATATTTTTTAGTTCTACATCTGCTGCATTTTTCTGTTGCATAATTGATTTAATCTCTAATTTTAAAGGAACACTGAACTCTTTTACTGGACTCCGCATACATTTCTCCAGGGCAAGAACTGTCCTACTTTTTCCTCCTCAGTATCTGTTGAGTGCTGGGCCATTTTCTTCTGAAACTGTAAACTACCTTTGGTGAAATAAATGAAGTCACAGTTGGAATACAGTTTACTGTACAGACTTATCACCACAAGATAAGAGCAACATCACAACACCAAAGCTTCTTGGGCGCTTTCTTTACCCCTGCTTTTTTTCCCTGGTCTTTTCCATTGGTCTGAAAGACCATTTTACCCAGCTTGGCTGCAGAACTCATGATTACTTGGGAAATAGTGAAATTGTAAAGGAGGAAAGCAAAAATTGAGCCATTGAGACCTTCAAATTTGGACTTGCCCACCCCAGTTCACCCCAATTTCAGCATTAAGCAAAACATTGATTCCTCTGTGGTTTGTTACTGCTATTTTGTCCTTATTGCAGGTTCTTTTCAACATCCACTAGAAAGGGATTTAAAGCTGCTGGTCCTTCTTCGGGCATCTGAAGGGATTTACTGTGATCGCCTGGAGGAAATAAATGGCCACCCTGGGAGTATTGGTATGAAACATGAGTTCACCTTTTCATAGAAAAACAATCTTAGGCAATAGCCAAACGGATTACTGTGGAGCCTGTTACTATGTCATACAGGAAAACAGCTGAGGTACACACAGGTTTTGAGCTAAACTTTTAAACTTTCACCAAGTCAGCTCCTGAATTTTTTGTGATGATTTTGTTTATCCAAAATTTGGCAGAAGTGACCAATCAGGTGTCAAATCCTGAGCTCTTTATATGAGAAACTGGAGAGATCTTAGAAGGACTTGCACACACACACATCCAAGGGTTTGGTCTTGGTTCTAGATTTGACATTTGTGAAAGGAGTTGTAAAATTTGAAGATATTAAAACTAAGATAACCTTGTTGACTGGAGAGAAATACCCACTGCCAGAGGGTATTGGGTCTCAGCTATCTTTTGCCTCTCTCGGGATGAAAGAAGTTACCCTCAAATTTCCAGGCTAGGATGGAAACTCATACCACTATTTTTAAATGCCTAACTTAAGTGAGATGGATTACATCCGAGAACTATGGGATGGATACAAACACATAGTTTTAAGTGATTCCAAACATTTGGCTTCATAGAAAGATTGACAAAAGAAGGTTTATGTTAACTTTTACATCTCCTCATATAAATATGGGTAATGAAATAAGGTAACTTTTCCGGTTTCCATATTTTAAAACACGCTTTTAAACAATACTTGAGCATTGGGAGCCTTTGTTCTTTGCTGAACTTTTATAAAGGCAGCAGAAATTCAAACTGCTGTCAAGGGAAATTGTCTTAATCCAGATTTGTGAAATATTGAGAAAAATCAGAGAAAAAAATCAAATGAAAAAAACCCAACCAAAAAAAACCCCAAATTTGTTTCTGATAGTGACGTTCAGACAATATTGCATGTATTGATCGATTGCAAACTTCTAGCAAGTAGCTAAGTAGACCATTTGGAAGGTGAGAGAGAAACCTAATTGACTCTGGATTTTAATGAGGTTTTTCAGCCTAAATCATTTAGGAGTTAAAGTATAACAAAAGCTAACAATTTTACTTCCTATGATTGTAGGGGCTAGAAAAGAAGATAGATGTTTTGCTGTGGTTTAGCACACTATCATGGATCATATGAGATTTCACAGCTGTCCACGTTATCCACTTAAAACAGTAGTGAATGGAAGATCGTAGAAGTTATTTTGAATGCCTGCCTTGGTGGGATAATCATGGTTGTATTATCGATGTTCACCGCAGTTTTCTTTTGGACTATAGTGTCACAGTATCTCATGGAAAATTGTCCATGGAAGAGGTTGGCCCAAGCAATAAAATGAGGTTCCGAAATACTTGAAGCACAACTCCTTTCAAGCAATGTGTCACTGTTAGAGAGCCAGAACAATTGCTGAACTGACACAAACTGAGAGATTTCAGATTGAATCAGAGAATTAAAACCAAATATTTCAATGCAGGAAATTGGAAATTTTCTGTACTTCAAATGTAGTCTTCTTGGAACATGTCATCTATTGGAAAAATTTCAATATTTTGGCTTTTTGCCCAGGTTTTGGATCCCCTTTCTAGAAAAAAAAAATGAATCATTCACAGATCAGTAATATAAATAACAGCAAGTAATTTTTTGTAGCTTTCATTCCTGCATTTCTGACTTATTTTGTAAACAAAAGTATTTTGTTTACTTACGTAATTTTTTTTAAGGTCTTTGCCTACAATTGCAACAACATCTTTGCAACAAAATCTTTGCCTACAATTGCATTTGGAGTTTACAAGACTTCTATGTTAAAATCCCCTTTCTTGCCTTTACATGTGATAGTGATTTTACTTTATTGATGGTTTATTTCTAGCTCACTCTGTAAAGACTATGTGTTACTCTTAATTTTTTTATAAAATATAGAAACAGGCTTTGATAATTATAAAAATTCCAATGTATTTAGTTAATGATTCGATTCTTCTCAACACCCTTCCCTAACTTTTGGTCTCATTCTTCTGTTTTTTTCCAGAGGTTTATGGAAAGGTGCAAATTTACAGTGCTTATCCTAAGACATCTTGGACACACCTGGGGACTAACGTTGCTCCTGGCAATGAAAGGTGGTATTTTGCCCAAATATACCTCCAAATATTAAGTTTGGGCTCTGGATCCTATGACTTATATACTAATGTTCCTATTACTTGCATTACTCTTTTCCTTTGTGATAGGCTCTGTTTAAAATATGGCTAAGCTGAAGTAGAACAACTATATTACATCTTGCAAGAAAATGACACAGTTTTTAGATTCATTTTAAGACTAAAGAAGAGTGAAGCTAAGATTTTCATTCCTTCTGTCCTTCTTTCTTTGCTTGCTTCTGTCCTTCTTTCTTTCTCTTCCACCGTCTCTCCCTCTGCCTTTCTCATTGATTATTATCAGAAGAAAGAAATACATCCAGGCATGATTGTTACCTTGGTGATTAGGATGTTCATTTTAGCTTCAGAGACCTACATTAAAACCTCATGTCTGAATTAGGCAAAACTGAGATAGGAACCTTATTTTTCAACATCTTACTTCACTCCTTTTTGAAGTGGTTTCTGGAGTATAGCCTGTGTAGCCTGTAGAGTAGGATTTCTGTCTGGGATGTGAGCCTTCCAAGGCTTCTTCATAGAATCATAGAATGGTTAGAGTTGGAAGAGACCTTGAAGATCATCGAGTTCCAACCCCCCTGTCTCTGCCCCCTCTGGTGTGGCAGAGACACCTCCCACTAGAGCAGGTTGCTCAAAGCCCCATCCAGCCTGGCCTTGAACACCTCCAGCAATAGGGCATCCACAACTTCCCTTTTTCTCTTAACCTTGATGAAAATAGCTTTGAAATGCCACCTTCTCTCTCCCCTGTTGCTGCCAATTCATAAGCTTTCGCAGCCCCTGTAGCTGACTCATCTTCATCATCATTTACCCATGAATTTAGTCTGAAGGCTTAGCAGGAACAGTCTGGGTTAGGTGGAGATGGCCCAGATGCTTGTTAAGCAAATAAGTGTCTGTTGCCTGAAGTTCAAACTGTTCACCTGAACTAGAGAATCCGTCTGCATAAGGATCTCCTCTAGAAGTATATTGAACCACTAGTCAGTGTGGGGTGGGCACCTACTGACTGTTCCTGGAGCTCTCCTTGACTCTGCCTTTCGCAGAATTTTCATTGCCTTTTGCTTTAATTCTTCCAAGTGCTTTATTTTTAACCAAAATACGTGTATTCAAAGAAAAATCTGTCAGTCAGGACTAAGAAAAACTCCCTAAAAGAGTTCCCATCTGGGTAGCAGGTGAAATAGCAGCATTTAGGAAAGGAATAATTTGGAAACTCATTGTAGTGAGGGACAAAGGGAACATAAAGACCTCACAAGTAGGATTCGTGTGTTGATAGCTCTCACAGGGTTGAGAATCTACTGTACATTAGTTGTTTAGGATTGCTGTATAGTCAGTGGAGAGACAGATAATCCCAGATGCTGATTCAAACCACACAATGTTAGAATCACCCTCTGGAAATTCATCTCTTTCCCTGATTAGGATGGGAGTTCAGAGTAAGCAGATTCCTGAGTGAAGCATGCCAGTAAAATACTTGGATGAAATGGATCCAGACTAGTATTGGTCTGCTGCCCAGATGTTTTATATAAAATATCATGAGGTGCTAAGATACAAGTATTTGGAGTTCATTCACCCACGTTAAGTACGGCACAAACAGTTGTTTCCATTGTTAAAAGAAAGAAAAAGAAAAAGAAAAGAAACACCAAAACTATCATGAAAACCTTACTGATAACCAGATAAGAGTTAATGTGGTTAGATGCAGGAAAGTGCTAGAATATTAAAGCTAAAGGAAATGGCTTTTTTACAGACCGAGAAGCTGCTATATATATTTTCCAGCATGAATCAGCACATGAGTTAGTGAAGGACTTATGTGTACTTACTTACTTGCACTGAAAAGCCAAGTTAGTATTTCTATAGATAAGCATCTTACAAATTGGTATACTTTTCTCCTGAGTGATCTCAAGGGCTGAGAACTGGAAGTACTCATCTGCAGCCTACTCATCTTTGGAAAAAAACCTGTGAGATATAACACTAGGAAAACTTGGCAACACAGCTTGGTAGTTACATCCCTTTAGGATTTTCTTTTTTTTTTTTTTTTTTTTTTTATTGCTTTTTCTGTACTTCTGTCACTCTTGAGCACATGATGAGGCATTCTCAGAATTCATTCAATAGTCTGTTTTCTCAGCAATTACCCGAGGAGTACAGGTGACCACCTGACCAGCACCCATCACCCTGTAATAGGACCCTTCGGGTGTTTATCAAATATATATAAACACTGATCGTTATCCATTTTTCAGTAAATACTTCTATTGTCAGCATGTGAAGCTAAAAAAACACCAAAGTACAAACATAACTTTGAATGCAAAGGGGGATCTTCAATTCAAGATTAAAACAGAAAAATGTAGATATCTGTGTGGAATGTTGCAAAAGGTGCTTAAGCTCCCATCCAGGTCTGTGGAATTGTGGATGCTGGAGCCTAGAGGGCTACTCAGCCACCAAGGTCAGGATTCAGGTACATAAACATAGGGTTTGGTTTCATCTGAGGTCCCCTTGGTTTCACCTAAGATGCCTTTGCATCCTCCCCATGGTTTCCACTTTTGTTTCCAGGAATGCTCCATGAACAGGTCCTATCGTATCTACCAGCTGATGTCTCAGGTATCCTGGGGCTCTCAACAACAGATGTCTTCGTTTAGGCAACCAAATTCCATTTAATGTGCCCAATTCAAAGAGACCTGAATTATCTTTCACCCACTACTGACAGTAATCATCAACTGTAGGGGTAGCTGAGATGCCAAGTGCACACCCACACACATACCCCTACCCCTGGACACCTGTATTTTGCTGCTTAAGTCCAAAGTTGGCTCTCAGCTTTAGAAGATATTCCTGTCATCAGAAATTGTCTGACACATCTTTGGAACTCAACTTACTTTAGCCCTGTACCTCTGCACTGGAATTATACACCTTGTTAATCAATGGTATATAGACGTTTCAGGGTGAAATTCCTCCCACATATTTTAGACATCTGTTTTTGCAGAAAGCCCTGAAGGTGCTTTTCCTAGAGCTTAGCCTGTGGTATCTGCCTAGGCAAAATTGTTGTTCAGTTTTTAGGAAATCTGTGAGCATAACTCTCATAAATGTCACGGCATTAACTTAATATCTGGGTGTTACAGGATTTTTGTGGAAGACAAAGTGGATTGGCATCGTGGTGGAGATATTGTGATTAGCTCTTCCTCCTACGAAGCCCACCAGGCTGAAGTAGTTACACTTAAAGAAGTCAACGGTCATAGCATAAGGATTCATGAACGCCTTCTGCACAGGCATATTGGTAAGGAATCTATATTTCCATTGGCGAGAGCTTTCTCCTGAAGCATTGATCTGCCATTTCAGATCTCCCCAGTATCGATTCTACTTTATTGAGGTTATCTTCAGTTCTTTTCCCAGATGCTTTTTTCTCTACTGGTTTAATCTTGAAAATGGGATGTTCAAAAATTGCACAGAAGAGCTGATTCTGACATGAATTTCTGGGAATAGAATGAATTGGGTGCTGAATACTCTTGGAAAACTTTCTGTTGTTTTGTGTTTTAAGTAGAACTGATGAAGAGAAAAAGAATATAACTGAAATTTTAAAGGAAAAAAAATAAATGCAGATTTTTTTAGGCCATTTACACAATCTCTGTAGTGCACTGAAAACTGAAAAATGTTTTAAAAAAACATTTTTTTTCAAATTGCAAAATAATTAGACTCATGGAATTTCAAGTGCAACATGTTAATCAGCTTCATGGAATGAAACTAGTGTATTTGTAATCTAACATATAAACATGTTAGATTTAAACATAACATTTAAACACAAAAGATGTATACGGCTCTATTTCCTGTGCAGATTACATGGGATCTATATTTAACTAAAAAAAAGATGCATGGTTGGTAATTTATTTAATTTTATTTCAGCCCATAAAGTAAATTTATTATCATCTATTTAACAAAAATAAAAGACTTGTCATTAATGGGTCAAGTTCTGAAGCTCCAAAACCAGGATTTTTCCTGTGGAAAACAATGTGGGTTGTTTTTTGTTTTATTTTTTTTATTTAAATTTAGTCTTTATTCAAGCCAGGAAGAACAGAAGTTCATATGATGGACAAAAAGGTTCAGAAATGTGGCCATACCCATGCTAGTAATCAAAGCTTCACTTGGAACTAAGCCCCGTCCTGCAATTATCCATAATGTTAATTGCTAGTAGGTCTCATGGCACAGATTTGTATGACAATTGCATCATCATTATTCTTTTCAAATGCAGTTTTATGCATTTCAAGTAGCTTATGCACAGCCTTTCTTTTATTTTATGAGGGAAGGAAGAAGCCTGCCAGTCAGTCTTGGGGCCGGAGGTTGGTTCTTAACCTACTTTTTTAGCTAATGTATACATATATATAAAATATAGCCTGAAATTAAATGATTATATACATGGTGAGCACTGCAGCAGTTGTTAGATATAGCTGGGAAAAAAAAAGAGCTGATGGGAGAACTAAGATTACTGGGATTCACCTTGGCGAATGTGGATATCTCCAGTAAATATTCACACATGAGCTCCTTACTCTCAGCTCCCTTCATAATCAAAGCAGAAAAATACATCCTGCTCGCTTGTATTTCATCTCCTCCCAAAGCAGATGTAGAAAATAGATAAAAAATTGCACTTGAGACTTGCTTCTCACTCTCCATTGGATGTAAAACCAGTTTGGATAACTAAATCATGTCTGTAGGTATCTAAAGTCAGCTGAGATAATTCCAAACTAAACACCTGCATAAACTCTCTCAACAGTAGAATCATAGAATCATAGAATCATCCAGGCTGGAAGGGACCTCCAAAGGTCAACTAGTCCAACCTCCCCGCAGTCGCAGGGACACCCCCAACTAGACCAGGTTGCCCAGGGCTTCATAAAGCCTCGCCTTGAATATTTCCAAGGAAGGGGCCTCAACCACCTCCCTGGGCAACCTGTTCCAGTGTTCCACCACCCTCAGAGTAAAGAATTTTTTTCTAATATTCAACTTAAATCTACCCTTCTCCAACTTAAGTCCATTGCCCCTCGTCCTATTGCATTAGGCCTTTGTGAACAGACCATCCCCAGTACCTTTTAGAAAGACTTCTTTTTAGAAAACAACCAAGAATGTATCAAATTGGGTTTTGGCATTATCATTAGGTCTGATCCTAATGAGAATTCATGGATATCAGCTCTGCAGTGTACTGAAGAATAACCCCAGCACATGTAGCTTAGAAAAAAATGAAGTGGGAACCTCTTCATTGATTTGGCATCTGCACACCGCAGGGAAAAGGTTTAGCACCTTCTTTTTCTAAAAATGAAATACGTTGGTAAAATATAAGTGCATGGTGAATATTTGATGGGCAGGTGGCCTTTCTCATTTTGTGTTGATGCATGTAGATTGTGCTGGGGGAAAAACACACCTGAATGTCAGCGCCAATTCCGCAGAGAAGCTGTGCATAAACTGTCAGGTTTGATGTCCCTCAAAGCACTGGTTTATAGGTATGATAGACACTTATCACATTTTTCTCTCTTGAAACTCCCCAGGGCATTCCCATGACACGGAAGATGGTCAACGCATCCCTTTGGCTGCAGAAGTCGGGCTCCTAACACGCAATGTAGAGATCAAGTCTGATGTGGCTTGCTCCGGGAGGATGCTGGTGGGCCGTTTTACAGGCTCGAGCAGCACAGAGTTTGAAGGTAGCTGAGAATCATCTATCCTCTTTGACCAGCCCAGCCCTGCACGAGACAGGACTGTCTGGCAACAGATGTATTCATTCACATGAACTATGGTAATTCTAAGCAAGCTGTGACCCTGCGACATGTATTAAATGTGAGCACTAGTAATACTTCATAAACAAAGGAATGTATTTTAGGAGGGGCTTTTGTGTGGCTTTTACTCTACTTTTATATATATTTAGGAACAAGTACCTGTCACTGGCAGTACAAACACTGCCTTCTATTCTATGCCTGAGTACTGTTTAGGTGGGTGTCATTCTTACCAGTCCTTAGGTAGTTTTTGTAAGCTTTTATTTCACTGTAGTTATCTCATTGCAGGTGTCCTTCAACTCCTAAACGTTGCATTTTTGAACTTTGGGCCTCCTCAGCTTTCTGCCATTGAATTCAGGCATACATCCCAAGGCTCCTCGGTGGTGTCATCCAGCATTAACGGTAGCTGTGGAGGTGGCATTAAAGCGGTGATGAGCAGCTGGATCTTGTTGCATGACAACATGGTGTTCAACACAGTTGGGTCTGGCATCGATTTGGAAGGGCAAAACCATTCTCTCGTCAGGAATCTTGTTGTTTTGAGCAGGCAGCCAGAAGAATTATTAGACTGGATTGCTGGCATCAAGGTGAACCTTGTCATTGGTGTCTCTCTCTGTGGCAATGCTGTGGCAGGATCTGAGCGAATTGGTTTCCATATCAGGGGCCAAGAGTGTTTGCCAGATGGAAAACATTGCAGTCAAAATGTGGCCCATTCAAGTCTCCATGGTATCCATTTGTACCAGGGAGATGGATTTCAGACTTGTACTAGAATCACGGGTTTTCTGTCCTATAAGAATTATGACTATGGTGTCATGTTCCACCTTGGAAGCAGCGTCATCATGGACAATGTGGTGTTGGTGGACAACACCGTGGGTCTCATGCCAGTAGTGTCTTGCCTTAATGCCAAGCAATGCCTCACGGGGAAAAGATTCATAGAACTTAGAAACTCTGTCATTGTCGCAACAAGCTCAGCTTTTGACTGCATCGGAGACAAGATCAAGCCTCTCTCCGCTGATCTAACAGCCAAGGACCGAGCACCATACTGCCCTCAAGGAGGCCGCGTTGGGATTTTATGGCCTACATTTACCACTCTTCTGAGCCAAAGGCCAGATAACCCATGGCATGAAACCAGGCATTGTCCAAAAGTCCTGGGACTGATGAAGCTGAAAGGTTGGTTTTCCATGTCCACTGGTCAGACTATTCTGTCACAGCTCTTCTTTACTAGTTGCATTTTTCCAATTGAAGTTGCAGCCTTCCACACCCACAAACAGACCTGGTGGGGAAATCTGAGTCTCAGTGGAATTAATAACAGAAGCTTTTCCAGTTCAATACAGTTCAATTAAAAATGTATTATGTGGTATTTTTCTCTTCCTAAATCCACTGCGGTTAATTATGTCATGTGCTAATGTATATATTTTACCTCAAACATGCCTGCCTTCTGTGCAATTTTTCCACTTCATTCATTTCTCTGATCTACAGTTACTTCTGGCTAAATAAAGATACCGAGTTTGGGAATTGAATAGCACAGTTTATATAGAATTTGCGTAGAACATAATGACTACAGCTGTACAGAAACAGTTATGGCTTTTATTGTTATAAGGGATTGTACAAGAGGGATAAAAGTCAGTTATATATCCCGCCTCTTTGGTTCAAATGAATTTTACAGTCCCCAGAGTAATATTTGCACACAGCAGAACCTAGGTAGCTGGTTGCTGTGATGAGGTCAAAATACCTCCCCGTTTTTATGTTTTTATCCCTCCCTGCTACATTCTTTGGTGAGAAAACCACTATCCTCCTTTTACTGAAGGATAAGGGAGACCGAGAAAGACAAATAGATTTGCCCAGGGTCTCACAAAAAAATTTGTGGCAAAGCATAGATTTTGTAGCTGGACAAGAGTTCAGTGCCAGAGCCCAGCATGTGTCACTAGACCCAGTTGGTCTTATATTAACATCTGGTGAGTGGATAAACCACCCAAAGAAAATTGTGATTAAACCGCTTCTTAGTCACTCCCTTTTGTATCTTTTTCACTATTCCTTTTGATTTCATTTCCTATTGGCATGACTTGGTCCGTGTCAACTTAAGATGTAAATTGAAGACCTATGATCAATACAATTAGTCTGATTTAAATGCTATTTGTGTATGTATATATACATATGTATTGTGTATGTATATATATATGGGAGCAATTTAGCACGGAAAATGTCATAGAATGGAGCCTTTTCCTCTCTGGTTCTGACAGTCCTTCAACCACTTTTCCTCTCTTGATCTTCTCTTCATCCCTGGCAGAAGTCACCTTTACTGGCTTTACAAAGAGCTGCTACAGTGAGGACAAGGATGTCTGCATCATGTCAAACACTGACCCTTCAGGCATCATGCCTCTTATCACAGCGGAGAGATCAAGGATGCTACATGTCAATGAGAAGGACATGTTCTACTTTAACTCAACAAGGTAACATGCTTTATTGTGAACTGTTTTTTTTTTTTTTTTTTTTAATGGTTTGTTAAAAGGAAAAAAGAAACCCTTACCATTTTGGGACTATCTTCACATCTGTTTATAGCAGCTGTCTTGTTGCATTGTCTTATAAGGAGTTTAAGCAATTGGTTTAGACTGGATGTTGAGCTGCAGAGCAGTCCCATGCCTTGTCTCTGTCTCTGCTGTTGTACTGCTCTTGTCTGGCAAAAATGAACAAGCTCAGACATCAAACACACACACACATAAAATCTCAAAACCATAAAAAAAAAAAAAAAAAAAAAAAAAAAAAAAACCTTTATTTTAGGGCTTTTTTTTTTTTTTTAATTTGAGGTTCAGATTCCATCAAGGTACATCTTCAGACCAGTACTCTTTGGATTTCCCTTTTTACTGACATTTGTGTAGCAAAGCAAGCTTCATATATCTCATTTCTTAAAACTCCATTCTGAGCATCTCTGATTTCTCAGCCTCAGGCTTCAGAAAATGTCAGCACCTCCAGCAAAAAATCCTGAGACAGGGAATGTCCTTTTGGACGGGGAAGCGGAGCTTGATTTTTGCCTGCGAGATCACATCAGAAATGTTGATCAGCACCAGGCAAGCTGTGAGATGTCAAATGATTCCCAGAACTGCTCCTGCCCAAGGACAACATCATCTGCATGTGGAGGAACGTGGAGGAGGGAGAGGAGAGCTTTGTCTATAACCTGAAGTCATTGCTGGTTGCAGTGGTTTTAACATACCCCATCCAATGGAAACCACATGCCTGTTTATTTATTACAACCAGTGAATACAATACAGAGGCTATGTCAGGAAAGCCTTGAAGTAGCAAAAAAATCCAACGTGGACTCCACTTGCCAGTCAAAAATAATTGGAGGTGTCCCACACTGCTATGTTTAGAACCCCTCCAGCCTTCTGCCAGAATTTTTATTTTATTCTATGGTTTTGCTTTTTGCTCTGGGCACTAGTTTGCGTGTAGATTTCTGAGACCTGTCCAGCTTGTCAGCTCCCATTATGTTTCCCTCTTGTATCCATCCCACAATATTATGCTATTAGTGAGCTGCTGAATACGCGGTCCACTGCAAGAGCTGGTGATTTTCAAACATGATGAATGCAGGTGGATTACTGAAGGCGTTCTTAGTAGTCTGGTAAACCTCTGAGGGAGATTACATCTCTCAGTGCTCCTCATGCATGATCTGCATGCATTTATTTAAACCACCTTTGCAACTGCTGAGCTTGATCCAAGCGGTGGCTGCATTGTTCTGCTTCAGCATCCTGAAGGGATATCTTGATGGATATGTCCCGTCAAAGAGAAGGTGAGCATTGCCTTAGAGCAAGCGAGGAAATAGAAACATCAGGGAATATTGGCAAGACCATGAAATACTTTGCTTGTCCCACTGGTAGACCCAGCCAGCTGAAATGCTGCATCTTCTGAGAGCCGTTCCAGGATTGAATGAGCTGTCAGGATCAGAGGAGTTGTCTTTCTTCTCCACCTCTTTTCACCTGTGTTGACTGGGGCCATTGACCCATTTGTTTCTCTGCTCTTACTGTAAATCTCCGCTTAAATCTCTTCGCCACATTTAAAATGTCAGTAACTGGGTTTTTCCAACCTGAGCCCAAGAAATTCCAAGTTGTTTTCAAGACTTAAAGCATATCCATGTAGCAATCTGTAGGTGTTTTCATGATGTTGGATTACAAGATATTGTACTGTATTGTACTGTAAGCTGTATTAAACTGTTAGTCAAAATGCAGTTAAAAGCACTTAAGACTCTCAGGACACGATTCAGCTTTAGTGAATGACTACACTTTAGTGATCCAAAATTTAGGCATGTAACCTAAAGGCGGCACTAAATTCATTCTGTAGTCATAGAATCATAGAATCATAGAACGGTTAAGAGTTGGAAGGGACCTTGAAGATCATCCAGTTCCAACCCCCCTGCCATGGGCAGGGACACCTCCCACCACACCAGGTTGCTCCAAGCCCCATCCAGCCTGGCCTTGAACCCCTCCAGGGATGGGGCATCCACAGCTTCTCTGGGCAACCTGTTCTAGTTGCCACCCTCACAGGAAATTATTTCTTCCTAATATCCAATCTAAATTATGACAATAATCTTTTCAGATGCAGCTCCAAACACCTGGGTATGAAAGAAAAATAACAAACAAAACAGGTTTATAAACATTAATCCTTATGCACTGTGTCCAATTAGAGTGAGACTGGGGATTTTCTTTTTTAAGTTTGTTTCTACTCTAGAAATGTAAAGGGTCCCTTTGACCTGCAACAAATTTCTCTGAATTCCTACCAGAAGTCTTTTTATTTCCTACATGTGTTTCCTCCTGGCTCCCTGTCTGGGCTACAGGCTTCATCTGCCGTAGGTCAAACATTAACAGCGTGTGGATATTGCTGCATCTCTGCAGTTCCCCAAATCAGGAGATCGAAGAGGTAACCAGAGGTATTCAATCTGGAACTTAATACCTGGCTCTAAAGACCACACAAAAGGCCAAAGCAAATCCCAGGGAGGAGGAGATTTGAGGTTAGAAGTTACACTGGAAAGATGATGGTTTTCTCCGTCCAAATCCAACCAACATTTAGAGAGAGATGTCATCAATTTGGGTTTTTTCTTTTTGGTCAGTTTGGATACAAACATACCAAAATATAAATACTGCTACAGAATTTCTTTGCAGAGTATGCCAAACTTTGACCAAAATGCTTAGGTTTCATTCATTTTTCACTTATTTTCTATTTTTTCTTTTCTTGGGCATGTGAGTTCACCTGGTAAATACCAAGATGTCACAGGTATGTGGAGAAATATTTGTTGCCAGCAAAAATAAATTACAAACAACAGCACAATATTTTTCCTTTGCTCTCTTCTTCATAATAACATGACCTCTCCTCCCTGTCAGTGGACAGACCTCGGAAGACGCCACGTTCCCTGAAAAGAGATGCAAAGGCTCAAGGAAGGCCCTTTTCAAGGATTTGGATGGAGGTGTCCTGGACCTAGAATCACCTGTTTCTGTTTTCCCAGCGTCAGAATTTGAATGGACACAGTTCTACCTGCAAGCTGGTAAGTGCCTGTGCTATCTGGAGGGCTTGCAAAGTCATGTGTACGTTTCACCTGTGGGGTGTGGGTTTACCCCAGGCTTTCACTGAGACTTACATCTGAGGTTGAGATGGTGGTGGTCCCAGACTGTGTGATGCCTTTCCAGGATGGAGGTAGTGAGTTACAGTGTAGTCTGTGAAGCCTCATTGTATAGTTCTGTGTCCATCGGTGCCTCTTTTCCTTCTTGCAGAATCATGTCTCCTGGCATCCTTAGCCCTCCTAGAGTTTAATTTGTTCATTTTAAGACCTGGATGGGACATAACTGCCCTTTGCAGTCACAGAGTCATAGGATCGTTACGGTTGGAAGAGACACGTAAGATCCTCAAATCTAGACGTTAACCTAGCACTGCCAAGTTACCACTAAACCATGTGGTATGGTTGTCTTTTTTAAGTACCTCCAGGGATGGTGACTCCCCCATTTCCCTGGGCAGCCTGTTCCAATGCTTGACAATCCTTTTGGTGAAGAATTTTTTCCTAATGTCCAATCTAAACCTCCAGTGGCATAGCTTCAGGCCGTTTTCTCTTGTTCTATTGCCTGTTACTCAGGAAAAGAGACAAACCCTCCACCTTGCTACACCATCCTTTCAGGGAATTGTAGAGAGTGATAAGATCTATCTCTCTCTCAAGGGAGATCCCCTTGGCCTCCTTTCCTCCAGGCTGAACACCCCCAGCTCCCTCAGCTGCTCCTCACAAGACTTGGTCTCCAGAGCTCTCACCATCTCCATTGCCCTTCTCTGGACACAATCCTGAACCTCAAAGTGTCTTTATTGTAGTTGAGGGCCCCACTACAAGTCCTCTGAGAGCATTAAGTAAGGCATGCCATGTAAATGCTACGTAAGTGCGAAATAATAGCAATAATTGCCCCAGTGAGCTTTTTCATCCGTATCCCACTGAGGAGATAATCAAGCTGAAAACTCAGTCCAGAAGTTTAAAGACCCCTCTCTCTGGTTTAAAAAGACCCATTCTGCTCAGTAACTGCTTTGTGAAGGTTCACACAGCGAGGCTCCATTGTCATCCTGATTACAACCCTGCTCTCTGATTCCAAATAAACTCTTTAATTACAACTGCCGTTTCCCATGCCTGCTGCTGCTGATGGCGGCCATTTTGCTGGGAAGGCACATCTTTCGTGACTCCAGCGGTATGCCAGACTGATGGAAGGGACTGTTTAATTAACCCCCTTTTCCATCCCGCTCTAAAACTGATTAAACACCAGAAGAGCTTTAATCTTTAAACAAAATGCCTGACGTGGATCTGGAGAAGGCTTTTCCTCTAAGGATCCTGCTCTAATGGGCTGCTTACAGGGCTGATTAGCGCGTTGTCTTGATGCCAACACTAGTTTTCACTCTCCCTTTTCTGCCCTGAGTATGAATCACACGCAGGTGCTAACACCCTAATGACATTGCCACTTAGCCCCTGCGTAGTAATGAGCACGTTCTTCTTCACACGGAACCTGGGTTTTACTTAGATCCACACTGTTTTTAGCACAGCCTGGCCCACAGTCGTGCTGGTGCCAGGAATCCCCACCATCTAACCCTCACTGATGGGGTACAACCTGTGCTCCACGGGGTTTATCTCCTCATCTAACGGAAGCGACAGCATATGGTAAATGCTGCCTGCCTCTGAGGCTATAACCAAATCGCTGTGATTTCTTTTTGCTGCCCAAATATGAATGGGGATTTTTATTCCC
>VZRU01001920.1:87318-104212 GCA_013398155.1 Pedionomus torquatus
CAACCTGTTCCAGTGCCTCACCACCCTCACAGGAAAGAATTTCTTCTTACTATGCAATGTAAACCTTCCCTCCTCTAATTTAAAGCCATTACCCCTTGTCCTATCACTATGCTTCCCGACAAAGAGTCCCTCTCCAGCTCTCCTGGAGCTCCCTTCAGATCCTGGAAGGCTGCTCTAAGATCTCTCTGGAGCCTTCTCTTCTCCAGGCTGAACAGCTCTATCTCTCTCAGCCTGTCCTCATAGGAGAGGTGTTCTGTCCCTCTAATCATCTTGGTGGCCCTCTGCTGGACCCGTTCCAACCTGTTCTATGTGCTTTCTGAGTTGAGGACTCCAGAGCTGGACACAGTACACCAGGTGGGGTCTCACAAGTTGGCTTTAGTAGGAATATGTTGGTGTGTTGTAGACAGTTGATCTTTTTATCTGACCAACAGATAGATGAAACTACATTTTCCCATATTGTTTTCAATCTAGATGCATGTAAAGCTAATTCCTGCACTCGTCTTGCTGGCTCTCTAGAGTTAATCAGTATGTTTCCTAGATCATAAACGGGTTGGTATTTCATATGTAAATGCTTATCTGAAGCAACTTGCACAGACAGTTAAACACTTGATTTTGTCAGCTGATATCGTAAAAATCTCTCTGAAAGATTGCATAATGTAGAGAATAAACGCTATACGTAAACATGCAAAAATTTGCTCGGTTTCATAAAAATAAGATAAAATGACGGATCTAGATATAAACTGCCCAAAATTCCTGGAGATGTGGATCAAGGATTTTTCTACATTATTTTTTTTCCCAGTAATTTTAATTATTAAATAAAATTCTCAAGTAATAATTGAGGAAATAAATCATTTAGGCTGGCGATACAATCTAGGGCTTAAACTGTGTGAAAATGTTGCGTCATATAAATTTAATATCCCAATGACTGTGATTAGCTACACCTGTTATGCATAATCATGTCTAGTAATTAAAGATGTTTGAGAAGAGAATGCAGGTTTGGTAGATTTGCAAGGAATGAAACAGATGCAATATTGGCCTGAAACATTTATTGTTTTCCTCTGAAGCTTTTTTTATTTTTTTTGTTCACCGATAGAAATTTGCCTTTTGTGCAATAAATGGCCCATGCAAAATGGGTTGAAAGTGGCAATGGAGGAGATTGAAAGAGCTGTTACCAAGTTATTGTTTTACAAAAAACAAACCTGGTATGATCAGAAAATGCCTGTAAATTTTACTTAATTTTCCTGAAAACACATTCCTGTTAAAGATTTCAGCAGACCTTAATTAGTTTGAGAACAAAGTTAGGAGGATTCTTCTTATATTCATGGGAGAATAACATTTAAAGGAAGCCAAAAAGTAGCCCAAGTAAGTGTGCGGTGTAGAAGGAAATAGGCTGCTCCTCTAGATTATAGAATCAGAAAGAACAGGCTGAAATTCCACCAGAGATGATTTTAGGTGTGGGGAAGGAAATGTTAAAATAAAGATAGAGAAATACTGGAATATCTTGTCTGAGCAGGTTGTGGAGTCCGGTGGAAGTCATGCAAACATCCTTAGATGATCCAGATGGAGATGATCTTGTCCTTAGGTGGGGGAAGGATGGATTAAATAATTTCAGAAGACCCTTTCTAGATCTACAAAATTCTATTTGGGTGCTTAGTGGTCTGCAGTAATCTTTAAGGTCTGGTGTGTGATTTATGAGTCCAAAGGCCAGGATGTTTCAGTGGGAAGGTCTGGTAATTAGATCTTTCTACATACTGTTAATGAAGACAAAGAATGACTACTAGTGAGGGAATTGGTACAGACTCTCACCCAACCCATGCATTTTGTTCTTGTGGAATGCTAATTTGCTTGAATGGGTACTACATATAGGGCTACAGCTTGATATATCCTTGCTAGATAAAGGCTAATTTGCTGATGTAGAGGTTAGTCCCATGGGAAATAGGGTACAGGGTCTGAGAGGAGTTTACAGCACCAGAGAAACAAAACTGAGACAGGTTCTTTATCTGGAACCTCCCTCCAAAGCTCAGTAGCTCAGTCATCATGCCCTTTTTCCCAAGACACTTGTTTGGCTTTCTCTTCATTTCTACTTTATTGGTGTCTATAAATCTGAGTTAGCAGCTGAGTCTTATTGCTATTAGATACTGTATAGAATCTCTTCTGGTACCTTCTGGAAGGAAGAAGGTGCTGATATCAACAGTCAATCCAGAAGGCTTCAGGAGAAAAAGAGGAAAGCGGAGAATTGAGGTGGGGACACAGCTGAGGACAGCATCCTGTATCGTAAAGCCTCTCCAAGCTTGACGGCTGTTACCTTGAAGGAGACTGGATGCCTGTGTTTATGCAATTAAAAAAAAAAAAAAAAAGAAAAGAAGAAATGTGAATTGCATCCTGCAAGTATAACGATATTATTTTCCTTAGATCTTAGAGGCATATCTATAATCCAGCCAAACTGCTGAGTGTTAGTTTGCAGGGCTTTACAGGGGAAGCACTGCGTTTTGCCACAATTAATTTCGCAGAGGAAGCAGCCTGTTTAAAGGCGCCTGCAGCGCTCACTAAAATATGTGTTGTTTTTCAAGGCCACCAGACACGCAGTTGGCTAGGTTGGCTAATAAACAAAACAACAATGAAAAAAAAAACAACCCAAAAACAACAAACCCAGCCTCGTGGGGTTTGCAGGAAGAAGGGATGAGAAATAAAATGAGTAATGCTTACCTGCTAGGGGTGGGTGAAGACTATAATTGTTTAGCCCCAAGCAGATCCCTGCAAGGGTTAAAAATGACAAAGATATTAGTTGGTGACTGCTAAGATTGTTGGTTTGAAGCTCTGGGCAAAACACAGACTGTTATTTACCGGACTTGGTCGATTTACTTCTTAATGCAATAATGACCTGTGAAATGAAACGTGAGCTAGACAATTGTTCCTCATTGTTTCCAGTAAAACATCCTTTCATACCCCATTAAACCACCATTAATTCCATTTGAAAGAGAAGCAGGCACAAACACCAAGGGATATCTCTCTCTTTTCCTCTTCTCCTCTCTTGGAGGGACCGATCAAGGCCTGTGGATATCAAGGCAGCTTTCTTATCCATTTCAGCGAGCGTGGGATAACCTGTGGGGGCCTCATTTCAGAATGAGCACCACAGAGATCTGTTGGATTGGCACCCAGTGGATCGCAATGCAGAAGACAATACCAGCTAGCCTGGCAAAAGGACATTAATACATCATGTTTCGCTTTCTTTTTTAGGGTGGGCTTCTTTAAGTGTGAGATTTATGTGATCACGCAGTGTTTGAGCAGATGTATGTGTGTGCCATTGCCCACACAGTAATTTCTAACCCATTTTCAATTTCAATTAAACGTAGTAGATGGACAGGTTCTCAGAGATAATAGATTCCTACAGGTTTTAACAAAAATAAGTAATAATTGTGTCTGGAATGAAAACCCCTCTCAGTGAACCCTTCTGTCCCACCAGAAGGGGATATCATTTGGCATTAATTTTTCTGGATATCTTTCTGGATATCTTGGATATCTTTCTGGATAAGAAGCGTTCTGTGGAGAGAAACTCCAATTTTGCATCCCAAGTAAAGAAAAAAAGCTTTTTCACATTGGTAGGTGCCAGCGAATCCAGCTACAGGTCTGTATTAAAGCACTAGTTTCACCTCGCATGAATCTGGTGTTCTTTAATTCTTTTTAACTTTTTAAAAATACTCTGTACTTTCATGTTATTTGCTCCACTTGATGCCTTTCTTTTCACATGCTGGATTTATGCCTGAGGTAAGATTTTTGTCTGCAAGTTTGCTCAGAAATGGTTCAGCTGCAAAGAACAAAACCGAGCTTTTTTTTTAGTGTATGTTAGAAAATAAATCTCTAAACTCCACAACCTATGGGCTTGCAATAAAAGATTGAAGGGTAGTTGGGAAACAACTCTGAGGTCAGTTAAATGTTTTCTATCCACTGTCCCCACAAAAAAAACAAAAACCTGTGCCCATAACTACCTATGAAAATAAACTGCAGAGATTCATTACCTTCTGATGTGCCGCGAAAGATCTAAGCTTTGACTGTCGCTTGTGAAAATTTTAGTTCCTGCCCTGCTGCGTTGTTAGAAGCACAGACATCAA
This sequence comes from Pedionomus torquatus, assembly GCA_013398155.1. Taxonomy (NCBI): domain Eukaryota; kingdom Metazoa; phylum Chordata; class Aves; order Charadriiformes; family Pedionomidae; genus Pedionomus; species Pedionomus torquatus. The sequence goes on from VZRU01001920.1 coordinate 91,428, forward strand.
ATGCTCTCCTTCTTTCTCTAAAATACCTGAGTATTGGGAGCCTTAAATCCCGAGTTCTAGTTCCCTTGCATTTTGTCTGCTAATTAACAGAAGAATTCTGGGCACTTCATGACCCTCGTGGCTGCCCAAGGCGCTGTGTCCCTAGGAGGCAAACATGTGTTTTGTTCTAATTTTACAGACTAGGTCGGTTCAGAGCCAAGGGATTACAGAGTCATCTGTGGTGGAAAGGAGAAGAGACCTCAAAGTTTAGCCATCAAGTATGCCATCAACTGGGAAAGTGCTGGTTAGATTTTGATTAACCAACCTTTTTATAAGGGCACCTAGCACTGTTTATTTTGTGTAGGATTGAGATTTTTTTAATATAAGCATATCTATGTCTCAGTGATGCTTTAGGTGTAAGATGGAGTCTTGTTTTTAAGAAAAAATAAAAAAAAAAGGATCCTTATGGAAGGATTCAGTTGCAATTCTGAAAAGAGGTGGGGAATGAGAAGTGCAAAAGCCCTTGCCATGCACACAAAGAGCAATGGTCTGGGAAAATAAACCCTTTTTTCCTTCCCGTGTCACCCTGTAATTCTTCCTACATAGCATAATTCTGAATCAGAGAAAATCTTGCCTGTGTGTTTGTGTGGATGCAAGTGTGTGTGTTTATTCACACACACGCAGGCACTGTCCTCACAACTGAGCTTGGAAGCATTTCATCATTTTTTCCCTCTTATCTTCCAAATATTAGCATTTAATGAAATACACATTTCCTTCATTTATTTTGAACCTACTCCAAGGCCAGCAAATACCAGAACCTCAAATGTTATGACAGGATAGATTCTTTATTAGTTTGTTTTCTTTTCATTCTTTCTGTTTTCACTGTGATTTTTTTCTTTTTTTTGTTTTTTAAAGATTATAGACCCTTATGTTCTAACTCAAGGAGACTGGCTTCCAACTGAGGTAGACAAATATGTCCAAAAAAATGTCCCTGAGACCCATCCAATGCAGACAGCTGTGCAGCAAACAGGAAATTGAGGAAGTCAGGTTCATCAGAGACACAGGATTTCCTTCGTGGATGTTTCAGATAAAGGATCTTTAATTTTTCCACCCTGGTTCAGTGCTGCAAAAGAACCATGAGAAAAGCATATATGGCTTTGTGGCATGAAGACAATGATGTGAAAGCAGAACTGAAGGGGAAATTCTTGTGGGGACCACCACACCTTGGTCATGTTGACATGACCTCTTTTCGAGCAAGCTCACAGTTGTTTCATGGAATCATAGAATGGTTAGAGTTGGAAGGGACCTCAAAGATCATCGAGTTCCATCCCTCTTCCCTGGGCAGGGAAATCTCCCACCACACCAGGTTGGCCTTGAACCCCTGCAGGGATGGGGCAGCCACAGCTTCTCTGGGCAACCTGTTCCAGTGCTTCATCACCCTCACAGCAAAGAATTTCTTCCTAATATCCAATCTAGAACTCCCTTCTTCTAGTTTAAAACCATTACCCCTTGTCCTATCACTACACTCCCTGACAAAAGAGTCCCTCTCCAGCTCTCCTGTAGCTCCCTTCAGATCCTGGAACACTGCAATAAGGTCTCCCTGGAGCCTTTTCTTCTCCAGGCTGAACAGCTCCAGCTCCCTCAGCTTGCCCTCATAGAAGCAGTACTCCATCCCTCTAATCATCTTCGTGGCCCCCCACTGGACCTGTTCCAACCTGTTCTATGTCCTCTGTCTGGGCTGACAAGACACCAGCCAGCTCTGAACCAGAAGCTGCATCACACAGACACAGAAGGGTAGGACTGGCTGCAATGGGCACATTTTCATGTTAATGTGGTTAAACATCTTCCACTTGAAGTTGGGTCTTGTCCATCTAGTTCGAACTGCAGGGAGAGCCATCTCAGGTCTACCTCTAAAGGTCAGTTCAAGTGTCATAGAATCAAATAGAGTTGGAAACAACTTCAAAGAACATCTAGTTCTGACCCCTCCTGCCCTGGGCAGGGACACCAGTGTCCTCTTAGATTACAACATGCAGCGTAGAGCTTTCACTGCTGGCAGGCTTGCAGGACAGGAGTCAACAGGTTCAGCCATCAGCATGCAAGGAGTGATTTACTGTGAGAGTGACAGACTGCTGCTGCAGAATCACTCAGCAGGTTCGAGTTCATTGCAAGACTCTGCTAAAAACTCCTCCTGTGACTTTGAAGAAGTCACTTGATTATCCTGTGAAATGAGGTTAGTCCTTTTTTTTTTTTTTTTTTTAACTTCCACTCACTGGTTTGTGATGGTTCTTGACATCTCAATGTTGGGACTAAAGAAAAGAAGTGTCTAGGTAGCATCTGGCATGATGTGATCCCAAACCAGTTTAAAGGTTCCTATGAAAAATTCCACACCACTAATTAACAGTGTCCATGTGGTATTATTAAAGCAGGCAAGCACTTAGATGTTTATCTGTACGACCTTAGTTTGCCTTGCTATTTCTGCTTTTAGGTTTTGACACAATCTTGCATTACACGATCGCAGGAACAAGCAGGACGTTTTGACTCATTTGGTCCAAAATATAATTGTTTTGGAGATGGCTCAGGGCTGTGTAGCACCACGTGCTTGTATACAAGAGCACTCTGCTTTATCTCCTGGAGAAACTGAAACATGTGGGATGAGTAAGGTCTGGAAGAGAAGAAAAGAAGGTCTCAGAATAGGTGGTTACTGAATGTCATCTGTGATAGAGCAGCATTAAACAAGTCTCTGCCCATGGTTGGAACTCGGTGATCTTTGAGGTCCCTTCCAACTCTAACCATTCTATGATACTAAGTCTTTTAAATCAAACCATTGGCCCACAACCATGTCCATGTCCCCATGTCATTTCTGTTCTTGCCAAAGTCCAGCCATGACTGAGCATGGCACTGGAGGGTGCTTGTTACAGGGAACAAAACTGCACTGGGAAATGCTGTAGCAGTTAAAGAGTGTGGGTGATCATGAACCAGTGCGTGACATGCTAAGCAGCTTTTGGTTACTGGTGTAGATGTGGTCCCGGTGATACCCACAGCCAAAAAAGAAAAGGCAGTAGTTGCAGACACCATCCATCTCAGATTCAGCCATAGTTCACCCAGGACAGGGATTCTGTAGGGGACGTTAACTAATGAAACGGTAAATATTGTCTAAGCTTGGACCAAGAGTTTGGTACACCCCAGAAGCAACTTTTTCACATGATAATTACTGAGCCAAAACACACAAGATCTTAATTTGTAAGGAGTATCTTTGAACGGATGACATCACTTTATCAAGTTTGAAGCACGTGTGGTTGACACAATGATCACCTTGGTCTGCTCAGGACATGTGGCATGAATATTAATGTAATTATTAAGATAATTGGTTGAAAAGAACATATGAATTTCCATCATGTATTTATCAAGAAACAGATCAGTCCTTTGGAAAAACACTGGTATTGTTTTTAAGAAACTGGAAAATATCTATTTGCATCTTGGATAATGACATCGAATACTAAGATCATGTCAAAAATATAGGTATTAACGTACCATATAAAACTTTATATGCATTTTAATATACACATATATAAATATATAAGATTATAAAATCATCCCGCATTCTCCAGTTGCTAGGAAAAGAGACACATAGCCAGTGAGGCAGCTACCACACTGAAGCATCTTAAGCTATTCTAGTACTTTTTTTAATTTCAAAGAAAAGGTAGATTTTTTTCCTTTTTCCTTCTGCACTGTAAGCATGTTTAATTGACAACAATACCTCAACCTGTCTTAGGAAACTGGTTGTCCAGACAGGGAAACCTTGCAACTGTAATTTACCCCGGTATGTGGGTCAAGGGCCTGACTCAGATACTGGTCCCACTTGGGACGTCAGTGTCTTAGGTTTATTTCTTTGCCTATCTTTTTTTATTCTTTTTTACAGTTCTGGGTAACTTCCCACTAATTTCAGTTTCAAGAGGCCCTATTTTCTGGTTGCTTGGATAAGGCAAGTTAAATTAAAACTTTGGCATAGACCTTACTTGAGAGACCAATAGAGAATTTAACTTCTGTGTTTGACAAGCTAATTGGCCAAGGTTTAAAACCATCAGTTATGCAATAAAACTGTATGTAATTAATTAAAGGGAGCTGATTATGTTCAGTTGGGCTCTGTTCCTGAAACATCCTCCTACTCACTAATAAACTTTGTTCCTGAGGTGGTTTCTCTGAAATTAATAAGTAGATTGCAAAACTCGAGTAAGTCTGCCTCACTGTTTTCTTCCCATGCTCACTAGGGCACAACAGTTACTGGGCTGAAAATGAAGTTTCATCCCTGTAAGGCCAACACTGCAAACATTATTTCCCCTCCCTCCCCCCCAAACACCAGAGGATTGATAGATTAGGAGATTGCATCATTAGTTAATCAAAGGTACCAACTAGGCTCAAGGTTGCACCAAAAATAAATATGAAGTAGAGGGTACAGCTCTGTTGGATAAATATTCAGTTGAAGAAGGATGAAGTGACTCTTTGTCAGGAAGTGTAGTGACAGGACAAGGGGTAATGGTTTTAAACTGGAAGAGGGGAGATTTAGGTTGGATATTAGGAAAAAATTCTTTGCTGTGAGGGTGGTGAGGCACTGGAACAGGTTGTTCAGAGAAGCTGTGGCTGCCCCATCCCTGGAGGGGTCAAAGGCTAGGCTGGATGGGTCTTGGAGCAACCTGGTCTGTGGGAGGTGTCCCTGCCCATGGCAGGGGGGTTGGAACTCAATGATCTTTAAGGTCCCTTCCAACTCTAACCATTCTATGATTCTATGTTTCTAAGGTACTTGGTAAAAATAATGTTCTAATAGCTGCGAAGGGTTCCTTGGCTCTTCTTGGACCTCTGATGATTACTTGATGCCTCTTGTGACAAACTGCTTAAAATTTCTGTCTGTGTCTAGCTCTGAGGAATGATCACAGTAAAGTCACACCTCACATCAGTGCAGAGTGGCTTAGGAGATGGGCACAACATCCTTATTTCCATTTCTGGAGGAACTGTCAGGAACAAAAACTGATAGAACACAGCTTGCTGTGGGGCAGAGGAATAGGCTGTCTCTTGTTGAGGACTTTCCCAGCCCTCTGACTCTAAGTGTTGCATGTTATTATTAGAAAGTCAAACTGATGAAAGTAATATTTTCATTGCAGGAAAATTATACGTCTCCCTCATTGTTCAAAACCACAGTGTGAGACATCTAAGTCAGCTTTAGAGAAACTATTTTGTCCAACTCCCTATGCAGCCTGCTTCAGGTGGCTTCTCTGGACCATTGTGTGGTGAGGGAAACCTGCCTTCTCCTTTACTTCTCTAATGCATAAGGAGACAAACTTCCTCAGAAGTTCACTAAGAACTTCGCTAAGAGATGTCTGAAGTAAGAAGGAAGCCCCATGGAAGTCAGTGAACCAGAGAAAGCTGTAAACATCTCTTGCTCTTGGAAAGCCTGAGAAAAGATCAGATTCTTTGTATTCTGGTACAGCGCTTCAGAGAAAAGGACCCCAAAAATACTGGTTCAAGCACAAATGCAGTGTTGCCCACAGTGTCACACAAACAGGAGTCAAATCCTACACAGACCCAACACTGGCTTATAAATCAGTGCAAAGGTTTAGGATATTTATGAGGTGTCCCAGCCCTTGGTAGGTGGGTTGGAACTTGATGATCTTTAAGGTCCCTTCCAACCCAAACCATTCTATGATATTTCTAGTGTCTTGTTGAAGGCGATGGTTGCTTTGGGAAGAGTATTGAACATTTACAGACTGACTTTTTCTCTCATCGTCATGCCTTCTCAAGCAATCATTGAAGGACAGTTTGACCTGAAAGTAGATCCAATTCCTGGGCTATTTGGTAATGTATCTTCTCTCATCAGCTCTTTCAGCCATTCTAACCTCCTGTGACAAGGTGCCCCAGAATTTGTGTGGCTGACTTCTGGGCACAAGGTCACTCTTAGGAATTATTATTAATAGCAAAAAATACCTCAATGTATGCTAAACTAAACAAGTCACTCTTCTTCTCTAGCACATTCATATGTCCATGTTGGATAATTTCAAGAGTTTTTTTACTGTTGTCTCTGCAAAGTGAGTGTGGGGCCCGATTCAGTGGAAGATAGTATGGAAACTAACTTGTTTACTTTGATTTCACTTGTAGATTATGTTTCCAAAGAAGCCCTTTGTAACTAATAACTCTTCACTGCAACCCCGAAGGGCTCTCAAATTAAGGGGATGGTGGATTATAGAAGAGGGTGGGTGGGAAAAAGTCAATAATAATACCAATAAAAAAGCCATATTTCTGATCAAAGCAGAAAATGCTTGAATAAAGATTATATTAAAAAAGAAAAATGTAGAGGTCTTGTTAAAACCTTTGGGTTACTGTCCAGTTATGTGGATTTTCCCTCTAGTGCTTATTCTGGCATTCATTAAACTCTGATAAGTTACATAGAAACACTTGAAAGAATGATTAGAAATGCTATGTGTGAATAATAGAATCGCTTAAAGGGAAATGGAAATTCTTAAAGGGAAATGCATACTGACATGGAAAGTGAACTTGTGTAATTTTCTCATTGTCCAGGGTTATTATCTTATTCCTCTTTTTTGCTGGTGTTGAATTTGTATGCTTTTATATTCACAGTTTGGGGGCTGCTTAGAAAAATAATATTGCCTTTCGCTTAGCTCCAGTGGTAGGCAGATGTGCTGAAGGTCTCTCAGAAAGCAAAGTCTCTTTTTTCAGGTGCCTTTCTTTGAAAGGGTTAGGCTACAGTTTGAGAGGGAAGTAGAAAAGAAGAAGAAGAAGAAAAAAAAAAAAAGAAAGAAGAAAAAAACATAAAAACCCAAATGCAAACCAACCAAAACAAGCCAAACTCAAAGCCAACCCAGGTCTTTCCTCAAAGTTGTCTGTGTGACCCTTTGCAAGGAGCACGTGGCGGCTTTCCCTGTGCCCCCAGTGTGGAGTGAGCATGGGGACATGTCTCCTCAGCTCTTTGATGTCTTTACCTCGGTGTGACCTATTCACAAGGACTCAGTGCCAGCCTAAGCTCAGCTGCTTCAGCTGTGATCATCTAGAAATGATGTTAAGGTGACCTCTGGTCTGTTGGTGCAAGATTGTATGACTGTACCCTGGCAAAAGGTACGTCTAAATCTTAAATAGCTTTGTTAAAAGTTGGACACCAGACACCCAATTCTATTCATCACTCTGGAAGTCTTAGCCTGTGACTTGGAATGTCTGGGGAAGGTAAATTCTTCACACCAGTTAGATGTGTCCAAGAACCTGAACATATTAATAAAGGTGTGATGAAGGACCTGAGAAAAAAAAGTTTTGAAGCGAGAAATAAAAGGGGCCTGTACCACCAGCTGACCAACCTTAATGATGGGATTGCTTCATTTGCAAGGGAAAAAGTCCAGCATGCAGATTCTTTTTGCTACTCCTCAACAGTGCCTCAGTCTCTGTGGTTTTGCAGTGGTTTGAGTCCTAACTAATGGGTAATGGAGACCCTAGGCACCATCATACAGCCAGGGATTATCCTCCAGTGAGGAATTTACAGCTTGAAATGGAGAAAACAAAGGGCAGGTGGGTAAACTGAGGCACAGCCAGGTCTGTGGGTTTTGAGCAAGTCCATGGCAGAGCCAGAAGCCTTTCTGTGACTGGTCCAGCCTTAGTTTTCACCTGCATCCTCCACTGTTCTCGAGGCGAAAGTCCTCATAAATGAGCATCAGACCCCTTTTCACTGTTTAGCTGTTTTGTGGTTAGAAGGTCCAATCGGGTCCATCTTGGCATGGCAAGAGCATAACCCAGGACTGACAAGGGGACACTTTGTGTTGCGGGAAACAACGCAGCCAGCACCTTTGGGAAGTTTTTTCCCTTGAGTAAAGGTTTATTGCTTGCTTACGTGGTGTTTCTCTTTATACAACGTAAGTGTTAGCGTCCAGGATGTCAAGCATTGGAAGGTTAAATCAAAATTAACTTGTTTCCACAATAACATGTTATATTCCTTTTCTTTACTCTTCGTGTTACAGAAATAATATATTAGCACTTCAGAGGCTCAGGCAGAGGGGAACGGAGCTGATCCTGTGGTTGAATTATGAATTCAGGCTACAAAAGCCCTAATCTAAACTGTGGGATAATGAGACATGAGAGGATTTTCTGAGGTTCACCGCCGATCACATCATGTTTGTTTAGTAAGATGGGAATGTTTTCACTGATATAAAGGCATAGGTTTCCTTGAGAGAAGTTTCAAAACCAACCTTCAATACTTTAAGCCACAGTGATTTAATGGGACATGCACAAGTATTTTTAAAGCCATTCCGAGATTTTTTGCTCTATGTAAGATATGTGGGTATAACGTTGGCATGCCTTTCTTTGCCAATGTTAACCGATGGAATCTGAGACGTGTTTTTCCTTTGCATTTTCTTTTTCAACTTGTGGTCAAAATAATCTCTGATGTAAAGCGTGGAAGCCCACACCTCTGAACTCAATGTCTGTGTTGACACAACCCTCAAAGAGGGTTCTGTGGAGAAACACACGGCTTGGTGAGCTCCCCAATCCATCCACCTTTCACCCCTACAGAGACCACACAGGCAGAAGCCAGCAGGCCAGAAACACATGGAGCCTCCCACGAACAGCCAGCCCAGGTGTGTCTCACCATCTATGAAGCTTTCAGGCAGAATGAGGCTTACCTCATCACATGTGCTCTGAAAGATGGTTTTCTCTTTTTCCTGGGGGCTTTCATTGCCAGTTTATTGTTGCTGTGGATCAGATCTTGAGGGAGACCTTGTGGTGCACTAAGGAGAAGGCATAGACGTACCCTGAATAGATAGGGTTAGAACAGCTTGCTTTTTGTAAGACATTCAAATTCTACTTGAAAGATTCATCTTAGAATCATAGAATGGTTAGAGTTGGAAGGGACCTTAAAGATCATCGAGTTCCAACCCCCCTGCCATGGGCAGGGACACCTCCCACCACACCAGGTTGCTCCAAGCCCCATCCAGCCTGGCCTTGAACCCCTCCAGGGATGGGGCAGCCACAGCTTCTCTGGGTAACCTGTTCCAGTGTCTCACCACCCTCAGAGGAAAGAATTTCCTCCTAATATCAAATTTAAATCTCCCTTCTTCTAGTTTTAAACCATTACCCCTTATCCTATCACTACACTTCTTGACAGAGTCTTTTTCCAGCTCTCCTGCAGGCTCACTTCAAATACTGGAAGGCTGCTAGAAGGTCTCCCCAGAGCCTTCTCTTCTCCAGGCTGAACAGCCCCAGCTCTATCAGCCTGTCTTCATAGGAGAGGTGCTCCATCTCTCTAATCATCTTTGTGGTCCTCTGCTGGACCCGTTCCAACAGTTCCATGTCCTTTTTAAGTTGAGGACTCCAGAGCTGGACACAGGACTCCAGGTGGGGTCTCATGAGTGCAGAGTAGAGGAGCAGATAAAAGGAAAATAAATAAAATAAATAAATATAAAAAGGAAAATACTCTAAGACCATTTTAAAATAGCAAAGTTCATTATATCCTATCATAAAAGTGTGTCTGTGTTTTTGAAGGACTGACGTGCCATCCCTGACCTACATGTGCTTTTTGCCCCATCGCAGTCCTTCTTTCTGTTATACCAAGCTGAAATCACGTGTTGTATTAGAACCTAGGCATGATTACACCCCAAAATGAGGTGACTTTTAATCTGAAGAAATCTCTGAAGTTCTGTTTTGCAACCTGTTCCCAGCCACAGAGGGACTAGCAGACCTAGCCCTATTTCTGTCTTGACACCAGGGACATCCAAAGTTAACTTCATGGTGGGTTAACTTCATGGTGGGTTAGATGCGTGTAAGTTCCCTTATGTCTTCCTGAATCTCCCAGACAGAAATCACCTGTATCAGGGAGTGTGGATATATGTAATGCAGTCAAAAGGAGAGGAGGTTCCTTGCTGCAAGTCTTTATTTTATTTTCCCCATGTCTCTTTACTCCCGTCAGCTTGCACTGAGGCTGTTAAGGAGGATTCCTCCCATCACAGAGGCAGGAAAAAGGAATGACAAATTTTAAGTAGATTTGGCTATTGCGGCAATTAATTGAGTTGTCAGGTTGAACTGAAGAAAGCTTCTTCTATTGCCATCATGATTACGTAAGAATTAAGCAACATTAAATAATTCCATTCTCCATTTTGTAGACTGAAACCATTCTTGGGTTTTTTGGGCCAAATATTGTCAAAACTACCCCAACTGTGTGTATTAACTGAATGCACACATGACATGTCATGTAGTACCTGAATAAAGTATGGATGTAGATACATATATTTACATTGCAAGGTAATAGATGGTAGAGGGATAATGGGGTTCTGCTGTCTTTGCTGTACAGACCACCAAAATAGCGATATCTTTCTTTTCTCCTGCTGCCCCAGTCCCTCCAGTCACCACCACCTCTCTGCAATCCAGTGATCTAAAAAACAAGGACTGGCGGTGACAGTGCATCAGGGGGAGGCTAAAATCCGTGTGGCATGTGACATAGAGAAAAGGTCACATTGCCCTGCATCAGCCCTCTCTTAAGTCAAGTTAATTAATGGTTCTTCTTTTTCCTAATTCAACTGGATGGGCCTCCAGGCAAAGCACTATTTGTAACAGCACCGCATTCTGGAGTCACCCAGGCTGATGCTGGTTATGCCCCTGCATGTCCCCGTGTCTTCAGGCCAGGAGGCATCAGCTCAGCCCTCCATACGCTTTTCAGGTGTGCATACTGCTCCCAAACCACCTGGGAAAGGGTGGTAATGAGCCTGATCCATGTGGCTTCCCATAGAAATTTCAAATGCTAACATGAGCACTATGGAGCAAAGCAAACAGAAGATGCAAAGAAAGTGTCAAATGGGAGGCCACAATAATGTCAATGTTCTCTGTCGTGGATGTGCAATGGAATCTTGTCTACAGCACCAGAAAAGCCACTGGTGGAGCATCTAAAGAAAGAGGAAGACTGAAATACATGGCCAAGATGTGTCCATGGCCCTTGTGAGGGCAGCTCTCAGGCTGGGCAGCAGTACCTGCCTCTCTCATCAGCTCTGCCTCCACCTTTGCTAGGAGATGTGCTTCTGACCTGTCCCCTTGTGCACAGAGGTATGATATATGATGTATGAGGTGATATTCCTGACACTGGACTTGCCTGGGGACCTGCTGAGAGGGCTTTTGTCATGATCCTGCTATTCTTGCTCTCTGCAAGAACCCAGCCTTGGCCTGTGCTTCTGACTCCAGCTGGCATTGATGTCTGCTGTTGATGAGTCCTGTCTATCTCTGAGGCTGTGCTCAGAGTAGATGTTTCTGTGCACACTTTGCCATATTTTTAAAGAAACAGCAAGGTTTTACTGAGATTCAGAGCTCTCAGCCAAAACAAAGGCAGACAAAGGATTGTTCTCTCCAAATGCCACCGGTGGCAGAGTCCTGGTGGGTGTAGCTACTCCTCATCTCATCCCATCCCAGTTTTCCTCCTGTATTTGCTCAGCCTGTCTGTAAGAAGGATTTCCACAACTAGTTTGTTTTTCTGAGGCTTTTTGCGCACACGTTTCCCCGGCTGTTTCTCAGAGCATCTGGTTTAGAGAGGTGCCCATGCAAGGAGGAGTTGAGGAGGGGACTCACTTGACAACATCATGCAGCAGCCTATTTGCCACAGTTACCCAAGGACATAATCTCTTTGAATTCGGAGATTCTGGCTGACTATTGAAAACCAGAGTTGGGTGCAGCTGCATCAACCCAGGAAGATACTAGCAGAGTAGAGAGAGGAAATCATTCCCAGGTTTGCTCCTGTGGTGGCTCCAATCCTCCCCAACCCGTCCTCCCTGTATTTATTCAAGTGCAGTGGGTAGACGTATCTCTCTTCAGCTTCTGTCAATCTTTTTGCTCATTTCCAGCAGGGACATAACAATTAGGAGGTGACTACATTTTCCCTTCCTTCTTTTCCACTCAAATTTGAAGCCTGATCTCGCCACAAACAGAAGGTGCACAGCAACAACTTTGTTTTGTGCCTCACTAATCACGGTCGTATTAATTACCTCAAATTGTTTTTCTCCCATTAGTGCAAGGAAACATCAAACTCCGGCCTCGGAAACCACTGAGTGAATACTAATTTTTTTGCAACAAGTACTCAACCAAAAAAATTCATCAACCTCCAGCAATGTCAGGAGAAGGCCAAATATTTCAAACAGTGTCTGCTTGGTCTTAGCCTCTTGGTGTGAACTGTTGTCTTGAAGGTGCCCAGGATTAATACTGGCTGCAGGTTTCCCTGTTCATTTCCTTTGGCTCCAGATATCTCTCTAACTGACCCGGCCTGTGCCCTCTGTTAAATTTTGCAGGTGATTTTACGGTCACAGCAGCACTCTCCAGGGGCAGAAGTTAAGGTGGACAGGGGCTATGCCCATGCTAAAATAAATAAAGGGATGGCAGGCTACACACATGGAAACGCACTCCTTGGCTCTGCAGAAATGGTTACAACAGCCCCTGGCATCTTTTTGTCCTGTGCCAATTAATGCTCTCCCAAACGATTCTTGGGAGCAGGTTGGGAGTTAACATGTGCCAAGGAACGTTCCCGGTTGGTCAGCTGGATGAATCCATTCTGTTTTGAAAGCTAAGAGAGTTTAATAGATGAACGCAGCCAGACCATGTCAGTTGGCCTCAGTGTCTGGGAATACTCCTGGGCACATTTAATTTACTAGTGAAGATGTAGCCAGAATGTCTCTTCAGGACCATTCATTACTTATATATCTGTGTTGAAGTCAATGGGCTTTTTTTGCACTAGTCTGTATCCCACTGCCTCTGGTTTTAAAGCTCTTTTTTTTTTTTTTTTTTTTTTT
>VZRU01001920.1:104227-114317 GCA_013398155.1 Pedionomus torquatus
TCTTTTGGCTGCTGTAGCTGATCTGGGACGTGATCTGCTGTCTTCATAAATCTGCGCTGTGCCGGTTTACTCAGTCTTTAAAGATGCTCAGATGCCAAGAGCTGATGGCATCTTTTCTTTCCACTCTGAGGTGCTTAAGAAGACCTGATTATAGTCAATTAAAAGGCATCCTTTCTCTTTTGCAGTCTGTGCATTAACATTTTTGAGCATTTTTTTATTCTTTTCTGCCTTTTCAGTTTCTCTCTCTGGTATGTTTAGACAGTAAGAACAGCCATTGCTGCCTCTGTAAGGGTATGGATAGTTGATTGGGAAAAATCTGCTGGTAGCCACCTCATTTTTAACTCTGCCAGTGCTGCTCTGAGCTGCTCAGAGCAGGATATTTCTCATAAGAGCAGTGAGGAGAATGGTGGTACTTCTCTGCACGATGTGGCTGCCAATTTTATGGCCCTAGGGTCAACCCGGTGTGACCACTTTCATAATTATTAAGCTCCCTTATCCTCCAAACCTGACTGGTTGCATCCAAACCGGAATGGTGGCAGAACAAGCTAATGCCCAGACAACTTCTAGACAGTGTTTTGGTCAGTGTTAGTTGGCCTAGAGTAAAAGAATATATCTAATTGTCATGGTTTCAGCCAAATTTACCAAAACCAGATTGACAGATGGCTCTTCCTCCCCACTTTAAGGAAAAAAAGGAGAGGAAGAGATTGAAGAGATTCAAGAGTTTAGGAAAAAAACTAAACTACTTTAATGAAGTATTAACACTAAAATTAAAATAAGAAAAATAATTAATTAGATACAGTATATACAAAACCATATCAAGCTCTCGGGATGATGACCCCATCACCAGCAGGCTTCAGAAAATGGTCCCAGACTGGACTTGGTGATCGACAGGAGCTGGATTCCAGATCTGGAGTCAGGAATGCTTGGATCAGGATCAAAGGCAGACGAACAGGCAGGGTCCTTCTTGGACATCGGCCATCGAAGGAGAGTTGACCCCTTGATCCCTGAGCTTTTATACGGGGCATGATGCGGATGGGATGGAATACCCCTGTTGGTCAGTTCTGGGTCACCTGTCCTGTCCACTCCTCCTTGCAGGTGGGACCCCTTTTTACGCTTTTCCACTTTCAACCCTCCAACGGGGCAAATAACAAAATTCCCTGACCTTGGTTCTTTTAGCAATAAGTATAAGCAAGGGCCTCTCTGCACCATCCCTTGGTATAATCAGGTCTTATCACTGCGAGATGAAACAATTATGAACAACGTGCTGTTAATTTCAGAGTTTAGTTAGTTAGGAGAGGCCCAGCTAAGAAAGTAAAATTATAAAACAGAAAATTGGTTCCTTTTACCTCAAACCCATGCCAACCATGGTCCTAAGAATGTAGACTATGTGTCACTGAGTGCCAGAGATAAGGCATAAACCTTCAGAAGTGCAGACCTACCCTCACTGTACCTCTGTTTAAGGCTGAAGGAAAACTTCTGGCTTTGGAGATAATTTCATCATGGGCAGCATGTTTAACATGCCATCCCTATCCCAACCCCAGGTGAAGAAGTGTCTCTGTGGCAGTTCAGACATTTATTATGCTTGTATTTTTATGTCCTCCATGACAGAAAGAAAAAAGAAACCCAGCTGGCCAAAATCCTGTGCTTTGTTGTTCCTGGCTGTAATATTCATAGATGGGTTCTGGGATGTTTTATCCCTCTTCAGTCCCCACTGGCATCACCATGACAGAGAGCGATTCCCCATGACAGAGAGCGATTCCCCATGTCCCTGTGGAAGAGGTTTGGTGACTGGGAGTAGAAAGACTCTGAAAGGTTACATTTGCTCTCAAATCCTTCCTATTAATATCTCAGATATGGAATAAAAGCAAGAGCATTAACTGGAAAAAAAAAAACAACTGAGGAAGAAAAAGAAAGGTCCAAATGATTTCTTGCTGTTCTTACAGGGATTTCTGTTGCTTAGGGCAGGGAGAAGACAGATTTGGGGAGTTCAGGAGATGCTCAGACCATCTTAAAAAATGTAGTTTTCATTGATACAACTTTCTGAAATTGTATGTAAAGGCAGAACCTGAACTATTCTGATTTACTACATGCTCTGTGCAGAGACTTCTTGCATCCTTCTCTTCAAGTGTTCAAGGCCAGGCTGGATGGGGCTTGGAGCAACCTGGTCTAGTGGGAGGTGTCCCTGCCTATGGCAGAGCAGTTGGAACGAGATGATCTTTAAGGTCCTTTCAAACCCAAACCATTTTGTGTTTCTACGTTTCTTGTAAACTTCCTTTTGCCAGTTACTAAGTGGACAGAATTGATACCTCGGTTCTGGTGTTTATTCCCAAATTCCGGGCATTACCTGGGAAAATTCAACCACCTGGGCTTGAATTCTGTGAAGAATCTTATTGTTACACCAGACTGTGACTGGCAGGTTCTAGGAAACCTTTGTTCCCAGCAGTGAGAGAAGGCGAAGCACTAGGCTGGATTTGAAGGATGGACCTGGTGTAGGTACACCCTCAGCTCCCTCTAGGGCTCAGCTCCTAAATGCCAAATCTCTCTTTCTTTTCCTGCTCTCTTACAACTCTAAGCTCTCTAAAGACTGTCTCACTGTCAGCTTTGTGGTTTTTTTGCAGCATATCAAAGAAGTGTCCCACCTCCCTAGATGCCTGGCCGTAGCACTTTCCGGGCAGATAATTTTAATCCGTTCTTGCTCCTGTCCAGCTCTGTCAGTCTGCAGAGATCAGCAGAACTATCACTAAACGGTGATGTAAACACCGTTGTGGTCAACCACAGTGCACTGATCTTCCCCGATCATCCTCTTCGGGACCAGGATGGCTGGTCATGCCCGGAGTTAAAATACGGTTTTGCTGCCTCAGAGATGCAGCGTGAGCTTTGACAATACGGATCTGATCAACATCCATATGCACCTCTGATGCCTGCTGGATGCTTGTGCAAAGGTCAGGTGTCTTTAGTGCTCTCCCAGAAGGTTTTTAATGGAGTGAGCTGCTAGCTTTTATCCTTTCTCATAATTTTATGAGGCAGAATCCCCCCCCTCCCCCAGGCAAGAAGCCAGCCTGCCACTAGCTATTCACTTTCAAATTATGATGAAGCTTGAAATAAAACACAGCCATGGACTGAACCTACTAACCCTCAGTCCGAAGGTATTAAGGCTGCCGGTTGATACAGACAATATCTAGTTCTTGGAAATGTTTTGCTTCTAGCACCCTGGGTGATTAGGAAGAGAGGACTAGGCGAAAAAGATAATGATTCCGTATTTGCCGTGGAAATGGCAAGTGCAATTAGAATTGCCAACTGAGTTGTGATCAAAATTCTGATTAATTACTTACTGCTATTTCACAGAGAAGAAATTAGTGCGTATCTAATTGGCGTTACTGAAATGTATTCTGTGCCTCGCTTGCATAAATTAAATGTAAAGAACAAATGTACTGCGTGTGTATGAGAGAGAGCGAAAGAGGGGGAGCAAAAGAGAATGTGTGATACTGGGAAAGATCCTCAGGTGATGTAAATCAGGACAGCTCAAATGGAATCTCTGGATGGTGAAGCTTGGACTCAGGATGCTAAAAGAGGCACTTTGATTCAGGTGTTTACTGAGGGTCTGTGCTACATAAAAAGAGGAGGTCAGACTAGAGGATCACAGCAGCCTCTCTTCCAGTCTTATCAAATCTTACTCTATCAAAACCAGTCACAGCAGTATCAAATCCTATTTTCAGCTCATGAGGCCACGGCACCAACCCCCACCATACCATCAGAGACTTCCTATCGGATGATTTTCTTTTGCTTATTTATTTCAATTTCAGCTCTGCACACGCTCTAGGCACATATACAATAATGGCAATTACACATCGTACAAAGCACATCAATAATTTTAGTATGAAAGAGAAGGAAAACGCAGCGCTGTGGTTCCAGTGCTTTAATCGGCAGGACCACATTATGTCAATGAAGCAGGGACACAGAGAACTGATTAGATAAATTCCCCCTTGCAGTTCCAGCACCCGGCACTGAAGTGCCCACCATGTTCTGAAAATGAAATGTATGCATTAAAAATGCATCTGCATTTATTTTCCCTCTGGTGTCTTTTTGGTTTTGCTAACAAACAGAATCTTATGGAAAAGAAAAGAAAAAAACATCCCCGGATGGGAGCTTTGGCAGTGCAGTTGCTCTCTGTAAAGAAGTCAGCTTGGTACCTTGGCTGAGAGGGCTGTCGTTATCAGCAGGGATTAGATGAGCCTCCTCCTCCCTCCTGCCCCTCAAGTAACTTTTATTCTCAAAAAAACAGGAGAAAGGTTGCAGAAGCACCAAAGCAAATGTACCCTCTAATTTTTCTAACCTAATTTATTATTACCTTCAAAGAGGTTATTTTCTTAAGTAGGGGCCTAATTCTGCTTGTGTATTGTAGGGGTAGCTGTACCGAGTTTGAAGGGTCTCTTCAGTACCCCCCCAAAATTGCAATGAAGTCAAGCAGCTGTATTAATTGTCCTGCAGTGCCTGGTCATTTTCCTTGCCTTGCCTTTTGCTTATCTGCATTACACTGGCTTGTAAGGTGTGTTCTAACCATAAAATATTCTTGTTATTTTTTCTTTCTTATTCTTTTCATAATGAACTGGTGTCCCACCACTTAAACAAATATTTCATTTCTGCCCACTTGAGTCTGAAAGGGCGCAGACATCCCAGGTCAGCCCTAATGTTCTTTTTCTTCCTCTCTCCCTATCTTCCTCTCTCCCTATCTCTGCCTCTCTTATCTCCATGATCTTCTTTTCTCTATTTCCCTCCCCTCCAGACAGCTTTATTAAATTCAGACCTCTACTTCTGAGGTCTCTGTGTCTGAGCTTCCAGTCCATGTGAACCACTGAGAGCAAAAGAAAAAAAAAAAAGAAATAAGAGAAAAAAGTGAAGGTTCTCTTATGTTCCTCCTCCTCTAATGTCTGTGGCAGCACAGGGATCTTTTCTAGAGAACATCTTTCTGGTTGGGTATTTAAGTTACAGACTGCAGCACTGCCAGGATTATCAACCCTTTTTGGACCTCAGGGAAACATAAGGTGCAAGGAAGTGATTCTCAAGAGGTGATTCTCCCCCTCTACTCTGCGCTGGTGAGACCCCACCTGGAGAGTCCTGTGTCCAGCTCTGGAGTCCTCAACTGAGAAAGGGCATAGAACTGTTAGAACGGGTCCAGTGGAGGGCCACGAAGATGATTAGAGGGATGGAATACCTTTCCTATGAGGACAGGCTGAAGGAGCTGGGGCTGTTCAGGCTGGAGAAGAGAAGGCTCTGCGGAGACCTTAGAGCAGCCTTCCAGGATCTGAACAGAGCCTACAGGAGAGCAGGAGAAGAGACTCTTTGTCAGGAAGCATAGTGATAGGACAAGGGGTAATGGTTTTAAACTAGAAGAGGGGAGATTTAGGTTAGATCTGAGGAAAAAATTCTTTCCTGTGAGGGTGGTGAGGCACTGGAACAGGTTGCCCAGAGAAGCTGTGGATGCGCCATCCCTGGAGGGGTTCAAGGCCAGGCTGGATGGGGCTTTGAGCAACCTGGTCTAGTGGGAGGTGTCCCTGCCCATGGCAGGGGGTTGGAACTAGATGGTCTTTAAGGTCCCTTCCAACTCTAACCATTCTATGATTCTATGAAGATGTGAATTCATTTTTTTTTGACAACCGACAACATGTGCTAGATGTAACGTACCAACCTTTTGGGCAGAATTTGGGTTGGAGAGTGAGTTATCTGCTGAAAGCTCTTTTCTAGGGAAATGGTACTTAAACAGAATTCCCATGGCTCTCATGGAGAGTGGTTATAGCCCAGACATCTTGATAAAGCAACAAATATTATGAACTGGGTTGGACAAATATTTTACCTGCTGGATTAGTTTTAGTCCTTGGCGTTTAGTACTTGGTGTGCGCTGACTTGGAATGAACCTTTCCATGGTAGTGGGACACAAACACAGTTCTGCAGGGGTTCAGTCTGATGTCCCCTATGACCGGCAGGTGAGGACATGAAAGCTGAGCAAACTCTGCCAGTTGGGCTCTTTGTAGGATTTTGTCCTGGGTTGAGAGGCCCAGGACTAACTTTTCTTCTAGGAAAATTGCAGTTTTGGAGGACTCTAGTGTCTGAGTTCATGAAAATATTGACTTTATGGCCAGCCAGGCTCTGTGAGATCCAAGGTCTCAGTGTTTTCAAGCCTTGCCAGATGCAGGGACAAGGGGGAGCAAGGCCTGGGCCAACAGGATTATTTCATACCATGAATGTCACATTCAATATAAATTAGAAAAGTTTGCTGTGCAGTGGGCTCTCCCTTGATGGTGGGGGGTCCAGACAACTCTTTGCCCCAGTGCTGGACCCCTGGGCCCTTCTTTTTCTCCCTAAGCTGTTGCACTGGCAGTGCCCACCATTTGCTGTCCCTGCTGGGAGTGCACAGCTTCTACTGAGAGAATGGGCTGAGTATAATTCTTCTATATCTTATATAAGTGTCAGGATTAATAGTTGTCCTTTAGTATTATTGTTAGTTATTTAGTCTTATTCTTTTAAATCTATTTACATTTCAACCCTTGTGTTTCTTTGCATTCCCCGTTTCCCCTTTCCTGGGTTAGAGGGTCCATCAGGCGATGGAATAATTGTCTGCAGGACGATAAATGGTTATGGGTTTTCTCAAACCATAACAGGTCTGAAAAACCATCTTGCAAGGCTCTTCATGGCACTCTGGCACCTTAGAGATACTCTCTGGTGACCCAGACCAGCAGAAAAGCCTGTACAGGTTCCCGCTGAGAGCCTGCCAGCTCAGTTGGTGTACCCTGAAAATGAAGCATATTCTAATAGTGTTGATGCCAAGGGATAAAGAAGTGAAAAATTGCGCTTGTGCCCATCTTATGTATCTGTCTGTCAATGCCAGTGTTACAACACAAAACCAAATTAAAAAACAAAACAAAACAAAACAAACCCAAAACAAACAAACAAAAAAATTCACCTCAAAAATCAAACCCAAATTCATCTATACTGGCAATTCTCTTCATAAAGTCAAATGATATACAGTTATATATATATCCCACCCTCCCCCAGCCCTGATGCTAAAGCACCAAAAAGAAACAAATCTGCTTATTGCACCTGGCCTGTTTCCTGTGCACAGCTACCGCGTATTCCTGTACAACAGCTTTAAATGAAATTGTGTAGGAATTGACTATTTGTATGATAACCACATTTTCAGGGCAATGATAAATAAATATCTAGTATCCCAACACTAAGAGTAATAAAAGTATTATTTACTGTCATATATCAGGGACTGAGCATAAGGTAAGAACCCTCAAGAACTTTTTTTTTTTTATTAATTTTTTGTCTTTTTTTCACACATATCTGGAGGATTGCCCCATGTCGGAATGCGGCTTGATAATTTTATTCTCCGATAGGGTCAAAACATCAGCTGTTTTATATTGGCCTAAGCATCAAGCTGTCATCAAATGGACCACCTGGGGAAGCAGCCTGCTGGGGATGCATTTTACCCATCCAAACAGACATCCAAACCTTTGCAAGCTCAGCCACCAGAAATTACAGGGAAAAGCAGGGAACAAATCGGCTTCGGTTTTTAGTCCCTTCAAGCCGCATATGATGGGCCGTTGCTTCTCTTTTCTGTTTCCCATTGCAGGTTGGGATGTTTATAGACTAAACATGTCCCTGTAACCTGAAACCCGGCCATCATTTATGGAAGTACCCTGTGCAGCATGGTTAATAAATAAAAAGTTAAGAAAAATAAAAAGACAACCTTTGCACTGTTAACAAAAGACTCTTCAAAGCTATTCTTTTGCTCTGGGCTTTTACAATAATAAGCTGAAAAAATACATTAGAGAGCAGACTCCTTTCTAGCCACTTCATATTTCATTTTGCCTCTCACTTGTCTATTTATTTTCACGTCTTTCCTGATTACTTCTCAATTGTAGAAGGACAACATTAGGCACAATGAGTTTTAAATATACTCCCTGGCCAAAATAACTCCAAGGGCTGTCTGAAATTTCAAATGGCTCACTCATAAGTCTGGAATAAAACTCACAGGCAGTCATGCCTACTAGTTAGAGCCAGACAGCCAGGGCTGGCTGGGCGTTTGCAGTCCTCCACCAATATGGTTATTCTTCTTCTCCATGGGCAGCATATCACACAGCCAGGAACAACGTGTCTCTGAGTTCATTCATGTTTTCATGATGATGAAGAACGCTATTTGGTAAAGTGCAAGAGTTGCTTGAGCTCCAAATCTCCTTTTTCCCTGTTGGAGCTGTTCCGATGACTTTGATGGGACAAGGAGTAGGCCTTGAGCTACTTAAAACAGACACACGCAAATACAACAACTATTTGCAAAAGTAAACCTTGAAACTTCTTCAAACCACCTTGCAAGTGTGGGAGGTTATTTATGGAAGTGACATTAGGACAATAGATCTTCTTCAAGTCATTTTCAACCCTGGCAGCTTCTCTGGACATACTCTAAACTGGGAGTCTTGCCCCAGTGAAAGTACAAAAGACTAAAATGTAGATATGCTATGATTTGTGATAAAGCCCTCAGAAGCTGGATCTAACTTTGTAGTTAGCCTTACTCTGAACAAAAGGTTGAAATATATGACATCCAGAAATCTCTTCTGACCTATTTTTCCTGAGATTCCATGTAGGCATGGTATTTTAGGACTTTGCCTACAGACGTGTTTGATTTTCTTGTAAATAGTGTTTGAAACCAGTCTCCTTCTATACCTCCACCCACGTTGGTTCCAGAGGTTAGAAATTAGGTTTTTAGGCTCTCATGTTTGCTCAGATGTCTTTTTGTTTTGCAGTAAAGTCTCTATTTCTGAGCTTTCCAAGGTATTTTGCTCAGTGTCCCCTCTGTTTTCTGTGTGAGCTGGACTTCTCAGAAGCAGAGTGGAACGTGGTCTGCAGGGTGATGGCACCGGGCTCAGGTGGGGATATCTGCATCAGGTGGCTCAGCCACCGTAGCTACAAATGCCGAATGCAGAGTTTGATCATTTTCAGGGTCTTTCTCAAGCCAGTTTCTGCAGCCTGTTTAGATCTCTGTCAGGGATAGGGGAACTTTCTTTCTTATTTCCCACATTAACAGGGCAGTGGCTTCATATCCCTTCTTCCTTGTTCAGAACTGGAGAAGTCAGTTCCTTTAGAGGTGTGTACAGAGCCATCATTTCCCACTTATTTCAGAATAGGAAGCCTTATTACCCTGGCTGTTCTGTAAGCCTCATTAACTACGTCGTTAGGAGTTGGGCTCATTTCACTGAACTTCAGCTGTCCAAATACAGGCCTGCAGTCCAGACCAGCTGGTAGATATACCTATATCTATATCTATATCTAATCTATATCTATATCTATATCCATAGAGATAGAGATAGATAGAGATAGAGATAGAGATAGAGATAGAGTTAGAGATAGAGATAGAGAGACAGCTGGTAGAGACAGATACCTCCAGAAGTGATACAGTCCATCCAAGGGAAAGCAGGAATGAATGACCCTCTAAGAGTCTCTCCTTTTTCTCTCTCTCTAATGATTATTGTCTAGATGAACGGCTTAGACAAGACAATTAGCTTAGACTAGATGCTTAACATTTAGGCAGCTAAAATTAGTGTGATGAATCCCATTCTATGTGCTCAGATAACGACTCTAGCCTTTGTATCTCAAATTTCAGCTTTTCAGTCTGTTTTCATAGGTGTTCTGATTCTGCGCTATTCTTTCAGATTAATTTTGACTTCTAAGGCTTAAAATACTTGCCTCCCATTACTGTTCATTGTCATAAATATATCATGGCCTAATATAGCTGTCTGTACCTGTAATGAAATCTTTCTTCTTTAAGATTCAACTCCATAGCCCATACAGAAGTAATACTGCTGAAAATCACCCTAATAATGTCACAGCAACTCCTGTGCTTGAGAACTTCTCTGTCATAAGCACAGGCTCTAGGGCTGTGTCTTCAGCTGAGCCAAGTACAAATAAAATTGTAACATTTTTTTATAAATGAACTGTGAAAAGGAAGGAAGGAAGGAAGGAAGGGAGGGAGGGAGGGAGGAAGGAAGGAGGGAAGGAAGGAAGGAAGGAGGGAAGGAAGGAAGGAAGGAAGGAAGGA
>VZRU01001920.1:114365-133131 GCA_013398155.1 Pedionomus torquatus
AGAAAGAAAGAAAGAAAGAAAGAAAGAAAGAAAGAAAGAAAGAAAGAAAGAAAGAAAGAAAGAAAGAAAGAAAGAAAGAAAGAAAGAAAGAAAGAAAGGAAAGGAAAAAGGAAAGGAAAGGGGACAGAAAGGTGCTGATAAAAATATATTGGTGGCATTGAGCAAGATGGGGCGAGCACTCATGAATTCACCTCACCTCACCCGTCAAAGCAGTGCCTATACATGCACTGTTCCTAAGAGAAATAAGATAAAATGAGAAAAAAAATTCTTCAGTCATGTTAATTCCACCAGGTTCCTAATTGGCTTCTTTCAAGGCCTAACCATTATTTTTTTTTTTTTTAATTTTTGGGCTTTTTTTTTAAACTAGACGTGGTTTTTTTTGATTTCTAACCTAAGCTTTCATTCTAAAATAGTAACTGTTTTGTTTATTTTTTCTTCTCTCTGGATTGAACATGGGAAAACCACCTTTTTTCATTCCTGATAATTTCTATGAAGCTCTTATAAACTAATTAAACCCTTTAATATACTAATTGAAATGTCTGCAGACTTTCTGGGCTGAACTTGGGGTATTTGAAATATGTTTGTTGAAATGGTGTATCTGGGGGGAAGCTTTTCGATAAAGTGGTTTTACCACTTTAGAAAAATTTTATATGGTCCAAAATATTATAATTTCTCAGGCAAAGTTGCAAACTTAGTAAAATTTTGCTCCTTAGTCAGAATGTTTGATTTATTAATGAACAAATAAAGATAAAACAATTTTAGGGCAAATGCTGAACTCCATCCTGTCCCCTCATTCGTCTATGTCTTAAAAAAATATTTATAATCTTTAAGTTTAATTCTAATGCGAGGACTTCCAAGATCTGCAAGTATTTGGTGTGTTCCTTCTGGTCCACTTCTAATGGAAAATCGCTCAGTCTCTTTGTGAGTCTGTTCCCAGGACCAAAGCGATGTTCTCATTGGGAAGAAATGATAATAATAATACTAAAGTGGACTTCCCTGCAAATTTTGTTGGGAGGCAGTTCATTTTATCCCCTAACTTTATTTTTGCAGAAGAAAAGGATGATTTGTCTTTGCAGTGACTGCAGGCGAAGGGGGAAAGAGAAGTTGAGAACCTTCCCGTCCGTAACAAAAACTGGCAGCGTTGGTCTTAATAGAGCTCCAGTTTATTTGACTAATTCTTTCACCACTTGTCAGAGAACGTACTTTTGTTTGCTGGAATGGCCCGAGCTCCTTCCTCCCCCCTTTCTCCCGTGAGTAGCCCAAGTGCTTGTGTGGAGCACACATTACTGCTAACCGTTATGATGTTTGCTGTCAAACTCATTTATTTATGCAACCACTGTGGAAAGGCCTGGGGCCCATAAGCAGCCCTGAAAGATTTCAGAGCCCTGGTGTGGGGTCATGAAAGGGAAAGTGAGGGGGAGGGCGAAGCCTCCACTGGTTATGAGAAAGGAACTGACACAGGAAATGGTCACATATGGCACAGATTTATTGTGTCCGGGACTTCCCATTCAAAACTCATTATATCCACGGCTCAGAGCAGTGTATGGCACGGTCAGTTTTTAGGTCTGGCATCCGATGAAATTGCCGTTCTGCTGTCGGGTGACAGTGGTGGTTTTATCATTCCTCGGGCAGAGAGATGGTGACTGGAACCACTTCAGCAAAGGCTCTGCCCCTTGCCTGTATGTTGGGTACCAGTTTGACCAAAGCTTCAGTCAACGGGGTTACTGGTTGGGAGGAGAGAAAAAAAATCCTTCTGGGCTTTAAAAACACCTAAAGGAAACCAGGATTATCTTAAGGGGAGATATAAAGGGAAAAGCTTTGGTACTGACATGAGAAACAAATTGATGCTTGCAGAACGGCATGATTTTTTCAAAGGTGAAACAATTTGGACCAAAAGACCCTTCTCTTTGCATTTTCTCTTTTAATCATATTTCCTGGGAGACAAGCTCCTACTCACACCCAGCTTTGAATGATGGTTAATGACTTCGAGAGGTTTGTGAGAATAGTTTGTTTGTATTATGTGCTTCAGGAGAACATCTAAAAGCTCCTGTCAGGGTCCTGGGTTCTATTTTTCTAGGTGCTGCCCAAAAAGCCATTATTTCTACCCCTTGGGTGTGCTTTGATAGCCCTTAGGAATGCTATAGAGACCCAAATTCTCTCTCCGGTGCTGTCTGATGAGGGTTCACTTTGAGCCTTTAACTCAGTCTCGCGTCACACTTTTGATTGCATTACAGTAGGGTTTAAGGCAATGACTCCTGCATTCTCCTTCAGTCATGGTTACAATTTAAGGGTGTTTAATTTACGACACTTTTGGGGACTCTCTGAAAATGCACAGAATCATCACGTATAGCACAATAGTGCCTTTTAATCCTTTTTGTCTGCAGGCACAATTCAGTGTCAGGTAATGCTTCTTTTGTCACCTTATTGCATTTTTCTGCTTCATAAGCATTGCGGGGAACTTTGTGATGTCAGAATGGCTAAAATGACCAAAGTTCCCTAATCATTAACGATATTGTGGACAAAAGTGGTCCAAAATTGTGTCTTTCTGATTAAGTGCAATAAAATGATGGAGAAACTGCTCTGGGACCAGTGCTGACAATAGGAATGGGCCCAGTGTCTGCCTCTACTGAGTGAAGCATCACTGCTACATCAAGACAAGATCTCCAAGCCCAGTTTGGCCTCAGGCTACACACCAGTGTCCAAGACACTGGGAACTTTCCAAAAATTAGCACAAGCCAAGAGTCAGTCCAGAAGAACATTTTGGACATGGCCACCATCTTTAGGAAGGTCAGTGACTTTGATACTATGGGAGTGCCATGACAACTGGCCTCATATACAAGGAACTGGCCTCTGCACTGGTTGTTTTATTAGGCTTCATGCATGCAATGTCATAGCACCTCAGTTTCAGCCTAGTCTTCTGTGCACAGACAGCCAAGGTATTTCCAGGTGTGGTCACCTTGTGGTGGCAGCAGGCCATTTTGAGAAGTTCTGTGGCACTGTGACATCCCTTAATTCAGCCGTGACATAAGGCCTGGGTTGGGCAACCTCACTAAAGGGTGCTTCAGATTTACCGGCCCTCCTCCTTTGAGATGCTTCAGGATATATTCCTCTGGCTGGGTTATTCTCCTCCCCAGCTTTTCATGGCTTTGTGAGACAGGGTTGATATTTTCTCTCAAATATAAAAAGTCCAAAGATGATAACTCTACCTCAAGATGTCCCTGACCTGTAAATCACTTGAGGAGCATTTTAGGTGAACACTGCGTGCTTTGTTCCAATACCCTTTCTAGGTGACTCTTTTCAATCACCGTTGGAAAGCATCCTGGCCTCGGTAAACTTCTGGTCTCCCCTGTTAAGACTTTACTTGTGCACCTCTGCTTTAAGGTCAAGAATGAGTTATTACTATAGTCCCTGGAAACTTGAAAACTGCAATAATTTTTTCATAACTGGGAAAGATTTAGTATCATCTACAATGTATGTGCCTTACCTCTGAGGCACGGGGGAGCTCAGCAGGGTTGGTGCCAGCATAAAAATATATAAGCATATGACAGATGCAAATAATGCTTGATTTTCATAGCAAATAAATACCAGCAATGTATGTGGCCATATCAGCACAGGCAAGCAACAAATACAAGAGCAAACATTTTGAGTACTAACCCTGGTTTGTATGTGAAAGGGAAGGGCGAGAGCAAGTCCTGTGGTGTGTAACGAGGGTGATCTTACCCTACAGTTTTTCCTTTCAGAGCACTAATAACTGTTTGGTTTTTTTTTTTCTCTACTTGGGCACCTACTTTAGCAAAACTTGCAGGAACGTAGTATCTTTGAGTCCACAAATGTGACTGAAATTGGCCAGGGGCTTCAAAGTTTTTTATGGAGGAACGATAAACAGGAGAGCATAAAACCCCACATGCTATGATGTTATGAGACTCATTTCCTTCTAAAATCATTTTCTTTAAAAGAAAGAATTAACAGCCTAAAGCAATCACTCCATATTTATTTACACGGTCCCTGCTATGAATATATATGTGTGTGTGTGTATCTCACACTCACATGTACACAAATACAGGAGCAAGCACATGTGCCACCGTGCATTCCTGTGCGTGGGTTCCTAAAACACGCTTTGCAAGAAGCCCACCACAAAAACGTTACACGACATTGCATATCTGTGTATTTATCCCCCAAGGGAACCCTGATAAACTCAGCTGAGTGATATCCCTAATTTACAGTCAGTGGGCTTTCTAAAAACGATGGGGGATGCCTCATTTCAGCATCTGCCGAAGTCGATGGGTTCGTTGTCGCTTACCTACTCAAAGATTTACCAGATCAGCGTCTGCTGAGATCTTTGCTTTCCAAGGACGTATGTGTAGGCATGAGGACCCTCTGCCAGGGATGAGCCAGGAGAATCCAGGCCAAAATTATTTATGGGGAACATCCAAACTCATCCTTTTGTATAGCAAAAAACCGACCAACCTTATACAATATATAAACCTTCTATAATAATAATTTACCTTCACTGGATTCCTAGAGTCCTATTCCTGGACACCTTATATATATATATATATATATTTATTTCACATTTGAATGTCAGGAGGTCAAAAGGAACAGTTAATGCTGATGAATATTTCCCCCTCAGCAAAGATACGTGCCAGCCAGCCCCAGGCCAACGAATCGCAATTTCTAAACAGTGTCCCATTTATCTCTCCCCTCCCCCTTCCTCCCCAACCCGCTTTTATATTTTTGTAACTATAATTGTAGTTAAATTAGAAATAACTGACGGGCAAATCCAGTCGGATGGAAAGAAAATTGTGGGAGATTTATTTTATTTTGATAAAAAACTGACGTTGCCTTTTGTTTTTGTCAAAAAATGACTGTTTTTTCCCTTGTACCATGAATTGTGAAATCTATCACGAAATGGGTAAAAATTATTGAAGGAAATGGTGGTGTTAACCTGAAGGGGAAAATCATTAATGTTGATGTATTTCATTCAATTTTAAATGTAGAATTTATTTTATTTTATTTATTTGGCATTGGGGAAGTAGGGAGAAGGCAGGAGACTTGAATAGAACTCTATGTGCCTTTAAGTCAAAACATCTATTTTAAAAACACTCTTCCCTTCTTCCCTCCTGCTCCATTTTTCTAAATAAAGGATATGAGATGGTGGTGGTGGTGGTGGTTGGGTTGTTGTTTTTTTTTTTTTTTCCTAAGCAAAGAGGACCCCCTCGGCGCATTTTTCTTTTCAAATGTGAAATGAGGTGGAAAATCCTCATTTCACGACAGGAAGGACAAATATTGACACAAAGTTTAATATTTGTCAGGAGCCCTAGAAGCAACCTGAGTGTTAAAAATCTCATCTAGATATAGGTGCTTGTGCGTGCGTGTGCATGTATGTAATTACGTGATAAAATTAGCTTGATGATAGGGGGAATCTGCAAAAAGCAAGGGCTGAGGATATGAATCGTAGCACAGAATCATAGAATGGTTAGAGTTGGAAGGGACCTCAAAGATCATCCAGTTCCAACCCCCCTGCCATGGCCAGGGACACCTCCCACTAGAGCAGGTTGCTCAAAAACAGCTGGAAAAATATCTGGAGAGGGTGGACACACTCTCCACATCTTTTTTTCGCCTCTCTTTTCTGCACCCAGGGGGACACACACCCAGCCCACGTGCCCATGCAGGTGCCCACACCCATTTGTAGGGTCTCTTGTTGACTCCCGCTAGGTTTTGCTTTCTTTTTTGGTTCCCTACCCCATTTCCCCCCCCCCTCTCTCTCACACACGCGTGTCTGCAAACACACGCACGCACCTACGGATATAACCTGTTTAATCTGATTTCCCCCCTCACGAGGGGATGCTTCTGGAATTTATCACTGCTATTGTTCATCGCCAATGTAAATAGCACATGTCAGCTCAATATTCAGTGGTCACTCAGTATTTATTAAGTCCTGTCCACTCTGGCCTTTTTTAGAGGAAAGCCCCGGGGCAGATTTGCTGCTGGCCCTGACGTGCCACGTCACTTATCTATTCGCATTGATTATGAAAGTCGGCTGGGGCCAGGACTCACTTTTTCCTTCTCCTCTCAGACCCCTCTTACAAGCACCCCTGCTTGGATTTTCATGAGGAAATAATCAGATTAGGGCTTCAGCAGCGAGTTCATATGGAGTTCTCTTTCTCCAATGTGCTACTAACTGAATAAACGTGTTTTGTGGTAAATTGTAAATGACATTATGATTACTAAGGCCAGCGTGGGTTTCATTTAAAAGTGATCGAAATTGCCGGCTGCAGAAATTGTGACTGGCAGAGAAGGCCATTTGGAAGGGGACGGCAAGGATACGTGTGCGGGCAGGGGGGTGTGTTGGGGAAACCAAGCAAACCCACTCTGCGAGGCAGGCAGGGTAAAGGCGAGTCCAGGGAAATCACAGAATATCAGTAAATCCCATTTGTAGACAAGAAAAATGTCACCAGGGGATGGATGAGGAGGGGTGGGTGGAAATGGGGATTTTCCAAGAGAGAGAGAGAAGGGAGCAGCGGATGGGATGTGTCAGCCTTTGGGGGGGCTGCTGGCTGCCTGCTGCAGGGCTGCATCCTCCCACCGCCCCGGGACAATCCTCAACATCTCCAAGGGCAGCATTTCCACTTCTGCTGCTGAACAAAGTGGCTGCCTCCTCTGCCTTTGCCCCCGGCAGACACCGATAGCAAAATGCTTACACTCGTAAAGCAAAAAATTAGGGGGAAAAAAAAAAAAAAAGGTAAAGCAAGAGAAAGGGAAAGAAAATGGTAAGGTGGTGTCTAAAAATAGGGGCTTTTGCACAGATCCTATCTGACTTGGACATCCTCCCTGAACAAAGCTGGACATTTATGTAATTTCATTGCTCTCCTCGGTGACGTGCAGAGCGCGAGCTTGTTCTGGGAAACGCTGGCAGCCCTGGCTGGCGGTCTGCACACGAGGAATCCCCTTGAAATAAATCATAGGTAAGTTTCCGCAGGATCCAGGCATCGAGATGGAGTTATAAGCAGAACCCAGACGGATTTCTCAGCGATCACTGCGTTTCCAGGAGTCTTTTATTTCCATCTAGCAATGAGTTTCACAGTTACAGTTTCCCTGATAAGGGGAATGCCCTTTTATTCATCCAAAACTTTGTGACTCTCAAGGATGTTGCTGGCCCTTTCGTTTTATCGTTAGTGCCAGGCACTGTTGTGCGTCCCCAGAGCTGCTGAATGAGGAATGCAGAGTTAGTTTAGACAGTGGCTGTGCCTTGCCGAACATATTTGTGAGCACAACTAAGGAAGGAGCAGGCTCATGGAGGGAAGGAGGATTATAGCTGGCTACAGCAGCAAATTCCTCCTTTGATTTTGTTTTGAAGAGAGGAAGGAAAAACAGAAACACACATCTTTTTCTAAGATGCTCCAGGCAGAAATGTTTATGCTTTTGGTGCCCATATCTGAACTCATTTACTTTTATTCTCTCTTTATAATCAGTGGTGATCTCATCATTACAGCCTGAGGCACAATTTCTCTAATCTTAAAGCAGAGAGCTATATTTGGTCAGGTGGAGCATACTCTAGCTCAGAAGACTGCATGGATTACATCTCCTCTGTGTGGATCATTCCATACAAGCATCCTCTTGACTTGTCACCACAGAGACATAGGATGAGATTCAGTGGCAAATGCTGACATACATGGAAGTGTCTTATCTCCTGTCATATTCAGTGAAAGAATACCTAAAGTGTCACCTAAAGTGACATTTGTGCTCCCATGGACCGTGTCTTACACCTGCAGATGTTGCAGCTACCCGAAGAAATCCAAGTGACATTATCACTTGCTGCTAAGTGGCAGGATACTACCTCTCATCACTAGAGTTACAGGATTGTAAAGGGCAATCTGGCTGACAAACCAGAGGTATTTCAGGGTGAACTTCATTGCTTTCTAAACTCTATTGATAACTGGGGAATTGGGGGTGTTTCAGTTACCATAAATGTGTGTCTAGTTTAAGTTCAGTTGCTGTGGGGTGTCCCACCAGGCCTCCAGCTGCAGCTCTTCAAGCACATAGTTCTTTTGTAGACCCTCTGTAGAAACCTCAGGACATCCCATAAGACACTAGATAACGGCCTGTGGGCAAGCAATTTAAACTCCAGATCTTCACTGAGTGCAATGGGAGCATAGACAGTTGAAACATGTATGAATCTGGTGCTTTCTTCTATCTCTAAAAGTTGCTGAGGAAGTTCACTGCTGGAGTAGATTAATGATGTTCTGGTCCTTTCTAGTTGTTTTTTTCTTTTTTTGTTTGAGATACAATCCCTGTGAGCAGGATTAGAGAGTTTCATGTACCATTAAATCATCATTTTCCAAAGAATTGCAGCCATGCCTTGATTTTTTTACCCTTCCACAGACTTGGAACCAGAATGTAGAAGACATAGGGACATAGGGACACAGTGGTAGATCAGACCAAAAGTTTATCTGCTGTGCTTTTTCTTTCAACAGTGGCCATAATTTAGTATCTGGAAAGAACAAGTCCAATGTATAGGGTACTTGTCCATCATTCATTAGCAGTCTTCAAACATTTTCAGCTCAAGGACATCTTCGGGATATTAAATAGGCATATTAAGTATATCTCTATTTATATCAAGGGAATACCAGGGGATATTAAATAGGTAGTGGTTTCTACCTATTTAATAACCCTTAGTGCACAGACTTCTTTTAAAACTATGTAAAATTTTACCATCAACACATTGACTTTGAGCCCTGACTGAAAAAAAATAAGCAGTTATACCACACACTGTGGAGATGATATCTGTCATTCATATTTATTTTTTCTCTCCTTATCTCCCTTCATTCTCTTCCAGGAATTTACAGAGATGACACCAAGTGTACCTACAAGCCTTCAGTACGAGGATACTTCTGCAACCAGGCAGATCATGCACTTGTCATCCTAGAAAACTTGGACCCCAGTACAGTCAGCCAGAGACTGTTCCCAGTGGTAGCAGTGACTGGCAGCTTTATGGACATCTTCAGTGATGCGACGTCACATGCATCATGTTACCCTGCAGAGCATCCGTCTACTTTCTTTTCCGTGTTGCCATCCACCCAACTCACTACAATTTGCTTCCCAGACTTAGCACCTTTGTCTTTGAGACTCTATCTCCTCAGTGGCCAAAACACAACCAGAGTGCCCCTTGCTTTATTCTACAATGAACCACTCAGCCTTCGCGTATTCATTCGAGGGAAATACGTCTCTCCAACTCCATCTTCTTTCTCACTGAATGAAGGGGCAGGAGCCAATTACTTTAGCTTTGAAGACAATCTTCTCTATGTTCTCCTGCATGAGAAGGAACCTGTAGAAATAGTTGCTGGCTTTTCCCTTCTTTTGGCTTTCACTGTAACTGAGGCTCTTGGGGAAGAGGGTGAAGCAAGTACGATGCGTCGATTAGCTGATTTCTTGAAGATCGGTCACGACCAAGTCAGAGTAGTCCACCATGTGCTGGGAGGTGAAAGCATGTTGAAGTTAATCTCAGCCAATGCTAGCAAGAAAAAATATCACTGCCCTGACATGGCGTTTTGTACAGCCTTTCATAGCAGATCTAGCTCGCAGAAACTGGGGAGAGGACTGGTGAATACTCGAGCTCTGGAGTCATCTGATGAGGCTGGTCCATCACGAGTGCTCATCATTGAACTTGGTGATCCACCAGACAACCCAAGAAATGAGTTGACAAGTGACAGCTTAAAGAGTTTGGCCAGAACAATTATCAACACTCACCAGACTGGAGACCTTCAGAGAGGCCTTGGCTTGCCACTTGATACCTTGATGGTGACTCAACCTGTCTCACTGCTTCCAGTAGAAGCCAACAATAGGTAAGTATTAGATGCAGCATCAGCAATTTCTGCTGTAAGTGTGGTGAGGCAATTTAACCACTCAATCTGCTTATTAAGGTAGGGAGTAGGTTCTCCATTGACTGAAATATGACTAACCGTGGTGAAACACATTATAAAATTTCCATGACAGAGCTATGCCCAAGTACAAGCTGGACTCGTGAGTGTGAATCACTGTGTTATTCTGCTGATGCTCATAGGTCTCTGTAGTGCAGAGGTGCCCATGATGCTTTAGACCAAGAGCAGCGTTCCTGGGTATTTGCCTTGAAATTATAAATTATTAGGAAAAGTCAATGTTTCTAAAGAAGTTCAGACCACAATAGATCTTAAGTTTTAAATAATTAAATCTAAAAATGTATATAAATTTGTATAGCATCAGAGGTGTGTTATAAAAGATCAGTTGTTGCCTTAATTAAATTGCAGGTCTAAACCTTGATTTATGTCCTTTTAAACTTGTAGGCCAGAACAAACTGTTTAATGTTCAGACTGTTTAATCTCCAGCACAACACAGTCCACTGCTGTTCACTTTGATACCTCAGCATTGACCCTTATTTTTGGTTAAAATACGTCTTATAAAAACGCATCTCGTCTTGAAGATACAAGGGCTGGACATGTACAACAGTACCTGACTGTGTGTCTAGATGTTGGATGCTATCCCTGGTTCTGCTGTCACAAGGACTCTTCTGCTCTCTCTTGTCAGCCTTTCTGTCTCCAGCTTCCCATAAGTCTATTTTTCTTCCCTTCTCTGTTACATCAGTGAGTTTCTGGGCATTGACTCTTCCTCCTCCTCCAGATACCTCCAAAATAATCAAATCACTTAGGTTTGCTTTTTAATAAATTGAAAGGTTTGAGTTCTGGAGAATGTTTCTTTCCTTCTCTGTCTCTGTTTTCTGAATCTTTTTTGAAGTGCGTATGTCTGAAAGGCCAATAGTTTTCCTCTATATCAGTGTCATACACAGAAGTGGTGCTAAATCCCATTTTCTACTGACAGAATTCTATGATCCCATTAGCCCATTTTTCCACAGACATAGGAGAGCTCATGACGCTCTGTTTGCTCACTGTATTCATTAATTCCTTTTCAGTCCCAGCTTTCCAGGACCCAAGCCATCCAGTTGCTTTGCCCAGAGCCAACCCACCACATGGTTTAAGTGCCCACGTTTGACTGTTGTTTCCATAATGTACCAGCCCACCAAAACATCTGGGCATTTTATCTTTTTATTTCTTTCTTAACACAGACAAAACATCCGACCAGCAGCTGATTTTGATAGGACAACACAGGATACACTTTAATTTATAAAGGTTTCCCAATGGAAGCTGCCTTTTGAGCTCTGTCAGCTGCCTAGTTCTTGCCCAGTTTTGCACTTGCTAATTTTTTATTGATGTTCTATACTGAGACTCCGTTTTTTGAAGGTAATTTTTTCCCTCCCCGCTACAGCAACCAACAGCCCTTTCTGTCCCTTCTTCATCTGTGCCAACTTGCTCTTTTCAGCCTCTTGCAGCCACCGTTTGCGTGGTCCAGATGGCAGCCCTTTTCTGCAGAGAAGGCTGGGAGGAGCAAGGCTGGGAAGGGAGCAGACAGCAGCGTATTTCAGCCTCAGATCTTGAATCTGTATTAAAAGCATATGGGAAATATGAAGAAGGTAATATCCCATCTGTTTTTAATAGGGGCCATAGGATTAGCTGTTTGGCAACCTTATTGTGTACTCTGTTGATATTGCATAATGTTATTTTTTTGATGTTGTGCACTACTGAGCCTTACCCAAGTATAAGCATATTCCATCTATGCAAGAAAGAAATTGGATTTGCCTAAGACTTGCTTTCTCTAATTAATACCATATCCTCTAACGTTTACCACTGACCCCTGTACCATTCTGATGTCTGTTGATGATACAAACCAGTGAGACAAACTACTATTCACAAGCTTCACTTTTCTTCCAGGTCTGGTCTGTCACCATAAGAATCTTTGGCTGGTTTTTTTTTGGGTTCGGGTTGTTTTTTGATTGGTTTTGCGTCTTTTTAATGAAGCGGTCTCATATTAAGCACTGTGGGAAACTGTTTTTATTTGCGAGATTAGATCTTAAATTCGGGCCAAACTCTGAAAATACAGAGTATTTTTCACCAGCAGAGCTAACAGCACTATTGTCCGTGGGTGTATTTGTGTTATGATGCAGGATGCTACAAAATGGGATAGAAAAAAAAAAAAAAAGTCTCAGGAAGTTTTACACCCTGTGACAAGAAATGTTACCCTATCTTTAAACCATCCCAAGACACGTTGTAGCCTGCAGACTGTGGCAGGTGTGAGACCCCTCATTCGGTGTATCCTTTAATGATGAGCAGCATCAGGAAGAACAATAGCTAAATGATGGGAAAGGAGCACGGTACAGATTTTTTTTTTTAGGGTAAGCTCACCAGAACCCTATTAAAGACCCATAGGTTTGTGAGCGCATCAGTGTGATGAAAAGCAGAGATCATCTGAGGGAGGGGACCACGATGAAAAGCAGAGATCACCTGAAGGAGGGGACCATCCTCTTCTGTGTGCCAGGGAAGAAACCTTGTGCTTGCCTCTTTTCAGGAAGAAATGATGTTTCCTCCACACTGGGGACTGCCCTCCCAGCTGGGGTTTGTCTTCCTATCTCTGCATGCTCTATGATACCAGTTCGAGCAACAAGGGTCAGGAGAGGTCCCTAGGAAGGAGGCTGATTTATTACAGGGACAAGAGCGGTGCTAGATTTCACCATCTCAGAAGGGGAAGACCTGGAATGTCTATTAAGGAGAATACTAACATCACCAGATCATAGGACCACATCAGAGATCATCCACCTTTAGCTGCCTGGGCTCCTCTGCAGTGTTATTTATTGCTCCCCATCAGTCATAGCTTTTCTGGAATTACTCATGGTTGACATTTCTGATGCAATAAGGCCACAGATAACTTGTGAAATGAAATCAGGGCTTTCCTGTTGGGACATGTAGTATCCCCACTGTCTATCTGTCTCTCTTTAGGCAGTACATGCTAGCACAGGCAAGGATAATGGGGCTGGGATTACAAGTCGGGCTAAGTATTCCTGTGTATTTGTCTGTGGAAGGAAAAGAAAAATATTTTCACCCCTGAGTACTGCAAAATCCAATCAGGCTGTCAGATAGACACAAAACCTGCAATCCTGCCAGGCCAGTCTCCCTGTGGTTTCATAGTGGCTCCTCTTGCATTAAGGCAGCAATAAAAATACCTTTGATCGGCAGAGAAAGGGTTTTCGTCTTTGCAGCCCAGGACAGTGAGGCTGAAGGGAGCCTTGGAAACCTTCCTGTGGTTGGGTAGCGAGGCAGTAAGGCTGCCTTTCACCTTGTCAAGGCTTTCAAAAAATTACTTGTCTGTTATGATTTGATATGCTTTTTACAGTGATTTTAATTTAACTCCTTTGGTAGGGTCACTTCAAGCACAGCTCATTGGTTTGTCAGGGGAAGAGAGATGTGATTGCTCTGACTGCTATAGTCTTGTACAGCTGGAGAATCAGAGAGACCACTATCACATGGCTCTATTTTCCTCTGAATGTCTGTATATTAATATATACTGCAATGTATTTACAGATAGAAATCTCTGTTTTGCAAAGTTCGCCTGATGTAAAAGGGAAAGAACAAGAGAGCACAACAGCAAATGTATTGTGTGTGTTTCAGTGGGTGTCTTTATACAAAATAAGAAATATAATAGGCTGGACAGTCGTCCAGAAGCCATTTAGTCCATATCCCCACATAAGTGCAGGGCACCGTGCTCCTTTGATGAACCTTTAACCTGGTCCAAAGTGAATTTTGCAGGCATTGCTCTTTCTGTATTAAGAGTTAAGTTTGGGTTAGCATGTGAAAAGCAGTGTGTGTGCGCAGGAAATAGCAGTGTTTGAGACTCACAGCAAGCAACAAAAGTGAAGCAAATCATCAAAGGACTGCTCATTCCGACAGCAATACCCATGCAGAGGACTAAATGAGAAATTACGAGTAATTTGCTATGTCACACGACATAGATGCAGGCAGGCAAAGTCCAAACTAGATTAATTCTGACACGTTCTAACCCCAAAGTGCTTGGGTTTGGTAACCTTGCTCCAGGTTTCTGGCAGGCGGCCATATGGAATTGCAGAGGGTTTTAAAAAAGGGAGGTGACACTTTTTTTCCTCCCTAAGGATCCAACTTTTCCTCCAGTGGGTAGGCAAAGGTGGGATGCTAAAAATCCTGATGTCGGTCCTGCTGTGATTGCAGCACTTGAGGTTTTATAAAGGTTTTATCTGCTACGCATTCCTGAACTAAAGATGTGAGAGAAGTGATACCCAGGAGTTTAAACTGTAAAATTGGGGCTGCATAATTGCAAGTCAGATGTTCGTAGGGACACTGTAAAGAGCATGTTATTAGTTAGCATGTGCCACTCTGCTGGTTGATATAGAAAGAAGACAACCTCAGTTCAAGTAGATGCAGGAAAGGACATTTAAGATGATCATGGAAAAAGAGGGGTTTTTGAGATGTTAGGAATAAAA
The DNA here is from genome assembly GCA_013398155.1 of Pedionomus torquatus. Lineage (NCBI taxonomy): Eukaryota > Metazoa > Chordata > Aves > Charadriiformes > Pedionomidae > Pedionomus > Pedionomus torquatus. Next base: position 128,740 of record VZRU01001920.1, read on the forward strand.
AAGCTTGGTTTGTTTAACTTGGCAAAGCCGGGCTGAGGGGAGGTATCATCCTATCTGTGAAAATAGCTTGAGATAGTAAATATCAGAGAAGAAGCTCTAGACACCAATGGACAATGACAGCACAGGAACAAATGGCTGTAAAGAACTGAGAGCTAAATTTGTATTTAAAAACAGAAAATGATTCCTCCTCAGAGAATAAACTGGAAGAACTGGAGGAACCTGCCATCAGAATTGGAATAAGACCATTTGCCATTCAACATCTATCTGTTTTCCTGAATTCTTTTTTGTTGGTTTTTTGTTGTTGTTGTTGTTGTTGTTGTTGTTCACATCATCAAAGCAGTATTCGGAACTTTTTTTCTTTCTTTTTCTCTTTTTCTTTTTCTTTCTCTTTTTCTTTTTCTTTTTCTTTTTCTTTTTCTTTTTCTTTTTCTTTTTCTTTTTCTTTTTCTTTTTCTTTTTCTTTTTCTTTTTCTTTTTCTTTTTCTTTTTCTTTTTCTTTTTCTTTTTCTTTTTCTCCTCTTTCTCCTCTTCCTCTTTCTCTTTCTATTTCTCTTTCTTTTTTTTAAAATAGTCTGGAAATAGCTGAGACCCATTTTTGGCCAACAACTCATTTAGCAGCCTAGTAAAACTGTGGAAGAGCACACAGTACAAAGTCTTCCTCAGGGACTGGAAAGCGAACCGGTCCCAGCGCTGGTACCCCAGTGCTGTCAAACAAAACCTTCCTTTCTCAAGGATCCTTTTTCCCCCTTACTAGTTAATGGCACCTGCAGTGAAAGAAATTATTTACACAATGCCTGCATATGGCAGAGGGATGCTGCCAGTCATGTCTCCGAGGGACCAATCCTTTCCCCACTGCACCTTATTTAACCTATGAGTGGTGTCACCTCTACCAGCAGAGCTTGTCTGGTGTGACATTCAAGTGAGTGACGGCCGTGTCGACTCCCGGGTCAGCCAGCTTTGCTGTCACATCCCACTCTTGACTGTTATCGTGCCTTTGATGGGAAAGGGGGGGGGAAATTCTTCCACATGCTTTGTTAGCAGGAGCCCGGTGAGAAAAGGGTTAAAGGGCTTTAGATGTTGGGTCTTTGTGGCAGTGTATGCATGTATATATATGTATACGTGTATATAGATAGATATAGATATATACACATACACCTTGGTTTGGCTGTAGGACCCCGCGCCCGCAGGCCACAGTCACATTATCATCTGGAAATTGGATAACGACAGCACAATGACAAATCCAGGTTGCTTGCAATAAGGTGCTAATCCCTTTGCTTTAATATCGGAGCAGCGTGTAATGATGTTTGGACATCACTCCAGTTTACTGACGACCCCACTGGGGCCAGCAATAGAAGCGTACAACTGTCTAACAAGCCATCAGGTGACCGCCGTCGTCAAAGCAACGGAGGATGCAATCTAATCTTCCCTCCATCCCTTCCAGCTCCCAATAAGGACCAGATTATAGAAGTGGCCCATCAATGCTTGGTAACTCGAATCAATTAACGTTAATTCGCACAATGCTATGATGTATTGTGATCACTTTCATTTCGGAGAAGGGGGAAGAAATTGCTATAATTCACCTAAAATGAGGTTGTCTATGGTGCTGAGGTATTAATTGGGTGTCCATATTAAATGGAAAAGGAGCACGGTAGTGAAGGAAAAGTGGATGAGTGACTCTCTTGGCTGCTATTGACCTATCAGAAGAAGACAGTGCCCTTTTCCTTTGCTTTTATCTATTACAGTTTTCCCTATTGCGTGTCAAGTTGATGTATTATAAAAAATTCATTTGGTGACCTTTCACCCCCCTAGCAGATTAAACAATTTCACTGGGATGGCATCATTAACAGGGCCTTACATTTAATGATGATTTCTCTAAAAGGCCACGGAGATTCGATTTTAAGCTAACAGATTTATTGCACTATTATAACATATCGTAAAAAACTGTACCACCTACGGTCTGGTTTTAGGATAGAAACTGTTTAAGAGTTTATGTGGAGCTTAAAGTGGTATTACCTTGGGATACTCAGCAGTGGCAAGGCTCTGACCTCCGGCAGGATGCTGTTTATATTTAATAAAAGACGTTTCTCCGACAGTAAACTTCAGGAGTGTGTTATGGAGGAGGCCTGGTTTAGATCCTCACCACTAGCAGGCAGATTTGTAAGCTGGGGTGTTTCCAGGCTTCTACAGCAATTATTGGAAGTCATTAATGAATTTGGAGGATGTTTCACTCCCATTTGGCGCATTGGCTCTGTCCCTCTCGGTCTAAAGACTCCTGATGATCCCACCTCACCCTTGAATGGAACCATTAAAACCCTCCAGTCTCCCTGTTTTTCTTCTTTTAAGGTGTCTTATCACTCCAGACTGCAGGAATCCGCGCTCCACCAGCTGCATCCTCTAGGCAACTGCTTGCCTTCAGCTTTTGGTTCCACTGGGACTGAAAAGTGCTAAATGGAAGTTTTCTGAGCAGGTGGGGAAGAGTGGCCTTATGGACAAGACATGTCTGTGTGTTCCAGGACAGCTCTGTTCGTGCTTATCAATTTGTAGAATGCAGAAAAAAAAATCCTGAAAGCTAGATTAGTAGCTTTGGATCTTGGACAAATGGAGAAATAGACATCCGATGGTGGTTGTGTCCCAAAAATCTAATGTCAGAAGAAGCCAGACAAAAAGGCTGGGTATTTTAACTAATACACACTCCAAGAGAGTATGCATTGGACCTCTTCTTCAGAACTGTTTTCAGTCTAGCCAGCTTACCTGATGCTTTCATCAGCCACAAAATTTCCACCTTTTAAATAAATCATCTTTACTTTATGAAAGGAAATCTTCACAATGATTAGAAACAGCTTACTCCTCTTGCCCAGCCTTGCCCAAAGAGGCAGTTTAGTTACTTTGGTCTTGTCCCCAGTTGACCATAAACCTAGGTCCCCTTCCTACATCTCTACTCCACTAGATGTTCTCTTGTTAGCTTTCTGCGGTCAGAGCAGGAGTGATCTCCAGGGCAGTGGACACACAGCTTCATTCAAAGCTCCCTGCTGCTGCTGACAGCTACAATATGCATTTAGATGCCCAGGTTTTGGAATTTTTGTCTTATTGACTCAACCTACAAGAAAGATGGGAGACATCAGTAACCCCTGACACCATGGGTCCTATTCCGTTCATTAGTTTAGTCCTCACAAGGAGGTATGATGTATTTATTGTTTCTTTGTCATCAGGGAAAGCTGCAGCCTGCTTTCCACTACTAGAGTTCATTTCCTCTATCTTTAATTACATGGTCATCAATGGAAAGAAAAGTAATCTTTTGGGTAGCTTTTTCACTTAAAGTAGGAAGGAGCTTGGACCCCTCACTGTCTTCTGGACATCTAGGCTCTCTTTTCCTGTCTCTATCAGTTAATGATAAGATCTGCAGGGGGAGACAAAGCCCTAACAGTGCAGCTGAGAGGGCACAGGTACCTCTTGTCCAGTTAACTGCATCACCACATGATGGGAGAACCCACTTCTCACCCAAAGATGCTAAATTCCTCACAGCCCTTCCAGTGAATCTGTACCTTCTTTCCTTTACACAAGTCTCCATGTTGCCTATCTCCTGTCTTCAGTACAGTTTCTTTCTTGTTGCCTGTCTTCTCTTCACCTGCAATCATCACCTTATTCAAAAGGAAAAAGAGATCTCTTTGATTTGAACTTAATGCATTTTGACATCTTATTTTGCCCCCAAATTCTCCCCAGTCTCCTTCCCCTTCCAAGGATGTGCTGATGATGCAACAACAGCATTGCAGACATACACAGAAAACTGTTCAATTAGTTTCATTGTCTTTATTCATTAGGAAATTGAATATGTCAGGGGCTGTTCACTGGCAGCAAGGCCAGCTGATATGGATCCACCTATGTCCATAAAATCAAATTCTCTCACCCATCATTTCAGGGTGGCTTCATCCAAACTGCCAAGTGAGCGTATTCTCATACTCTAGCAACTCCCAGGTGTTTTCGGAGTTCTCCTGGACTTTGTTCCTGGGCCTGAACCACAGTTTGTGATGGACTGATGGTTTAGCAGTACAGGCAATTGAGTTTCTAATATGGATATATCCATCAACTCTAATGGACTCTTGACCCAGGCTCTTCATCTGATGTCTTTACCCTGGAAGTCAACAGATAATAATAGCTATAGTAAGTGTTAATGTTATTGGTCTCCAGAGCTGGAGACCCCACCTGGAGTACTGTGTCTGGATCTGGAGTCCTCAACTTAGAAAGGACATAGAACTGTTGGAACAGGTCCAGCAGAGGGCCACCAAGATGATTCAAGGGATGCAGCACCTCTCCTATGAAGACAGGATGAGAGAGCTGGTGTGGTTCAGCCTGGAGAAGAGAAAGCGCCAGGGAAACCTTAGAGCAGCCTTCCAG
>VZRU01001922.1:11649-28451 GCA_013398155.1 Pedionomus torquatus
CAACTTGAGACTGTTTCCTTTTGTCCTATCACCTGTGACGTGGGAGAAGAGACCAACGCCTGCCTCTCTACAACCTCCTTTCAGGTAGTTGTAGAGAGCAAAAAGGTCTCCCCTCCTTCTTTCCTTTAAACTGAACAACCCCAGCTCCCTCAGCCTCCCCTAAGACTTATTCTCTGGACCCCTCACCACCTTCATTGCCCTTCTCTGAACCTACTCCAGCCTCAATGTCTTTTTTTTTGTGATAAGGGATGCAAAAATGGACACAATGCTCGAGATAAGGCCTCACCAGTGCCGAGTACAAGGGAATGATCACCTCCCAAGTCCTATTTACCATGCTGTTCCTGGTAAAGGCCATGATGCTGTTGGTCTTCTTGGCTATCTGGGCACACTCCTGGCTCATGTTCAGCTGACAGTCAACCCAAACCCCCAGGCTCTTTTCTTCCAGGTGGCTTTGCAGCCACTCTTCCCCAAGGCTGTAGCACTTGGGGTTGTTGTGACTGAGGTACAGGACCTGGCACTTGGTCTTGTTGAACCTCTTCCCACTGGCCTCGGCCCATGGATCCATCCTGTCCAGATCCCTCTGTAAAGCCTTTCTACCCTCAAGCAGGTTGACATTCCCACCTAACTTGATGTTGTCTGCAAACTTACTGAGGGGTGGTTAATAGAGAAAAACTACTGCAAAGGAACAGTTGAGGTACTCATATGGATTTGCTGGGTTATGTCACTCTGTGAAACTTCATAGTGTCCTTTATTCAGGCCTTGCCAAATAGACTGTGCAAGCATGTAGGAAGTCAAAGTGGACCTAAAGTGTGCAAAGACCAAGAAGATTTGTAGACAAATGTTCAGAATTCATCTGCAAAAACTATGAAGGGACCAGGAAAAGCAATTTTAAGTTGAGAAAGCCAAGTCCCCTTTAAATTACCTAGTTCTGGCACTGTTACCTCTTTCCTGATGTGTCTGAATACAGCTCAGCATAGGCTTGTAGCTTCTTCCTGGAAGAGTTCACCACAGCTCTTTGCCTCAGTGCTACATGTACAGCATTTTAATCCAACATGGGTATCATGACACATCATGGCCTCCTCAGAAGATCAAAGGACAGCTTATGCACCAGAAGGAGAGGTATCAAGGGAAGGTGTGGGCCAGTTCATCTAAACCAAGATGAGTCTTTCATAATGGGGAAATTTCTGTTGGATTTGGTGAAAGGCTGCTTCGAAAAATAGTCACCAAGAAGGACAAGCACCAAGAAGTGTTGTCAGTGTTAGCAGTCTAACTGCCACTCACAGTACTTGGAGGACAATGTGTACTTGGAGCTTCTGAACTGTAAGACCCAGGGTTTTTTCAGCAGCACCTTCCTATTGTTATGAGGACAGTTAATGAGCAAATCGGTGATAGAACTGTGATAGATATGTGACACAGAAACTATGATGGATGTGTGATACATTCAGATTTCCTGAGTAACTCAAACCGTCACTTTACCTTCTAGCAAAGCAGTGAACTTCATGCAAAAATCTGCATCTGAACCTGTGGTGGCATTTTCTTTCTTAGCATGTGCTAAAAACTGTAACACATAGTCGTTGTTTAGCCTCAGATGTCAAAAGACATCAAAGAACCACGTGGCAGCTGTGCTGTCTCCAACACCCCACAGCTGTGGGGAGAGAATTGAAAGAAAAAGGAAAAACTTGTGGTTTGGGACAAAAAACTGTTAAACAGAACAACAAGTAGAACAAGGAAAACATGTAACAGTAACATGGATGGAGAAGGATATAAACACGATTATGATACCAACTGCTCACCAACTGCAGCCCAGACCGCCACCAACTCTGCACCGCCACCAACTTCCTGTCCCCCCTCCCCTTCCCGGCCAGCTCCCAGCTACCCACTGGGCATGACTCACCTGGGGTGGAATACCCATTCCCCTGCTAGAGCCAGGGGAGAATTAACCCTATCCATCCCAAACCCCAAGACATACATCAAGGCAATAAGTGATTTCATCCCCTGTAAATTTTATTTTCCTTGATGTTTTCCAGCTGTATCCAACTTTATCTTTTGATGGGTGACCTGCAGTGACCCTGCAGGAAGACCTAGGCAGACTAGAAGAGCGGGCTGACAAGAACTTTATGAAAAATCAACAAGGACAACTGTAAGGTTTTGTACTTAAGAAAATGCAGTCCAGGAGTGCAGTGCAGACTGTGATCCACCTGACTGGGGAGCAGTTCCTATGGAAAGGAACCTGGGGGTCCCAGTGGACAACCAGCCCAATATGAGAAAACAATGTGCTGTGCTGGCTAAGAAAGCCAAAATGATACTGGGTTCCATCAACAAAGGCACCAGCAACACACATAAATAAGCCACCATCCCACCTGTGGAACACAGTGTCTAGTTTTGACCCCTGCTATACTTTCTGTATAGATGTGGACAGGCTGGAGTAGGTCCAGAGAAGGGCCACAAAGGTGATGAAAAGACTGGGAAGCCTGCCACATGAGGAAAGGCTGAGAGAACTACGTTTGTTCAGCTTGAGAAAAGAAGGCTTAATGAAGACCTTATTACCACTTTCCAGTATTTAAAGGAGGGGTATAAAGAAGATGGAGTCTCCCTTTTTACAAGGAATCACATGGAAAATATGTGGGACAATGGCTTGGACAGGATACTCCTGGGGAGATTCCTATTGGACACAATAGGAAAATGTTTCACAATGAGAACAATCAAACCACTGGAATAATCTCATGGATTCCCCAACACTGGACACTTTTAAGACTGAGCTGGACAGGATGCTAGGCCCTTTTGTCTAGACTGTGCTTTTGCCAAGAGAGGTTGGACAGGATGATTCTTGAGATCCCTTTCAAGGTGGTATTCCATCATTGTATGACTTTTTTGCATAGATTAGTCAGTCCCACTTGTAAATACGGAGCTACATTTGTTTTCCATTTGGGATTTTACTGGCCTCATATTTCTGACGGTGATGATGGCATTCTGTGGAGCAAGGTACAGATAGGAAATTCAGGGTACAGCTCCTGCCTCCGACAGCAAACAGATTCAATATCAGAGCTACCATCATGTGGATAGGCCAAACAGTGAGGACAGAAGAATGAAGTAACATATGGACCTTGGCAGTAAAATTCTTAACTTTTCCACAGGAGGCAATGGGGACAATGACTAATTGTCTAGAAATACTGTGAAGGGGTTCCAGAATGCTACATTTTGTAGAGTTCATTCCCAGCTCCAGAGAAAGTTCAGCTGTTGCAAAGATGATCTAGGTCACAGCTAGCCACAGCAGTCTGAAGAGTAGGTGCTGTATTCACCAGGCCATGCTGCTCCAGGGTCTGGAACATTTGATGAATAATCCTGACTGCTACTGTTAGTGAAAGGAATCTTTTCACTCTTCTAACCACCATCTTAGAGCAGTCAATTACTGAACTCTGTGAGTTAAAAATAAACACAATACAGTAGTTCTGAGAACACCATCTGTTTTATGCAGGGTAACTAAATAGTGCTTCTTAAATTGATGGCAGTAACGCATACAAGTTTTCTATGCAAGCCAGTCTTAACTGGTCTTTAAAGGTCATTATTTCTGTGCAAATGTTTGTTTAAAAGTTTAAGGGTAAAGTTTAAGTTTCTGCTTCCAAACCTGGCTCTTTTTCAGCTTTGTCACCTGGCTGTGGAGTGAGTTGAGATAGTGTTCTGGCCTATGGCCAACCAGAACCTCAGCTGTCATTGTGCCTGTGCCAGCCTACAAGCAGCAGCCTCTCTCAGATTGAGTGCCTGTGTTTGGGTTAGGAAGCCAGGGATGTGACAGCTCCTGTCTCATGCTTAGCAGAGCAGACATAATGGCCACATGTAGCAGCAGGTTGGCTATGCCTGCGAAATACTGAGGTTGACATGTTGCTACTAAAGACAGAAATGTGTGATGCTTGTTTCCGATGTTGGCTTCATCACACTTTGATGGGGTATTCAGAGCTGGCTGAGGCTATGTCATTAAGACATCAGTGCATTTTTCATCTCTTTCATCTATTCCTGTATGGCTATATTTCCCAGTCAATGATATTTTTTTATTTAGATGGTCTTCAGATTACAATTGGAACCTCAGTGTAGTCACTCCAGCTCCTTTAATATCCCCAGAATATTTCTGGGATTTAGCAGAATGGAGCCCTAATTCTTGGGTAAATTATTTATTTTTAGCTTGCAGACGTACATATGACCAGACATAGTGGACCTGTGATTACTGAACATTACTAGAAACTGAGTATTTCATAGCAAAATGATGACTCATCCTCACAAATAAACAGATTTTTATCTTAATATGCCAGACAAGTTGAAAAATGTTTTTCTTTTAGGTTGACTGAAAGCTCACCAAAAAAGAAAAATTTCCACTGTCCTTAAGAGTTTAGCTCAGGAACAAGAAGTTTCAGTTAAAAATAAAAAGATGTCTCATTTTTGTTGTTTTAAGATCTAGCTGAAGTAAAGTATTGAATTCTTGTTAAAAATTGAAAAGGGGAACTTTTTTCCTTTTTTTTTTTTAATAATGAGTATCTGACATTTTTGGAGAAAATTGGAACATGTATTTCTTGTTTACCACATGACTGAATTGTTTCACTAAAATATTTTCCTTTCAATAACAGCAACATCAACTAATAATAAGTAGAAGTAGTAGTTGTCATCTATTGAATTTTTATGTTGCTCTCCACTTCTCATTTGGGGCTTACGAAAACATTCATGAGCTCCTTCTGGAAACAGCTGCTAAAATCCTGCCTGGCATGGCAAATCTGACTTGCTGAGCTCTATTCTAGTCCCTATAAATTCAAGGAGGGTGATGTCATACAAAAATCTCCCTGTTGACAAGGAAAAGAACCATGTGTAATTAACCAAAGCAAACCTATGCTGTTATCTTGTAAGATTTGCTATCCAGGAGATGAAGCTAGAGAATGAGACGGTGAGAGGTCAGAGAAAATTCCAGTCACTGAGATTGTTCGGAAAAATATAGAAGCATGGCCAGGATTCCCCCACAAATCTTCCTTTCGTCCTGTAGTTAAATCCTGGCTAAACACTAGATACACTTCCCCATTATCAACCAGGGAATTACTGAGTGGAAACAGATGTGTGAAATATTCTGCTCTCTTGCACCAAGTGCTGTAAAGTTTTACTGGTGAAACAAGCTAAATTGGCTTTTTATGACTGCCCCAATGAGGAAATGGTCCTGGAGTGATAGCTGTGCTGGTGGATTAGAGGAACAAATAACATGGCAAGGGCCATGGAGGAGCTGTAATGACCTCCACTGTCATTGCATAATCTGGGAAAAAGTGCAGCAAGCAGCCTGGGGCTCCTTCAAGAAGTGCTCCATGCTCCTACAGTGGAAATACTTTAGGAGGTTTGCAGTCTTGCTGAGATCTTGGAAGCCAACTGTTGCCCTGCAGGTGCTGGCAAAGAAGCCCACTATTGTTATTTTAAGCATTATGTCAGTAACACCATTCTCCAAAATTTCATTTCTCCAAGTCCAGTAAGAAGCCTGTAGAATATTTTTCCTTCTGATGGCTGAGGGAATAATTTAACTAAGGAGATTCAATGTAGTTTCTGCATCTTTAGTGTTCCTACTACGAAGAAACTGGGTACCTCTTATCTGCAAGGGTTCAGTTATTTTGCAAAGTAATTTTAGTTTCTTTTCTTTGAAAAGTAATTTCAGTCCTTTATATTCACTCCTCCCCCACCCCCTGATATTTATATGATAAACTAATATATTTCCCTTCTTTACTGTCTTCATTGAACCTTTTTGGATGCTCTTTACTCAAGGTTTTCTTTGCAACTGTGGAAGTCAGAATCTCAATTTTTCAGTAATAAGGAGCAAGACAGATAATGTGACTTCAGGAACTGGGACCTCAGGCAAAAACACAGTGCTTGCCAATATAATCAGTTGAATCATCTGTCTTGAAACCACTGACTGTGTATTTGAGGCCCTCACATCAACCTTCTGGAACGGTCTGAGCTAACTGCTTAGTGGGCAACGTGCCTCAGAATTTGGTTGTGTAAACCACAAATTGAGCATCTCAGTGCAAAGCATTCCTTTTTATATATAGGGCAGACATTCCTATTTGACTGTGGAATGTTCATTTTTTTCCCTGCCACATTCCCAGCTTTCACCAAACAGAAAGCTGAGGTGACCCTGCTGTTAGTCTGTAAGGGAACTGGAGAATATTACCAGCTTTCCCTTGTACATTTTCACATTAGCTGAGACGGGAATCTAACTTGAGCCTCATTTCTATAATTGCACAGTTATCATCCCCTTTGTACTACATTGTTGCAAATTTAGGCTAAAGATGGTGGGGAGATGCTTTTGGGAGTGTTGAAGCAGGACTTTTGCTTTCTGTCCTCCATTCCTCCTAGATTCTTCACTGACAACTCCATTCTTGTTTCACTCTAGAAGGAGTGGGAAAGAGCTTTTCCCAGGAAGATAAGTGGGATTCCATCCAAAACGTTATTCAGTATAGGTGGGGGAAATTTTAGGTCTCTCTGGCATAGGTTAGGAGCAAGACTATCATAGAACCTGGAATGTAGATGGAAAAATGCTTACTGCCCTATTTGAACCTCCTTGCTGGAGATTGTGGACATTTACTCTTGGTGATCCTTGTTTTGGATGGTTCTCTTTGGGGAACAAATGGTGTAGCAAAGGCCTCTGTTACAAGGACTAGATTCCAGTTGAAAGACTGCTTGTCTCCCTGTCTTTCTGCAGTCAGACAACAGGAAATGAGAGAAGTCGGAAAAGCCCAGTGAACCATTTATGAGATGTTATGAACATCTCCAGTGCTGCATTGTTTTCCATAAAACCTGCAACTGAAATCTGTCATTGTTGTACTAGATGCTACACAGATGTGTAACCAGCCCTTTCATAAAATGTTTTGCTTCAAAAGAGAAAAAATAAAAACCAAAAAACCCAAACAACAACAACAAAACAAAAAACAATCAAACAAAAACCAACACACATACACACACACAAAAAAAAAAAAAAAAAAAAAAAAAAGAGAGGAATAACACAATAGACACAAAGGCATAGACAGAGATTAAACTAAACCATTTGCCCAAAAATTTAGTGATTGAGCCAGGAGCATGTCATGCATTTCTAGACTTCAGTTATGACCCTCTCTGTGGAACTATGCTTCCCTATGGTTTTGTGTTAAGGCTGTGTCTGACACCACTATAATCACTTCCACCTTAAGGATCAGTTACGTTGCTGAATCAAACAAGTGTGTTTGTTGGTTTAGGCTTTCAGCTGAACATCACTGTGTGTTGACTAGAAGGAAGTTCTTTTCTTCAATCTTTGCTTGTGGCTTTGTTTCTATTGGTAGGCTACTGAGCAGAGTTCAACAGAACATTTCCATCAGAGTAATGCACTCTGGGAAATAAAATTTTGAAGGAGTCAAAATGATCCACTAAATCACTGTAGATACAACAACATTTATTAAAACAAATAAACCCCAAAAAAACCAAAACAAAAAAACCCAACCAACCAAATCTAAGTAAAACTTAACCCTAAAAGCTGTGACCTTCCATGTAAATCCAGTTTTATTTGACTAGGTCCGTTTGAAGGAATAAGACTAAGAAGATCTGTTTTGTAGGATATTATTTAGAATCCATAGTAATGGAAAAAACTCCACCAATATTCAGGGTCCAACACAGTGTTTTCTGAATCAAGTTGGGATGAAGATGAGATATGAAATGTCAAGTGTTTTGCATAGCTTTGCTTTCTGTTGTAGGTCTGAGTCAACAAAGCAAGTTACTCTGAAAATCCACCTGCCTTCTTAGAAATGAAGGTCCAGTGAAACACTTCATCATATAGCACTTCAAAGTACAGTGACAGCATTGTGCAACAAATGATGCATGTTGCAAGAAATACTTAATGCAGATTTCTGTTTTAAGCCCTGAAAGGCTGAAACCCTTTATTAAGGAGAGTAACACTCAAGAAAGACTTGCTGGTCCTTTCTTCCCAACCTTCTGCACTGTGTACATAGTTTTGAGTATTTCTTTCCTTGCCAAAATCCATTCCCAATATTGTGCAATAACATGCAGCACAAAATTTCCAATTAACTACTTGGGTAGAAAATAAGGCTGTGATAGCTTACCTTGCTTCTCTGGAAGCAGACAAGCTGGACAGTTATGGAAATGATGGAAATATGTTGGATCTGCTGGTAGAGCCCAGGTGCTATTTCTCAAGCGACATTGAGGTCATCTCTCTAGCGTGATTTTTACAACCATGAGTCCTGGAGTGCTGGTTTAACACTTGACTGTAGCAGAATTGTTTGTTGTAATCGGTATCTTTCTTTGAAGCCAGTGTTTTGCAGGCTTCTTAAGTGACTACAAAAGGTGGAAGATTAAATTAAAATCAGCAAGCACAACATCACAGCAAGAGAAGAAGATTTCCTGCTGTGCAAGTGAAGTAACCCGTTGTTAGTATTCTGGTTAGTAACTAGTAACCCTTTGTTAATATTCACTTGTGAATGACAGTGAATTGCCACAGATAACTCACACCTTCTTATGGGTAAGTACTTTTCTGAGACAGAAACTGAAAGGAACCTCCACAGGCCAAAATGGGTTTATTTTCCTCTTTTTTTTTCCAAGGAATGTACCATATTTCTCATATGTCTAATCAAATTAGAAGTTGCAAGGAGGACTGTTTTGTTATCTGGAACAGAGACAGAGAAAAGCTAACCTTTGTAGGCAAGACAGCAATGTTTATCTGAGTGGACCTATGAGAAAAAAGGAAAAGGTTGATTTCACCTTTTCTGGACCCTTGACATCTTCTCATTCGACAGTTCCAGCCTACTTAGTGCATACTGTCTTTGGTCTTTCAAGAGGTCCTAAGAGAGCTAGGTATATACATTTTCATTAGATATTCTCTCTTTCTTCTTTTTAATTGGATTAATGAGATTCTTTTTAAATATCTGATCTCCTTGATGTGCTAAACCTTTTTAGTGCAAACTAGATTCTGTAATTAAAAACCCCTTTAATTTAAAAAGTGTTGTAAAAGTTAAGCAATAGTTTTACCTGTCTGATCTTGTTTACAGTGATATTTTTCTTTCTTCATATCTTTCTGCAATTTATTTCTCTTAAGTCAACAGACTTGCCTTGGTACGTGTGTGTGATAAGTGTGCCTGAAACTTGGGGCATCTTTTAGGTATGGCATGCAATTATGCTCAATATTGCAGAAAATGTGTCAAGTAATAAGTGCATGCCTTAACACAGATAAAAGCATGGGGTGTGTGCGAAACATATGGCAATATCACTGTGCTGTCATTATAATTATACTGGCTCAACTTGTCTGTAATTTTGTACTGGCATGTAAGTAAGTTTTCCTGGTCTGTGAGTCTGGCCTGGTGTAAGTTTTAGACATTACTGATACCATAAACCCTCTACTAATCCAATCATAATAAGGCAATAACCAAAAGAAAGTAGACCTGTGAAAGCCTGCATCCCATTTGTATGTCTCAATACAAGGACAGGGGAAACAACACTTTCTCACAAACAGTTTCTTCCTGTGCAAGTCTATGAAGTCTTTTTTAACTTTTCATGTGCCACTAGGGATGGCCATTACTGCCCTGACGGTACAAAATCGTTTTTCTACACACAGAGAGCAATGAGGGTGTGGTGGTAGGAAAGGATCTGAGAAACTTATTTTTGGCAAACATGGGGAAACTGCACAAGCTTCTGAATGCTCTTCTGGTTTTCTGGTGGTGGAGTGTGGTTTAGAGAGAGTGGAGCTCATTCAGGCCACATTGCCATCGTGGGGGCATGAAGAAATCCCTGCAGGTGGCAGGTGAAGAATAGAAAACAGCTGTGTTCAGTTCAAGATCCTCAGAAGTTGTTGAGTCATCAGTTCACTGTGATTTTGACCTGAGAAGTACTAGACATATTGGGAGACACAGTCAGCAAAACTCTGTACTGTAAATGAGTGGAAAAGAGAGCATTTTCAGAGATTTCTCAGCTCCTGTCAATCAAGAAGATTATTGAAATGAGCATAAATTGATAAAATTATTTTATGGGGTAATTCCAGTAAAATGAGACAAATTGACTGCAAATCTGATTTTGGCCTTTTCAGTTTGTTGCTAGGAGTCAAGACAGTTTTTGGTTTTCATAAATTTGAATTCATAAATTTGCTTTGGGGAAGCTGATTTCCTGTCTAGATGGCAAACACATAGTTTCTCCTACTTCAGGTTTTTGAAAAACCATGAAGCGCTACCAAAAGACATTCAGCCCACCTAATTCTGATCTCTCAGAAACTCACTCTCTGTTGCCAGCTGTGAGAAATCTTTTAATTTTTTATTATTATTTTATTTGATTAAAAAAAACCCCAGTGGTCTCCAAACTGAACCTAGGATTTTCTTAAAAATTCACTCTATTGACTCAGAGTTACTGTCCTTCCCATGTCCTTTATTTTTCTAATGCAAATACTTTTCAAGGCCTTAGGTTTTAGCTAACCACTCCAGAGAAGAAAATTAGATACAAACAGAAGCTATACATATAAGACTCAAGAGGTGCTGGAGTAAAAGGCCAAGCTAATCCAAACTAGTGAAAGTGAAGCTATGCTGGCTCCTCTTGAGTGACTTGCTCCCTATGTGTGAATTTCAGGCTTACATTTTGGATTCTTTTCCTTCCTTATGCTTCTTTATTTAATTACAGTAGTGACCTCTGATGTCTCCCATAGTCTTTGTCCTCAAAAGAAAGTTTTATAGATGAGGAACTAAACTTGACAGGAAAAAAAAAATTTCCACTGCACATGCTAGTGTCAGTTTCTGACATTACAGAGTCCAGAAACAGCACTCAGGCTTGAGTTCATTCACCACCTAGACAGGTTCCTCCCTCTCACTCTAATTGAATGCCATTTTGAGATTCGCTTTGATATAACTATAAAAGTTGATTGCAGGAATGCAATTTGTCACAGTGTCAGTTGCCTATCTGAGCAATGTGCATCTCTTGGTTGTTGCAGCTCCTGGCTGTCAATAGCAGTCCTGGGCATCCCTGGCATCATTCTTAGTATAGAAGATATTTTGCAGTTGAGGAGGGATATATTGAAGGAAGATGGCAGTTCATGGGCAAGTAATGGGGAGGTGACCATGCCAGGAATCAGCTTGTGAGGCCATCAGCAGCAATCATTTGAAATATCAGTCACTGAGGGGAGCTGTTCTGGAGCTGGCTGGACCCAGGGTAGAGTGGCAAATCTCAGTGCACAGGGTTTTTTGCTGAAGTAGAGAAAGACCCATTGGAAGTCAGTAGCTCTTGCACAAGACAGTGACAAGAACTGGGCATTGCCAGAGCAACTATGACCTCCTGCATGCCTATAAAAAGCAGCCCAGGGAATGCAAGTGACCTGCAGTGTGTCCAACAGAGCCTGGCACACCAGTCTGTGCAGAAGAGCCTGCTGGAAAGACGTAATCACCCTATCAGCATAAAGGGTGAGTTCATTTGGTGGTCATTATGCTCTCAGGAGCATAGCTATGATACCCACCCAGTGGAAATCCATGTCTTGTGCAATCAGCAAAATGGATGTGGTGACCCAGACAGAGCTTCTACGAAAACATGCAGCTGTTCAGGACTTGGGCTACAGTCTTTCACTGGTAACAGAGAGAACAGTTGTGTGAACTGTGAACAAGTGGACAACATGCTTAGCCTGGCTGTAGTGCTATAAGAGGAGGCATAACAGCTAAAGAGCATCAAAGAATCTTAAAAATAGGTAGACTGATGGAACCATGCTCTGCCCTACTTGAGAGAGGTGGGAAGACTTACCAAAAAAAAAAACCAAACCACCAAACAGATAAGGGGATCCTGTATCCTCCCCCTACCAGGCTGAAGGCAGTAGCTTAAAGGAAAAAAGTGAAAGGAGCAAGTCCATGCTCAGAGTGGCAAGCAAACCCACTCCTTGCCTACCTCACCTTTCCAGGTGCCTCTGTAGAACAGACACTCTAGATATGAAAGATCAGTCAATAGATAATGTGGATCATCATCACCAGAGGTGCTGCCAAGATGAGAATGGCCTAACCATCAGCTTCATGACCACCTGCAAGAGCAAGAAAACACTGGCTATAGTTGTAGGTGATTCCCTTCCGAGGGAAACAGTGTCCACTATGCCAGACAGATCCTTCTCTAATAGAAGTCTATTGTCTCCCTGTGGCCTTGGTTAAGGACATTGCTAGGAAATTTCCTAGCCTACTACAGCCTTCAGACTATTACCTGTTGCTCTTTCATGATGAAGCTGCAATGGATAGTCCAAAGGCTAAATGAGGCTCCAGGGCATTAGTACAACTGTTAAGGTAATATGGAACACAGGTTATTTTTTCCTCTGTCCTCCCAGCTGCAGCCAGTGATGCTGGAAGAAACAGACAGGCCCAGTCTACTAATACATGGCTCTGTGGATGGTGTCACAATTTTGGATTTTTTGATAATGGAATGGCCTAGACATCACCAGGCTTGTTGGCATCAGATGGAATTTACCTTTCTCAAAGTCAGAACAGGGCCTTTGCTCACAAGCTAGCTTATTGACAGAGCTTTAAACTAGACTCAAAGGGGAGGGTGGATAAAATCAGATTTGCCTGTGAGAAGCTGTGTGATGACACATCAAGGTTACAGGGAGGGCTGCTAGTGAGCTCTGCCTGGGGCTGGTTCTGTTTGACATCTTTGTTGCCATCATGGACAGTAAGATTGTGGACATGCTCAACAAGCTTGCCAATGACACAGTTATGTTGTGCAGGTAAACATGATGTAGGGAAGGGGGGCCATCCAGAGGGACTTGGACTGGCTTGAGAGGTGGGCCTTTTTGAACCTCATGAAGTTCAATAAAGCCAAGTCCGTGGTCCTGCACTTGGGTCATGGCAATCCGAAGGACAAATACAGGCTGGGTGGAGAATGGATTGAAAGAAGCCCCATGGAGAAGAGCTTGGGGATGTTGATGGATAAGAAGCTGTACATGACTTGGCAATGTGCACTTGCAGCCCAGAAGGCAAATCATATTCTCGGTTGCATCAAAAGAAACATGACCAGCAGGTTGTGGGAGGTGATTCTCCTCCTCTACTCAGCTCTCGTGAGACCCTACCTGCAGTACTGCATACAGCTTGAGTTCTCAGCATAAGAAGGACATGGACTTATTGGAGAGAGTCCAGAGAAGAGCCACAAAGGTAATCAGATGGATGAAGTACTTCTCCTATGAAGACAGGCTGAGAGCTGGGATTGTTCAGCCTGGAGGAAAAAAAGCTCTGGGGATACCTTATAGACGTAAGGTAGTAAAGGAAAGATAGGGAGGGATCTTTATTAGGAAATGTAGTGATAGGACAAGGGGTAATGGTTTTATATTGAAAGAGGGGAGATTTAGATGAGATACCAGAAGGAAATTCTTGACTGTGAGGGTGGTGAGACACTGGAACAGGTTGCCCAGAGAAGCTGTGTATCTCCCACCCCTGGATGTGTTCAAGGCCAACCTAGATGGGGCTTTGAGCAACCTGCTCTAGTNGAAAAAAAGCTCTGGGGATACCTTATAGACGTAAGGTAGTAAAGGAAAGATAGGGAGGGATCTTTATTAGGAAATGTAGTGATAGGACAAGGGGTAATGGTTTTATATTGAAAGAGGGGAGATTTAGATGAGATACCAGAAGGAAATTCTTGACTGTGAGGGTGGTGAGACACTGGAACAGGTTGCCCAGAGAAGCTGTGTATCTCCCACCCCTGGATGTGTTCAAGGCCAACCTAGATGGGGCTTTGAGCAACCTGCTCTAGTGGGAGGTGTCGCTGCCCATGGCAGGGCGGTTGGAACTCGATGATCTTTAAATTCCTTTCCAATCCAAACCATTTTATAATTCTATGATTCTATGAAATCTCTTTCATTCTTCATCAAGGTGTCACGGTCTCTTTTAAAAAGACATTTGCTTTGAGCAGGTGCCAGAGTACCTGACTGGTACTAATGTCTGGTCTCTAATGTCCCTAATGTCCCTAATGTCACTGACAACAGGAGGCCAACTGAATTTCCAGACTGAAATTAGCAGTCCTTGTTACTACGCTCCTCTTGTGGAGCAGCAGCGACACCCGGTGGCTGTAAAACAAATTCAGATAGTGCCTTTCGCCTGAATTCCACCTTTCTCTGATCCCTGCCCACCCTTGGTACATTTGCAGGGACTTCAAATTCGAGGTGCAGTAACATGGTACTCAGAAACTTTGCGGACAGCCTCATTCATCGTCCTCACATATCTCTCAGCGATACAAGGCAAACCATGAACAACACATATCTTTGGTCTTCTGGGAGCTCTGGAATCAAGTGCCAGTTCTATCTCTTGTACTACATAAGAATAAAACTTCTCTGGGGAGATGAAAGATCAGATCTTAGGAGCAAGGTGTGTACAAAGGAAATTACTCCCCTAAATTAACTGTACCCAGTTTATAATGTCTAGCAAGCAGCAGAAATTTGAAATAATGTTTTTTTGTAAGAGCACACCCCAACCCTTGATGGAGACAGGAGTTAGACTGTGATGTACACAGGGCAGTTTAACCTTGCGGTAGTAGACAAGTGCTTAACCACAGTTAGTCTGATCATAAGTACATTTTATCCCCTTTTGCTTTGAGAAAATTTTAAGTTATGTGAAAGTAGAACACCTTTCTACAAAATTACAATCAGAGCTAGCAGATTCTGGCACCCTCCCTAGTTTATAGCTGTCCACAGAAGTGTTGAGAAGTAGCAGACATCACTTAAAGTCATCCAGTCCAACCACTCTGGCCAAGCAGTGTCAGCTAATGCAGGTTGCCCAGGATTGTGACCACCCTTATAGTAAAAAAGTCTGTTCTTATGTGCAGATGGGATGTCATGCATTTTAATTTCTGTCCATTGCCTCTTCTCCTGCCACTTGGCACCTTTGAAAAAAGCCTGGCTTTTTCTTCTGTACTACCCACGGTGATAAGGTCCCCAAACCTTTTTCTCCAGGCTGAACAGTCCTAGCTGTCAGCACCTTTCCTCACATGATAGATGTCACAATTGCTTAATTATGTCAGTGGCCTGTTATTGGATTCTTTCCAGTATGTCCATGTCTCTTGTACTGAGGTGACCAGAACAGGACAGAGTATTCCAAGTGTGGCCTCAGCAATGCTGAGTAAAGGGGAAGAATCACTTGTTTTGATCTGCTCAGGTGCCTGGGGTTACTATTCCTCAGATGCAGAACTTCATATTTCCCTCTGTTGAACTTAATGAAATTCATGTTGTCCCATTTTTCTGGTCTGTTGATGCCCTTCTGAATGGCAGCATAGCCATCTGGTGTATTAGCTACTTCTCTCTCTTTTCCACGTTCTGCAAACTTGCTGCAGCTGCACTCTAACTAGTTGACCATGGTATTAATGAAGATATTAAACAGTATTGGCCCCAGTACAGACTCCAGGGGTTACATCACTGGTGACTGGACTTTGTATCATCATTCACAACACTCCAGGCCAGCTGTTTAGCTCATTTTAATTAACTTCTGTGCCTACTATCTAATCTGCTTTTTTTTTTGCCAGTTTGTCTTTTAAGATACTGTGAAAAACAGCTTCAAAAGCTGACCTGAGTCAAGGTAAATGATCACTTTTCTGCTCTCATCCAGCAAGCTAGTCATCTTGTTGGACAAGGCTATCAATTGCTTAAACAGGACTTTTTAAATACATGCTGGCTGCTCTTGATGACCTTCTTGTCTTTCGTGCTTCTAGAAATGGTTTCTAGGATTAGTTGTTCAATCACCTTCTGCAGACTGAGGAGAGATGATCCGATTTGTACTTTCCCAACTTTCTCTTCTTGCCTTTCTTGAAGATAACATTGACATTTGCTCTCTTCTGATCCTCAGAACATCTCCTAGTTTCAAAGTTTCTGTCTTTCAAAGATAATTAAAAGTGGCCTCCCAATGATATCTGCTAGCTTCCCTCAGCACTTGTCAGTGCAAACTGTCAGGTTCCATCAACTTCTGCATGTTCAATTTGTCTAAGTGTTTCTTAACCTGACCCTCATCTACTTTCTGGTTTTAGGAGCCTAGGATTTCTGAATGCTAGACTTTAGTTCCTTTAGCCTCTCCTGTTATGCTCTGTCATTGAACTCCCTGACCGTCTTAATGGCCCATACAGGACTGGCTCCAGAATGTAAGATCTGTCTTGTTATGGGGAATGAACATGAGAGAGACCTGTCTTGCAATGATGTCTACATACTACTGGATGTATTTCATGTGGACCCATGGACTTGCATATGTCTAAGTGATACCTAGACTATTTTCCTTTTCTGCAGTATAGTTTAACTCCCACAGACTGTGTTAGGAAGTTTATGGACCTGAAGGACCTCAGGAAAAGCCCTGTCAGGCAAAATTGAAACAAAATGGCAATGAATTATTGTCCTGGTTTGAGGTAAAACGAACCAATTTTCTGTTTTACAGTTTTACTTTCTTAGCTAGGCCTACTTTAACTAGCTAAACTCTGAAATTAACAGCACATTGTTCAGAGCTGTTCCATCTCACAGTGATAAGACCTGATTATACCAAGGGATGGTATGCAGAGAGGCCCTTGTTTAGACTTATTGCTGGAAGAACCAAGGTCAGATGATTTTCAGCATTTGCCCGTTGGAGGGTCCCACCTTCAAGGAGGAGCGGACAGGACAGGTGACCCAGAACTGACCAGCAGGGGTATTCCATCCCATCCACATCATGCCCCGTATAAAAGCTGAAGGATCAACAGGTCAACTCCCCTTTTCCCCTTTTCGCCCTTCTCGCCCCTTTTTCGCCCCTTCCTCGATGGCTGACATCCAAGGAGGACTCTGCCTGTTCGTCTGCCTTTGATCC
>VZRU01001922.1:32601-43179 GCA_013398155.1 Pedionomus torquatus
CCCATTGGTTGGACTAGATGATCTTAAAAGGTCCCTTCCAACATAGGTGATTCTGTGTTTCTATGATTCTGTGATTTCTGTCCTTTCCTGGTAGATATCTCTTGGGGACATACAATGTCTCATTGTATAGGAGGAAGATTTTGGTCCTGTTAGGGAGATTTTGGTCATGGGGATGAGGGAGAGAGAGTAGGCATAGAAGATGCCATCATGGTATCCATTTCCCAGCATGGTTTTCAAGTGATCTTGAAGTAGTGCCAGAAATAGAAATTTTGAATAACAGGATGGAGCTGGGCACAGTGTTGAAGAGGAACCATTGTGCTCTTCCACCACAGTGAGTTCAAACAGAAAATAACTCATTAAACCTGTCTTTCCCCCTTTGGGGGTGGAACACACCCAACACATTTTGAGAAATGACAGCACCAGCTATTTTAATCATAAGAAGTAGCCTTCTGAGGCACACCCCATACATTTTTGGGCAAGTGACAAGGGTTGAAGGATAAGCTGAGCTACTAGTAATGTTATACCCACACTGTAATCACCTGTTGTTTCTGGAGAAGCTGAATTTATAATTGTATCTGGCCTGTACTTCCTCCTTGCCCATGGTCATTGCCTCCATAGAAAGAATATTCAAGCCCTATTCTGTTAGCATTTCAAGAAAGCAAAGAAGGCAATTGGGCCACCAGCAAAAAGGAGGCAGAGGAAAACACTGACTTTACATATGCTGATCATTCTCAGGGCAGTGTCACTGGGAGACTGCAGTTCATGCTCTGCAGGCTGTCTGCTATGTTAGTCACTCAGCTGGGTGCTGGTACCTTGACAACAATCAACAGACACTCAGTAATTCTTAGTGGGTGACCTGCCATAATGCTCCATTTGCCGCTAAGGACAGGTATGATGAACCCACATGGGAACACTCCAATTAACTATGTGGTTACTGTGTTACTCCACAAGCTGTCATGAGTGGGATATATTAGAAATTAAGTTCAGTTGTGAAAATGGGATATTACCTGACAGAGGCTGGATTCTTCTTCCTTTGAGGCTGCTTATTGCTTTTAAATCCAGGTGTTTAGTAGATGCATAGCCAGCAAGGAGCAGTGACTTAGGAGCCTCAGTGCTTGATCAGGCCTGTAATGGTCTATTCAGTTTGCCAGTGATGAGGGAGAACTGATGATAGACAGATATCCTGCCTTCTAGTCTGTGGTTACTAATTTTACACTTTTTCAGTTTAACAGAAATTATTCCCTTCCTGGTCAGAGCATTCCCATGACAATTTATGTAATTTAACTATGACTACTGTGTTGGTCTTTTTTATATACTTTATCATCCTCATACGGAGGCTAAAGACAAACACTTTGATCACAGTTGCTAAGCTGTGGTTGCCATCTGCTGATGAACATCTTCAAGCTGCTAGAAATGGTCTGAATTTTTCTGCTAGGATACTGGTTAACACTCAAAAAATACATTTTGTTCTGTTTTTGACTGTAATTAGTCTTGCTAAACGTGCCTATTCTCTGCAGATCAATTTCTCTGTTGCAAATTTAAGCATAACAATATAGTAACATAAGTATATCAGTGCCACCTCAGATGACGGCCTCCCTAACTGAGCAGTCTGTCTCTAATCATATACAAAACACATTTGTTGAAGAATAAGAACAGGGCACATATATCTGACACTTCCCTTGAGGAGTGCACAGTTTTCTGCTATTTTTAGCAAGAGGGTGTGAGATATAATTCTAGCTTTCATAAGCTACTAATGTTTGTTAGTGAGATGAAACAATAAATCAGGTGAAAAGGTGAGATTTGCAGGATGCATCTTTCTCTCTTGTTGTCCAGAACGCTGCAAGAAGGGGGCTGCTTTACAAGGGAAGGGAATTTGGGCACTAAGGGTGAGCACAGCACAGGCAGGAACACTGATTTCCTTGATAGGGCACTATCACACAGCACCTGAAGAAGAAAAGCAGTAGCCAGAGTCAGACAAGAATCCAGTGCTGACCAAACAAATCTGTGGTGATGAAGCAGGCCTCAAGTCAAGACCAGAACATGGTCAGGTTCAGCAAGATAAGTGGTCAGGGGTAAGCATATCTAAAGAGTAGCTCAGACAAGGAGTGATGCAGCTCCCAAGATAAGGGGTGAAGTGTGTGTGTAAGTCCCAAATGAGGCTTTTTGTCATGACCCCCCCCGCCTTCTTTTTTTCATTCAGCTTTTCTTCTGCAGTCCCAGGTTACAGGGCTGTACCATGTCAGAGCTGGACTTGCAGACAGGCGGTCAGACCATTGGGGAGTAAGAGGTTGCAAAGCCTATTAGTGCACTTAGGGTGCTGATTCTCATTTTCCAAATATCTGCAGATCTTTCTTTTTCTGCTACCAGCTAACAGAAGAGACACCTAACCTTATGTGCCAGTGTGATTTACTGTTTTTACTGAGAAGCAAGAAGGGTATTTTCTGTCCAGCAGGGATAGTAGCAGCTCCCATGGATGTGGACACTAACAGACTGGCAAACCCATAATGGGCTCACTCACAGGACAACAGTAGTTGTTAAAATTATGCTTCTCGTTTTATGGCAATGGGGATTCTAATTTGCAGTTGCCTATCAAGATACTTATTTTCAAGAAATCTGTAAAAACTTTGAATCTGGGATTTGCTCATGGCTGAAAATATTTGAGACTGTCAGACAGCTAAATCCTTATCTTCTTAAGGAATCACGGCTTCTACCTTTTAGGCACACACTCAGGTGTCTGTTTTAGTAGGCTGAAGATTGCTGAGAAAATGAAGACAAGAAATTGCCACAGAGAAGAAAGAGAGGCTCAACTTCTACTTCTTAACACAACCTGTCAATGTGGAAGCTGCTAGGTAGCTATACACTTTAGGGAATTCTCTGCTTTCAAGACAGAGTAATTGCTTGGCCCTGTGAGGAATGGTAAGTAAACTGGTCCCGACCATCCAGGCAGCTTCACACCAAACCACAGCATGGAAGTGTGAGTGCTAGGGAAGGACTACTTTATTAGCAGCTACCAGTCTCATGTGGCTTTCTTAGTATACTTGCTAGCTCAAATCCTCAACCTGGCTTTAATCTCTGGAGAGAGCATTTTTCTTTCTACATGTCTGAACTTGTTTCTCTGGGTCTGAGAGACGTAAGAGGTCAGCTAAATATCTGAATGCATTTGATGGCCACCAGCTCAGTATAAGACCCTACATGCTAATTTACAAGCACAGGAGTGCCACAATTATCAAAACATTTAGCTTGTGTAACACTTAATCCCCTATCACTCCCAAAAGTTATGGGAAGCTGCCTGTGAAACACCTCTTGAGATGCTGAGCAGCTTGATTGGTGCAGATTTGCAATTATGAATACCACTACTAGGGATTCATACCATTGAGCCTCTCCAAGCTCCTGTCTTTAGGTACCCTTCTTTGCCCTCCCTTTCCCACTTTAATATTAAACCTTGCCTTTCTGATAAATGCTGAGTAGATTCTCAGAATCTGCTTCTCTTCTTGCTCTATCATTTCTGACCATGAGTAAGTATTTTTCTAGTTTGAAATAAAGCCCAAGACAAAGAGTAATTTCATTCTTCTGTAATTTGCCATAAGTCGGGGTGGGGGGTGGCGTTGAAGGACATGTAATACTTGCTTTTATAGTAAAAGTAGGTTTTATCCCTGTTTCATCACACACACTGCAAATACATAAAGTGGGGGGGGAAAAAGAAGAAATTTTTCCAATTAAACAGCAGTCCTCTCTTTTTACAGATGGCTAAAATTTAAATCAAGTTATATTAGGAATAACCTGAATTATGCACAACTCTAATTTTACAGCTCCTATTAATTTTGACACTGAATAAAAATGTCAGTATTTTCTCGGCTTTGAATCATTTTCTATTACTACATGCACTACCACTTTGGTGACTATTAATAGCTTGAAGAACATCATTGTAATGAGGACATCAACAGTATCTTTTGGTTGGAAATGTCATTTAAGCAATCTCTGAAGAAGTGTATCAAAATTAGTAGTGTGGAAACCTAGTGGGCGTTGAAACTTACATCCTAAACATTATCAAAAATAATTTAGAGGGTTACCACCACATGCTTTCATTTTTTTTTCTCATGAAATGCAGTGCATACATAGGGAAAAATAAATTTTCCTAGAATGTAGGAAATCTGTTTAAGAACTCTGGCTGCTCCCATGACAAACAAGCCCTGTTGAGGGAAATTGTTGGGAAACTGAAGGTACTTTCTTTCCATATCTCATGCATCTCCCTACTTCAGAAGATTTCTCAACAACCTTTATTCTTTTTTTTTTNTATGGTGTGGCAGGTAGAAACCCATTTACTCAGATTAACCATTACCCATTTAACACAGATTACTTCGGAGTTTTCTCCTCAATGCTTCTCAGTACTTTCCTGTCATACCAGGGATCCTCAGTAGAATGATGATGGAACAAAATTGTTGCTACAATCAGAAATTTATTTTATGTACCCTGCGCATATTGGTTTCATTTAACATATCAATCATAATTTCAGCTCAAAGGACACATCGAAAGAGTCACTCAGTTCTTGGAGGAAGTAGCTGATTGTGTAGGTGTCCCAGATGACTGGGGCATCACAGGCCTATTGTCCAGCAGCAAGTCTGGTCCTACTCTCACCTTGGACTTGTAACTTGCATTTTTGTAAGCTGCTTTTTCCCTATGTGTGTTGCCCTGACTGTTTCGGTGCCTGTGATGCCTTTAAAGTGGGCGTGGGCTTGTGACCAGCTTAATTATGACTAATAACCAATTGCTTCAACAGAAGGCAAAAGTCATGGAAATCATAGTACTGGGGGTTATGAGAAGGGGACTCCTCTCACAGCCGGAGATGAATATTTGGCAGAAGATTGCTATATTCTTCACTGTCATTAGAAGTTTCTGTCAAAGCCCTTTTAAAGACATCTGAACTCACTACAGTTTATTACATTTGAATTAAGGTGGGGAAAAGCCTTGTCCTTTTTTTTTTTTTGCCTGGGGTAGATATAATATTCTTACTAGCAGCTGCTATACTGCTATATTTTGGATTTAAGATGAGAATAATGTTGATAACACACTAATGTTTTTAGTTAAGCGCTCAAGGACGTTTTCAGCTTCCTGCAGAAGCTGAGAAGGACTATAGACAGGACAACTAGTGCAAGCTGGCCAAAGGAATACTCCATACCATAGATGTGATTCTCAGTGTATTAATGGGAGTTGGCTGGCAGGTAGGGATGCACAAACATTGCTTAGCACAGGCTGGGCAATCAATTACAACATGATAAGCAATGACAATCCATCATTCATTTTCATTTACTCATTTTACATATCCACTCATTATGGGTACGTGTCACCCATTTTCTGTATTCTTTTAACATTTATATTATTATTTTCTCTCCCATTACTGTTCTAGTAAACTGTCTTTCAGGCCATGAGGTTGTTTTTTTTTCTTGTTTCTGCATCTTCTACTTATCCCAGTGTGGGGCAGGGTCAGGGGAGAGTGGACAGCTACACAGTCCTGCAGGTTGAGATTAAACCATAAAAAGCCTGAAACTGTCCAGAGAAGCAAAGGTCAATGACAGCCCTGAGCTTCCCAGGCTCAAAAGCTTCTGCATGGTTCTTAGGGTTATTGGCTTGTTGGTCATGAGTTATAGTCAATTATATACCTGGTGAACTTCCTGAGGTCTCCTGAAGACATTACAGCTACATACCTTACAGTGCCCTAAAGGCATTCTTAGTAGTTCACAACTTCAAAGGCATAATAACAGTTACGACCGTATTTTTGCTTTCAGTGGTGCCTTTGTGTACACACAGCTAACACCATGTCTCATGTCTACAGCCACACTGTAGTCTGCTTTCAATGTATGTTCATAGCAAGTACTGCATTCATGTGTCGAGACAAATACTGAATGCCTTTAACTACTTTTCCCCTATATTCCTCTACTGGGTATGCAAAATGCAAAATCAAGAGAAGAAAAGAAACCTGAAAAAAGAGCAGCTATTCTATATGTACCAATGCCCAGGCAGGATTTGGTTACAGGGGCAGGAAGGACCAATTGAACCAGCTTTGCAGATTCTCTTAAGGTCTATACAGCCCAAGACGCTCACTGGAGCAAGCCATGGTCTGTATTCATTCTTCCTCCCCTCAAAAGAATTGAACTGCCCGGTGAAGGTCATAAGAATGAGGAAAAACTGGTATAGTCTCCACCACCTTTCAGTCTTCCCACTGCTATTAGTTATTTCTTGCCCCCTTCTCTTTCTGTCTGACAGTATTACCTGTTTCTCACCACAACTGCTACCCAGCTCTTTGATTCCTCCAATGCCAGCATGTGATGACATTCACTGCATTCAGAATTCTATTTTCAGTTCTGGCTTTGCAACAGCTGATTGGGAATGATTCAGAACATCTCTTAAATTCCTGTGGCCTCACAGTGATTCAGAATGAGAGCAGACCTACTCAACTGCAGCATGGGCATCCTTCAGATATATCAGTAGCCAGAAAGAAAATGACCATATTACTAGGTACTACAGAACATGCAGGTTATGGCCCACACATTCTGCACCTTGGCACACAGGATCACTTCTAGAACAAGCATCTCACTGGGGATCTACAACATCGTTAAGATCTTCATCCACTGCAGTACACTCCCTTCTTACACACTTGAATGAATTGCTAATTGTGCTGCTAACTGTGCTCTTTTAATATATAAAGCACATTCCTGGCAATTTCAGAGAGGATGGTTATATCTTCCGAGGGCAGAATGTGACCTGTGGTTGAGGAAAATTATGAAAACAGCCTGCTGCCTGTGGGACAGCTCAAGGTTGACCTCAACTTCATTATGAGGTGATCACACACACCTTGGATTGTACTTTGTGAAAGGACCTAGTGGGTGATACAAGGTTTATGTTCCATGTGTCAGTGGGGAATGAAATTTTCTTCACCTCTTAATTTCATGTGATTTTTATCTATGACAGCAAAAGCACCAAATCAGAACAAAGACATGTAATGTCTATTTAGTCTTGCAATCAGTGACTGTCCAGAAAACGGACAGAAAATGAGGTTGTTGCTAAATTGTATTGCAAAAATCTCACTGAAATCATTAGGGGAAAAAAAAGGGTCAAAATGAAGTTTTTTCTGAATGCTGTTTACCAAAGAACTCATCTTCGCTAGTACTTCATATCCTCATAAGACATTTAGGGATGTAAGCACAAACATGATTCAGGTCTGCCTATTTCCAGCAGTAGACAGGGTCTGCCCCGAGTTTTGATACTATCAATAGATACTATGTAGTACTGATCAGAGGGGATGTGACTATCCACCCACAGACTGGAACAGGAAATTCTGAGAATTTTCTGCCCCTCTTTGCACATGCAACTTTTCAAACTGAAGAACACGTTTATGTGTGCATGGTTTAAATTGTTGACAACAAATCCATGGTATTGATTTTTCCCTTTTTGCTTTGATTCTGTGCATTCTCCTTCATGTGTACGTCACAGCTTATGCCAAGAAATGGAAAAAAATAGTAAAACTGATATAATCCTGGAAGAAGAACCAATATAATCCTGGCAAAATGCAAATGTCACTGATTTTCTTGAAATACTAGATGGAATTAAGGATTAATTAAGCCTGTTGTAAAGGCACAAAATTCGCACTAAATTTCAAGTACAACAAACCAGAGAGGTCTCTGTGTTAAAAGGCAGCTATAAAACCTAGGCAGTTTTGTGATGCTGTGATTGTTTAGGTGGAAGAATCAGTTTTGTCTTGGAATAGCTTGAGAGGTTCTCAATTTGGATTTGTACATCGAATAAAGATTTTGTGAACATTTTCAAACAAATTATTTGTTTGTTTTAACATGTTTTCTGCTATAAGGGGAATGTCAATTTTGGTTTCTCCTTCCCTTCCTCCCCAGAAGGTATCAGGGAGCTTATTTGAACTTTGTTCCACCAATGAGAACCTCTATAAACTTCCTAAGTGTTCACAAGGAAATATTTTATCAAGCCTATTCAGATCTCCTCCAAAAAAAATCTAGATTATTTTTCTCACAGTGTGCTCATTGCCTGGGCTTTGTCAGATGCATACAATCTGAGGAAAGACAAAGATGTCTAATTTTAAATGTACCTTAAAATGTATCTTCTGCACTGAAAAGTACAAAGGCATCTATAAAAAACTGCTATGTATCAGTAACTGGCAACATGTCTTATGAACTACTAAAGAAAGAATAATCCTGCATTTCTTTTTATTGTAATCTATTTTGAATTGTTTTACTTTTTGGAATTTGTGTGCAGGTTGATGGAAGTGTAAGAATGGAGCACTGGCATTTTTGGAAATCAAAGAACAGTTATTGAGAGACAGACAGCGTCCAGTATATTTCTGACCGAGTTCATATGTGTGGTGAATGTTATATGTTCAGAAACAACTAACTGCTTGTTGCTTGGCTGTCATGTACTTCAGTGTACTTTCCAGAAATTTCATTCTTAATGCTAGTAAACACTGCAGTGCAAATGTTTTCATCTTCTGAGAGTTTTGAGAGCTTATTATCATGCATTTTGCTCTTATTTTATAGATTTTCTGTTTCAGAGGAAAAGGAAAACAAATGACATTTTGTTTCTGGCTTTTTAAAATAAATGTTGGTGTTGTTTCTTTTGAAACCCAAAAATTCTTTTCAAAAATGGATTTATTATTTTTTTGGTAGTAATTTTCCAACAACATGAACACCTCCTTCTCTCAATAGGTGTTATCTTTTGGAGAAGTGTGATTTAGGCAATTATTCATCACAGCTTTCTGTGCATTAAGTTGTTGCCTTGCCAAACCAGAAAGGAATTTACAGATGATTTGGGATCACTTGGGCTGGAATGTGACACAAGGTGTTTATATTTGGTACAAGAATGGTGGGCAATAGAAGACTTCTTTCAGTCTGATATCATTACTTCCACCAAATTCTTACCTCAGACAAACAGGCTCATTAAAGCCATTTTACTGAAGATTCAAACCTTGGCTTGATTTAAAGGAGAAAAATGGAAGCAAGTGTAGCTAAAGAGAATTTAAATTGCTGATGTTTTCTACTTGGATGGTTTGCATTTTCACATCATACGGATGTGTAGTTGTATTAATTGTCTACAGTACCTAGTTAAGCTGTAAGAGACATTTGGATGCAAGCTCCTTGGCACCCAGACTTTTGTACTGCCTTTTCTCTGTTGATTGCATAGATCTTGATAGATTTGCTGTTTACCAGGGAGAGGTCTTCATGAGGCCATTGTTGAAAGGAGAACAAATGATGAAGAGCTTACTGCCCTTCACATGGAAAACTTACTAAGCACCTGCAGCTCTCACTCAGAAGTTATTACACTACATTCAGTGAGCTGACAGAGAAAAGCCACCTGGCTGAGAAAAAAGTCTCATTCTTATGGATGTTCTTTGAGATCTCTAGGCAGAAAAAACTGCAAACAAACTAGCTATTCATAGAACATGAAAACAGTATAGAATAATTGACTTTCTGGTGGAAGAGATTTTTGAATAAAGGTTTATATAATGTCACATTTCTCTTTACAACCACTTGCAAAATAATCATTTCAAGAGATTATAGTAACTTTTTAAGATGCATTATTTTGGGTTATCCCAACTCAATATATAAAAAAGAATAGGCTATATGCAGTGTTCTTACAACCTGTCTCCCATTGACACCAGAAAAAATTATTGCTCCTTTC
Organism: Pedionomus torquatus; assembly: GCA_013398155.1. Lineage (NCBI taxonomy): Eukaryota > Metazoa > Chordata > Aves > Charadriiformes > Pedionomidae > Pedionomus > Pedionomus torquatus. Next base: position 42,298 of record VZRU01001922.1, read on the forward strand.
AACACTGTGTGTTCTGAAAGCCCTTCCAAAAAATGTCAATGCTTGTTCTATAGTAACCAAACAGCTGTGAGATAAAAGAAAATCAGTCATGTAAACCCTCTACTGGTACATCATGTTCCTGTACTTCCATTGAAGGTAATCAATCACCCCGTTTAAGCACAAGGAATTCTTCCAATGAAGGAGGCCTATTGTATCAAATAGTTCTACTGCTTCACATCATTATTCATTTACAATATGCTTTTACATCAAACTCCTTCACAGAAACATAGATGAGTGATGGGAAAATGGGGAGGGTTCAGTCAGTCCAATCCATACTTTAATTCTCTGATGCCAATAGCTTCTACAATGTATCAACCTGAGGCCACTATGTGAAGAACTCCAAGAACTTCCTAAGCAGCTGCTGGTCATGCTGTGCAGCACCAGAAGCAGAACCCTCCATCTGTGATGTCTTTTGCTGAGTGACATGAATACTAATCCTGGCATTTCTTTCTGCCCTATGGGTTTATGTCTTATAAATGTTATTCACAAAGTACCACATACACATTTCATAGAATCATAGAATGGTCAGAGTTGGAAGGGACCTTGAAGATCATTGAGTTCCAACCCCTCTGCCATGTGCAGGGACACCTCCCACTAGACCAGGTTGCTCAAAGCCCCATCCAGCCCGGCCTTCAACAGTTCCGGGGATGGGGCATCCACAATTTCTCTGGGCAATCTCTTCCAGTGCCTCACCACCACCACATATTTCTTCCTAATATCCAATCTAAATCACCCTTCTTCTAGGTTAAAAGCATTACCCCTTGTCCTATCACTACTCTTCCTGACAAAGAGTCCCTCTCCTGCTCTCCTGTAGGCTCCCTTCAGATACTGGAAGGCTGCTAT
>VZRU01001923.1:2674-26854 GCA_013398155.1 Pedionomus torquatus
TTAGTGTTTTTGATTTTTCATATTTTTTTTGGTGTTTTTAAAAAAACCTTTTTTTTTTTTTTTTTTTTTTTAATTATTATTTTACTAGAAACAAGTACTTCGGTCGTTGTTTGGTACTTTCCAATTGTTAACAGATAAATTACATTTTAGGGCAGTAGAATGCTGAAGTAAATTTTTAAACATCTGATTTGCATGGATCCCTTTGTTCCTGTAGACTTTAAAGCTGAAGCACTCTCTGCCTCATCATTTAGGATTATGAGTTTGAGTAAACCATTCTAGCAAACCATTTACATTCGTGTTCTGAGTAAAGTCAGGGCAGATATTTCCATTTAATTCTTAATTTCTGTCAACAGAAAGAACACGTTTTTCATGTCAAGCATTGGTTGAATTGACAGTATGATTTGAACCAGAGGAACTTGGTTGTATTTAAGGCAAAAAGAAAATTTGACTGTGTAATAAACTTTAAAATCATATTTCTACCAAAAATTCAGGTCATACAGTAGGTGTGTTCACACATAATTTTGTAAGTCTATACAGAAGTAGCTGATGTGCACGCGCCATCTAATTGTCCAAAAGTATTAACTCCAGTGACTGGATAACTAAATTGGCTTTGGTCATCTTTTCTTTGTTTAGTAATATTACGTTATGTGAATAGTTAATTTTTCCAAGTAAAAGAGTGTTTGTTTGCTTGTTTGTTAAAAGACAAAGAATGCCAATATTCTAGGATTCTGCTGGACAAGTTCTACAGAAATTGTGTTCATCACAGATCAAGGAATTGAATTCTATCAGGTAATACAAACAATTGCTGTAAGATAGACATATTTAGAGATTTGAAAAATGTAAATTTGTGTCTGTGTCTTTGAAGTCCTTTCTTCTAGCTCTCTGATTGAAAAGGCACTGCTAAAAAAAATAATTCTGCTGTTTTGTTTGCAGACTATGATTATTTATCTTTGAGAGGAATGCTTTTTCTGGGCAAAGGGAACTTAAATACTAACAGGTTATTTAGCACAGCTAGCTAAGACCCTGTATACAGGAGCACTGAATTAATGCTGAGAGAACTCTAGATTAATGATTAATGCTTTTGGCTTGGTTTGTATGGAAAAGAGTATCTCAATCTAACGTGAAATATCAGTTCATGCAAAACAAATCGGCATCAGGGAAGATGTGTGCATACTTAAAATGCAGCAAAGAACAAATAATCAACTAAGATAGTGATATCCTTGTGCAAATTGGCAGCTTCCTCTTATGTTGATCTCACTGTCTGAGTTCCTCTGTGTTGTGTGTAATTGCTTTTGCATACATTTTTGGAGAAATCTAATGAATAAATAGCCTTTTGTGATACTGATGCTGAGGGATATTATAAACTTACTCTGAAGTTGTGCACTTCCCAATAGTTCCAGTCCTACAGTTAAGACATGTTTTTTCACATAATTACTAACAACTAGTCCTAAAGGAAATAAGTGAAAAAACAGCATCATTTCCCAATGATTCAGGGAGAAAAATATATTTGGTACCTAAAAGGATTATGTCAACCCTGCAGGTAAATAAATGTGTTTTGAAGAGAAGTTACTTAAGCCCCTAAGATAGAGAGAATGAATCTATATACAGTTCTAGTTCTTAAACTAAGGAAGCTGGGGATTGAAGGCAGCAAATATACTGTAATAACTTTTTAACAAAACTTCACCAGTTGTGTCAAAGTTTTCTCTGTTATGGACAGAACTTATACCTAGACCTGGATGAGGGGGAAGAGTCAGTGCCCTTCAGCTCACTAGAATTTGAGAAGTATTTGATGTGCATTTACTTACAGTAAGTTGAGGCCTAAGCCTCAACCTTGTCAGGTTTCTGGGCTTTTTTAATTCTAGCACTTATCCTTAAATATTTCTTACCTAACATTCCTAGCTACTGTGTGTTACCATTTATGCTGTTGGAATCCTGATGATAATATATTGTTAATATCCTGTGTTTCCAGGTATTACCAGAGAAACGAAGTTTAAAACTTCTGAAGAATCAGAGTATTAATGTCAACTGGTACATGTATTGTCCAGAGAGCTCTGTTATTCTTCTGTCGACCACTGTCCTTGGCAATGTCCTGCAGCCATTCTATTTCAAGGTAAAGCGATATGGTCCAATCTTTTAATTTTGTGTGCTTCTGTTTTTTTTAGGCTGCTTCTTCACTTAAATATTCTATTGCTTTTCCTGCACTACTTCCAAGAGGTGTATGACGTGTGTGAGACATCCTTGCATGACAATAAGCAAAGGACAAAGCCAAAATCTCTGATGATAAAGAAAAATTAAGGGCCTTTCGCTTGTAATTGTAACTACAACCTTCCAAATGTGCATGCATGAATTTGAAAAACAAATAAAAAATGTGGTGCTTAACTATTGTCCCAAGCTGGGGAGGGCTTTGTTTACAGTATTTATTTCTTTTAGTGTTCTCCCTGTGGACAGCACTTAGTTCCTGGGAAAATATTTTTATTTTTGTCTTGGAAACAGTGTGTAGTGAAAATTAGAAATCTGTTTCAAGTTAATTCTGGGGTAAAATGATTTTTGACCCATCCCTGGAAGTGTTTAAGGCCAGGCTGGATGGGGGTTTGAGCAACTTGCTGTAGTGGGAGGTGTCCCTACCTGTGCCAGGGGGGTTGGAATGTGATGGTCTTTAAGGTCCCTTCCAACTGTAACCATTCTGTGATTTTAAAAATGTGGAAAAGTACTATGGAGTTCATCTTGTTTCTTTCAAAGGATTAGGAAGATTTGTCTGCTAGTCTAAGAGAAGAGATTAAAAAGAAGCTTATTCAAATGGGGTTTCCTGGTGTGATCTTGTGTAGGGTCTGTACAAGATCCTGAAATGACATCCTCTTTGGTGGCTCGGCTGAACCTACTAGCCTCTCAGAGCTTTATTTTTAAGGACTTACGTCATGTTTCCCACTCAGCAGTCTGTGTCAAGTTGTAGCTTGAAGCTAAATAATTCTTATTTTGTGTTCAGAAGGTAATCTATAAATGTTTCCAGAGGAAGGTACTGTCTTGAAAAATAGAGCTCTAGCAAAGAATATATTTCTGTAGTGTTCCCACTTCACATTCAAGAACGAGTTAATGAAAATGGGAAGAGAATTTCAGCAGAAGCTTTGGAGACTTGCTTAAATATAAATTCATTAGGAAAAGAGGAAGAGGAGAGAAGGAACCTTGGGCAGGAGCAGCATTATGCTCTGAGCATAAGCTGGATTCTGAAGTTAGTAGGAACAAAAGGAGACTGTGACTGGTAGGAGTTATGATATTTTTCCCTTCCCAGTAAGCAGTTATTTGAGAGTTGGAGCATATGACTTGCTGGAAGGGAGACAGGAAGTTAAGGGAAATGCCATTTGAGATCTCCAGCCAAATTTAAATAGGATCTGCACACAAACTTGTTTTAATTAAAATTGAGATGTTTTTTTGGCTGAAGCTAATGTTATAAAATGAAGATGATAAAGCTACAAGACCTATAATACTAGAAGTATGTGTTTAGGATTGCAGTAGGAATAGTGGCAAACTTTTTTTCTTTCCCCTTCTTTTTGTCTCTCACCATTCTTCACCTGATGGGGGTGCTATTGGAGCAGCGTTTGATCAAAGGTTACTTGTGACATGTCTGTTTCAAGTCTTAATAATTAGATCTCTTTGGATTTTTTTTGTTTGTTTTTGTTTTGTTTTGTTTTTTTTTTTTTCTGTTTCACAGAGTGGCACGATGTCAAAATATAAAAAATTTGAAATCGAGTTACCTGCAGCACCCAAGTCCTCCAAGCTCAGCCTTTCTGAAAGAGATATTGCTATGGCTACAATGTATGTATCTAACTAATCAAGCCTTTCTTGGAGAAGTATGGCAATTTGGGGATGCCAAGAAAAGACAACAACATTATGATTCTTGTTGCACTTGAGTAGTTTAGCTTTAAAGTGCTTCAGTTACTGCCTCGAACAAAGCATCTAAACAGCTCTCTTGGGGCAAAGCAGGAAGGGGAAGCTAACTGAGATGTCCTATGTGCAATTGTTCTTAATTAGTACAGAAATTTTAAGACCATTTAATTTTTTAACTGATGTGTTGGTAGAGTTGTTGTTAGATGCCTAACTTGCATGAGCATAGGCCGTGCATTGTGATTCTTTAAGTGCTGTTTTAGTCTTTCACTTTTAATCAGTCAATTACTTAGGTAATCTCACATCTCTTGTAGGATAAAATGCTCTAACAGACTGGTAGAGCTCTTTCTTATTTGAAACTAATGCTTTAATCCTGTTGTCTCATTAGATACGGGCAGCTTTATGTTCTCTATTTGAGGCATCACTCAAGGACTTCCAATAGTACAGGAGCAGAAGTAGTCCTCTATCACTTACCAAGGTAAGAGCAGAATGAAGAATGTTAGCAGTAATTAACACGTGTGTAAGAGACATCTGCTTTTCTAGTTTACCCAGGGTTACTGACCAGTTCTTCTCATCCCTGTTTCCACAGAGAGGGCGCCTGTAAGAAGATGCATATTTTAAAGCTGAACAGAACTGGAAAGTTTGCACTGAATGTTGTGGATAACTTGGTGGTAGTACATCATCAGGATACTGAGGTGCAATTTATTTATATTATGCTGTGACTTAACTTTTAAAAGTTATGGACAGATCTTGACAATGATGCCTGTTAGCTCCAGAAAAACATTTTTGCACGTGCTTAGCTTTTAGAAAAGCCAGAGTGTTCACAAGAACAAAACCATAAAGGTATAAGAGACTGAAAGTTGTCCTTTTGCCATGTTGAGATAACATTTAATTAGGGCTGTTGTTAATGCCTGTTTTTTCTTACACTTTTTTTCTTCTTGTTACTTTCCTATGATACACTGCTGCTGCATTGTGTAGGCCTTTAAGGCATCATACAAAGAGTTAAATTGAATGCTAAGTTACTCATCCCAGGAATTTCTCCTATCACACATGTGAACGATATGTTTCTATAACACAGGCTTTATGGTCCTATAGTTTGAAGGTCTGGATCTACAAAAACTGTGAACAGAAATTACTTTAAGCACATGGTAGCATAGGTAAAACTTGTGCTTGTCTGCAGCCTCAGTAGCAAGGCTTAATAGGTGGTAAAGCTAGAGCGGTACTTTGCTCTTAGCTTGTGGAAAGGCTTTGGCTTCTTGCATTATCTTCTCTCGGGCAGCTTCAAGAACTGGAGCATGTCACCTCATTAGGATAATTAGTTGATGTTTCAGTTCTAATTCATGTTAATTCTACACATTAGCATTTAACCCAGAGCACTTACTTTCCAGCATTTTGGTCAAGCTATAAACATGACTGCTTAAATACAGAAAAAAACCCAGTACTGAAGAGGGTAGATAACAATAATTGAAGTCGTGTTTCATTAGCCCTGAAAGCAAAGCTAGTTTCCACTGTGCAAAGCTAAGAATGGGATCTGTACTGGATAGAAGTATTAGTGACCTGAAATGGAGAACACAAGATGGACCACGGAAGAGCAGCCTGAATACGTGTAAATGCATGGTAATTCCTGTTTGTGAATACTCATTTCCTCTTCTCAATTTCAGACTTCAGTTATATTTGACATCAAGCTAAAAGGAGAATTTGATGGGTCTGCTACCATCCATCAGTTTGTACTTCCGCCTCGATCAATACAACCCTATCAAATACCTGTAGCAGGTAGAACTACTCCGTAATAAATATCCTAACACTGTCGTCAAGATTATCTAAATCTAAAAACTGAAACGCTGTTGTATACCAGCTGTTACGAGGCTGGTTACTAACATTTCTATTACACCTATTTAGGAGAGGGAGCAAAGAAAGTAAGAAGGAATTGAGCATAAACTTCTGTTCAAACTTGTGCCTGCTACAGAACTGTAAAAGTTCCTGTTTAAGGTGCATACTTCCTGAAGTTTGCTTTTAACACTCCAGAGTTGTGGTTGTCTTTATTTTTCTGGTCACAACTACAAGAGCCTCTGTGTGTGTTCAAAAGCACTTCATGGCTTTCTGGCTGAAGTCACAACTATTTAACCTCCTAAATCACATAAAGAGGCTGAAAGACAATCCAAGCTTAGAATTAAGTTTTGGACAAGTTTAGAAGCAGCGCTAAGATCAGTCTTAGGACTTCAACAGAAGTCATTGCCTTGGATTATCTTTCTGTTCTCCTGTCCTAGAAGTGTAGCAGATAATTGCCCTCAAGCAAGGAGTAGCTAGAAATAGTCTGAGCGTAGTTCGCTAGCATATGGCAAAGCAGTGCGGTTCTCTTCAGGGAAGGCAAAGATGCTTCTATAGGAATGATTGCACATTGAAAGCTCTTTAACCATCTGTGGAGGTTTGTATTAAACAAAGCTTAGGACCAGAAAGTACAAACCAGTCTTGCTTTTTAAGAGACTGCATTTGCAAGTAATCACTTTAGTTTATGTATTTAGAATTACAGTACTAGAGATGGAATGCTTCTGTGTGCATGATTTCACTTGGCTGAAAAAACAAAACAATCACAGATTCTTCTGAAGAATCTGTTTGCCTTCTCACAGTGTCAGACTTTTTTTCTAGATGATCTGGCTACAGAAACAGGCATAGCTTTTTTTGCCTGTGTGCTGTAGGACTGCTATGTTACACTGAAAAGTCAAGTATGGATTGTAAGACTGTAAGACTGTAGTTTGTATTTTGTTAGTGTAGGAGAGCTGTTCAGACTACTGTTTGTCATCTGATGTTCATTTTTCTGCAGGTCCAGCCTCTGTGACAAATCAGGCTCCTGTTCCATGTAAACTCTGTATCCTTTAAATACTCTGAAAGTACAGGAGTCTAACTGAAGCCTCAATCTATGTACAAGCATGGAGGAAGCCAGCATTTGTTACATCAGCTCATTAACTCCAGCTTTAGCTAATTATGTGTATTTCCTTTGAGACAGAACAGTGTGCTCCATAAGACACTGTAATACTTTCATAGCTGTAAATACAGAAATCTAGTATAACACAGTACCACATTTTGTGGTCATTTGAGAAGCATGTATGAAACTATTGAATAGTACACCATGAAATTGAAGAGAATAATTCCAAAAATACAGTTCAAGACCTTATAAGAAAACATGACAGTAAAAGAAAATATATTAATGGGATCTGCTTCAGTACAGTAATGTGAGTTTAGTAGCAGTGGTTTAGAATCGACGTTAATATGGATGTTAGAACTTTAACAGTTAGATTCTTCCTCTTGGATTGTCTTTCAACCTGATATTATCATCAGTGCGAGTGAAGGTAAGTGCTCAGCCATTTGACTCTACTACACTCAACGGGGAATGGTGTGTACCTTCAGTGCACAGAGCAACTTAAAGTGACTGAGCAGATACTACAAGAGCGGTCATCTTACTAGATAAATGTGATAACTAAGGGTGACCATATCTTTACTACAGCTTTTCAGAGGCAATGCTGCTGTAAAGCACAGACTGAGGAAGGCAAATAAATCATCTTATGAAAGGTGGAAAACTTGGATGTCTAAGCTATATGATATAAGGCAATTCACTTTTTTTTACTCTCTCAAATCAAGGTTACCTTTGGAGTCTTCAAGTGAAGCTTGAACCTGTAGTTAATCTCCTGCTAGATAAAGGAAAACTAATGGATTTTCTTCTCCAGAGGAGAGAGTGCAAAATGGTTATCCTGTCTGTGTGTTCTCAAAGTAAGTTCATGTGCTTTGTCTGTATCTTGAAAGTACAATATTGCTTATTTATAAATTCTCACACAACAGGACTGTTCTTAAATTTGAGATGACTTCTGAAGCCAGCTTAGTCCTGTCAGATGTCATTTGCCCAGGCTACCCTCAGTCAGCATTCAGTAGGAGTTCTTTACCACATGAAAGAATTCAACTTCCCCACTCCTTCCCATTTAGTTAAAGTACCTCTGACATAACTGGAAGCAGTTCTTTGAAGTTCAGAATCAAGTTTAGATCAGAGATCAGCCTTTAGAAAACAGCAATGTTAAGCTCCTGGTTATTTCTCTTCATAGTTCTTTTTTTCTTTTTATCTTTTCAGTGCTCAGTGAGCCAGAAAGGGGATCACTGTCTGTGATTGCAACCGTTTTTGACAAACTGAATCACGAATATAAGAAGTACTTGGAAGCTGAGCAAAGCTATACTATGGTAAACCATGTTAGCTACAGCAGCTTACAGAGACAGGATGATGCCACTTGTATTTCTGGTTGCATCATGGTGAAGGCAAAATACCTGCCCTGCTCTTTTCTATTTAGGAGAGGTCCGTGCCAGGTGCACTCAGAGCCCCAGTTAGCACTCTGTTGTGGCAGATGGTGTGTAGCTCATCTCCAGCATGACAAGTAACACACCCCAATGCTTGAAAGCAGAAAGAGAGTTGCAGCTCAAAAAGCAACTATCAGAATAGTTTCCAAACCACTGATTTTTAATGGCACACTGTATCACTGCACAGTGTATCCAGCCCTCATGCCTCTCAATTACTTTTGTTAAAATACCCAGTTCAAGCACTAACTCCCATAGTACAGCTACACACTAACAGTCCTTCTAAAGCTGAGTGTCATTATAATAAGTTTGATTCATCTCCTGGCTTTGAGAAATATAATCAGCTATATTTATAGCTTTTAAAAGCAGTTTTAAATTTAATACTAAGGCCCACCCTGAACAGAATGCATCTAGAATAATCAGGGATATTAGTTTGCTCAGTGACAAAAGATGTTTATAACTATGTTCCCAGTAGGAAACAGTGTCCGAACAGATGAGACTGACTAAAACTGTACTACAACACTATGGTTTTCTTTTAAAAAGGCTTTCTTCTTGTAGGTGGTAGAAGCAGGCCTGAGTAGAAGTAATCCACTTCTGAAACGCCCAGTCCGCACTCAAGCAGTTATTGACCAGTCTGACATGTACACACACGTTTTATCTGTATTTACAGAGAAGAAGGTAAGTTAATTTGAAGTGCTAGTTTGACAGCAGTCTCAGAGCAGCAAACTTAAGTTAACTACTTGAAATAGCCCGTGGAAGGCTTTATTGTCACCATAAGGCTATTCTGATATTCTTAATCAGGTTGTCATTAACAGGGGAAGCTGTGCAAGTTCCACCTAACACTTTTTTCTTGTCCAGGAAGCTCCCCATAAGTTCACTATAGCAGTCTTGATGGAATACATTCGCTCTCTAAACCAGTTCCAGATTGCAGTTCAGGTAAGGTACTCACATGCCAAGTACATCACCTCACTCCATGAAATTATGTGGAGTTTCAGACCAACCTTGGTGCTATACAATAGTACCTTCTCGATTGTAAAACCTGGTATTGAGACATACCTTTGATGCATCCACAGCACTACTTGTACGAGCTGGTCATCAAAACCCTTGTTCAACACAACCTGTTCTACACGCTCCATCAGTTTCTGCAGTACCACGTGCTCAGTGACTCAAAGCCTTTGGTATGTAAGACAAGTTGCTTCAATCAGCTAGTGACGGAGGTGGGAAGTCTTCAGAATTTTAAGGTTGTTTCTGCTTTTGCCCTAGGCTTGTCTGTTACTGTCCCTGGAAAGCATTTACCCTCCCGCACATCAGCTCTCTCTGGACATGCTAAAAGTAAGCATTTCAGACTATAGTAGCTCCGTGTCACATGTGGGTTAGACTTGTCAAACAGCTTACCTGACCAAGCTTGAAGGGAGTAGCTAGCGTCTCAGTCATTTGTTAGAAGCATAGTCTTACAGCTGTGATTGACTTCACAGAGACTTTCCACAGCAAATGATGAAATAGTGGAAGTTCTGTTGTCCAAACACCAAGTTTTGGCTGCCTTGAGATTCATCAGGGGTATTGGAGGACACGACAGTATTTCAGCCCGCAAATTCCTCGACGCAGCAAAACAAGCAGAAGATGACATGCTTTTCTATACTATATTCAGATTCTTTGAACAAAGAAATCAGCGGTTACGAGGAAACCCTAGTTTCACACCAGGTAAGCACTAGGCAGACCAAGGTACTCAATTGCACAAACAGAACTAAGACTCTTTTCACTTCCACTCCAGCTGAGTCTGTATTATAAGATAAAACTCTTAGTGCATTCTAGCCTGTATTTTTAGGCTCACCTTTAAGCATATTTCCAAAGTTAACTTTGTCTTACTCCTTTGTATACTCCAGGAGTAAAGAGACTCAGCCAAACAGGAACTTGCTGATTAACTTGTTTGGCTGGCGGCTGCTTGCACTGCTTATTTTAGCAAAGCCATTGTCTTCAATTAGTGCTTTCTCCCAAAGCCAGGAACTGGGTCAAAAAACCTTTGAGTTCAGGTGTCTGTTTCCTCAGATTACAAAAATTCAAGACAAAACTGTTCTGTAGTACAGTCACTCCCACTTAAAACCAAGCTTAACTGCTTGCACCAGCAACATGTTCTTAATCACTGACTAGTCTATAGGTATTTACTGTGAGATCTTGTATCTTGACAGTAAAAGAGCTTGCGGATATAAAGCTGCTGGTTAAATACAGGAACTAGATCAGATGTCTGCTTCACCACAAGAACACCTCAGTATTCCATTGCTTTAACATTATTAAACCCCTTTACTCAAAGGCATTAGAGATAAGAATTAGTATATATAAATTGAGTTAGGTGAAACTACACAACCTTGCTTCTCAGTTTAAGTTTTAACGTTAACTTTTATTTTGCCTCCCCTTAGGTGAGCACTGTGAAGAACACGTCAACTTCTTCAAACAAGTTTTTGGAGAACAAGCTCTAATGAAGCCCACAACATTCTGAAAGACTCTTCCACTGAAATGTATAAACTTAATTTATTGCATTTAAGTAGATTTTTGAACTACAAAATCGCTATTTTATAATAAAGTATATACAAGACATTTTGGCAAATAGTACTAAAAATATTACAACTTGTGATGGCTTCCCCCTAAAAATAGAGACAAAAATTGCATTGACCTGCATTTAAAATTAGTGTCAGTGGTTTAGCAGTCCATTCTCATACACATCACCTCAGTTTCATTGACAAAAAAGCTATTCAACTTGCGATACAGCTGGTTTAGGTTTCTAGAAGAAAAAGATGCAACCTCTTGAAAATAGAAGTGTTTCAGTAACCTTGTTAACACCTAGTTTTAGTAATACTGTAACATGAGCCACACAGAGCATTTCCTGAGTTTAAAGCTATGTCCAAAGCTGCAGCTGATATCTTCTGGTTGAATCTGTGCAGGAGTCAAGTCAGTGGTGGTTACGGTGCGATAGTCATAGAATGTTGCTGCACTTCAGTTCTTAAGACAACTTGGGCCTAAGCCACAGTTCATGGAGTCCACTGAACACTGTTAAAAACTAGAAGTAGAGAAGTCTCTCCCGTTCTGTACCTCTGGTCCTCTCTTGTGCAGCACGAGTTTTAGCTTTATTTACCGAGGGGCCTGAGGAAGAAAAAACACAGTTACTGCAGAGTCTCACCATCACAGCACATCCATCAGTCATCAAGAAACATGACCTTAGTTGCATAGGTGCAGCTTAACATTGATGTGACTTCAGAAACATGCTTCTGCTCAGCTGTAATAGCTGTCAGCAACACGGGCAGTAGGTGACTGAGCCTGAGAACTACGCCATAGGCACGAATAGCCAGTTTTGAGACCAGCATTTGCGCCATCCTTACTGCAAAGCGAGATGCAGGAACACCGTTCCACAGCAGGTGTGATGTTTCCATCTACTACTGTCCAAGCCCCAGGTTCAGAGATACTAATCATGCTGCTGCCTGTTGGGCTCACCTCCATGGTGAGCGGCACAGTGCAGCCACACAGGGCAGGCCACGGTTGCTTCAGTTCAGCTTGCTGGTAATGACGAGCTTGTACCGCCACCAGGGTGTCAACCCTCACTTTCCAGTAGACCAGCTACTTGAGTGACAGATGCACATTCAAGTCCACAGGTAGGTACCTATTTCTGTTTGACCTGAGCACAGACTGTCACACCTTACCTATATAACTCAGCAGAACTGGAAGAAATATTAGTCCGTGTGTTGCTCCCAGCAGAACCATAGCTAGATACATCCTGAAGTAGAATATCTTGAAGATTTGAGATTTGGAAAAAGCCAGTACTACAATTCCTCCAAATTTGGTCAGTGTGATACCACTGAAAACCTGTCAATAAGAAAGTGCTTTTAAGTGGTAAGTAGGTTTGATGTAATCCATTTGCTTTAAGTATTTAACATCTGCTAAAGTTCTTCTGTAATTTGAGGCTCCTAGATGCAGTATACCTCCTTACCTTAAGTTAGTCCTTAGAACCAGAATCCAAGACCTGCTCAGCAAACGAGTTCAACTTGTCCACTAGGTCCTGACACCACAAGCCAAGCTCAGTACAATTAAAAATTCACTCTAATCTGTACAGCCATCTAGTTTTATTTTTACTTGAGGCAGATGCAGATGAAAGCTGTTACCAAAGTAACTCTTTCCAGTGAGGTTCCTTACCTGCATCCAGTACATTTAGCACCAGAACAGTCGCTTATCTTGGGCTAAGGGACATGACAGTACTGCCTAAATGCTGAGCCCTGCTTGAATTTCCAAAGCTTCAATTGCATCCCATATTCAGAACAACCTTTCTTAGGCATCTCTTGAGTATTTGGAAGAGAAAAAAATCACAACACTTCAATAGGAAAATTCAAGGTTAATCTAAATTACTAGTTTAGCTAAGGCTTTTACCTCCATTCTCTATTAGGCAGCAGTAGTAACATCAGACTAAGAACTGAGCTGTGATCGCCCCTATTACTAGTGGAAGCCTAGGCTGACCTCTTAAATTATAATCAAGTATTCCAAAAAGAAAAGGCAAGGCCATCCTTATGGCTTAAGGATATTGGCCTGGCTGATAAAGTTGTAACTAAGCTACTCATTCCCCTCCCCATGCAGTAGATACTTACTGAACTGCCCATGTGAGACAGAGCTTCTTCTGCACGCTCTACTCTAGTACCCTTAGTACTTATAGTGAATGCTCTTGTCACATGACTGCAGAATTCCACAGCAATACCACAACTCTAGAGAGAGAAGAAAAGAAACAGACATGAAAACATCCTTTAGATGACCACATTGGTGGTAAGGTCTCTACTCAGAGTTCTAGACAGGCTAGAGAGGTTCTAGCTCTCAGGGCCTGAAGTGTCATCAGAAGTTACACACTCAGCACTACTTGGTTGCTAGAGGCTGCAAAAGGTACTATATGGCATTTTAACACCAATCATTACTAATGGACAAGTAATCTGATTAAACAGGAATTAGAATATAAGACTGTTTTTGATGACAAAAGATTCTTGATGTTGAAGAAAGCTGGCTTCACCACAGTGCCTGTAGTGAACACTGAACACTAAAATCAGTTTACAGATATTTGCTACAATAACATTGCTTTAGAGTAACACTGAGTATACACACTTAGCTGACACCATAAAGATTCAGAGTTTAACACTTTAAAACCAAGCTGCTTTAGTAGTCATTTGCAACACTGAACAGCTGGTAAGTCTTAGACTTATCTAGTAGGTAGACCATCATGAACACGTGCCTAGTTGTAACTGGGGTAAGAGCTCACACTCTCACAACCTTCTCAGATCCGCAATGAATCTCCAGAGAACAAGGTAAGGCAGAGCTCCAGTACTCAGCTACCAAGTTCTGGACATTTCAACGCTGTGGAACACAAATACAGCAGAAGCCTTAGCACTAACCTGTGTCCTTACCTTAGGAGTTAACAACCTCTGGTGATGTGCAACAGCCCCTAGCCTAAATGGTAGTAATACAACTGTTTGCTGCAGAACAGAAGAGACCACCACCAGATGCAGTATAGCTTACAGTCCAACTGCTGTCATCTTACCAGTTCTAGGACTAGTTGTCAGAATAAATCTATTTTCTAGACACCATCTAGACATATTAAGATAGTTCCACTACTATTCAAATGCCTGTCAAAGTTTAGTAGAAAATACTATCTGGCATCATGAATATACACAAGACACACAGAACTGTTCAAAACTTGGGGAGAGAAGCAGAAGGATGACTTGTTAACTTACCATGACAAGATTTACTAATGAAACCGCATTCAAGCTGATGCCCCAGAGCCACATCACTCCAAACATGTTGATGATTATCATAGCAATAGTTACTGAAACTACAACAGCAGCCCATACTTCAAAACCAAGCAGCACAGTGGTCACCAAAAATATCGATCCCAAGGAGATACAGAGGTTAAAGACAGCATCATGCACAATTGTCAAGTATTGCTCGTAGAAGACATAAAACACACTGTGGAAAGAACAGAAATTGTAGTTATCCATCTTCCTTGTTTTTGCTATTATTAGATTAGCTTCTGTGCTAAGGGTAAGGTAGTTCTTTCCTTAGAGATGTCACCAACAGGAACTGGCTTCCAAACATCAGCAGAATGATTCCTACAGAACACTGGCTGCTATATGACAACTCTTTACTAATGCTTCAAATAAAGGTTGTATCTGTAAGCCAGGGCAATGCCCACACTTCATATAAGCTGCTGCAGTAGTTGCCAGAAGGCCATTCCTCAGATCAATTGCGATATCTGCAGGAACCACCGCAGAGGGTCTGAACCGATTCATTATGCTGTGAGACACCATAAGGATGGATAGGGTTCTTTGAGGCAGACAGATTAGTAGTTTGGCTGTACAGATGTCATTTCCAACTCAATTTCATTGTGGCATTCTGATACAGAGTCTTTAGTTAACCATGCAAGGATTAGACAAATAGTACTAGACATCATTGCTGCCTTGGCTTTAAATTATTTATGTTTGAAGCCAATATGTTCATATTACAGCTTGCAACAGCCCAGTTTATCGTATCTGCTTAAGTTAGAACTATTAAGCCCTACCGTGAAGGTTCAGAAGTGCCAGAGCTACCTTTGTTGTGAAGAACAAGTTTCTTGATCAACCACAGCAAAGAAGTTAGTGCTGTGGATGCAGGTTGTGTTTTTGTGCTTTTACTAGACATTCCAGAGTGTCTATATAACATCCTGTCAGACAAAACTCAAGTCTCTGAGATATTAACAACCAGGACCTTTTCTCAGTTTTTCAAGTTGAATATTTGTCACTAAGATGAGAAAGATCTAAGCATACCTGTAAGGAAACACCCGGTAGTTTTTCTCTTTGATGCCCATGGTTTCAGTAATGTTATCTGCTATACTCCGGGCTTTCTTCATGGCATCAATAAAGTCAGATGATGTTTTCAGTACAGTATGGTAAGTCATAAAATAAGTAGCTCCAACATCAGATTTGTTGTTTATAAAGTTGACAGCAGAGCTATATGCAGCATGTCCTCTAGATAAATATAGTAACATTTCAGATATCCATGTCAGTGAGTACCATTCAAATCTATTAGCTTTTATAACAATCTTGTTTCTAACACTTTCCAAAACCGACAAAAGCTTCAGAACACAATACATTTCAAGACTGCACAGGCTATGCTAGAACAGACTGACCATAGAAGTCATTCTTCTTTGTGCAGGGGAAAGCTGCTTTGCCACTTATTTGACAGTTCATTTGTTTTGCTGGTTTTGTTTCAGAAAATACTAGAACAGGTGAGATGGCAATGTCTGTTTGCCTTTCAGAAGGCCATTAGATATGCAGCTTTGCAGGCTTAAGTCACACTTCCACAGCAAGTATCTTTGACACACTGGTCTAAAGGCAAGATATATAGAATACACTCTTACCCTTTGCCACATTTAGGATTAGGGTTGTCTGATAGAAACATCGGCAAAAATGTCATGAAGTCTTTGCCCTGTGGCCTCTGCTTGCCTTCTTGAGTCAGTGGTCGACAACGAGTGCAGGATGGATCAGTGACTGAAGAAATACAGGAAGGTGGTTAGCTACAGGTTCAAGTTTTCTTTGTTGTAACACTAAGAACTTCTGAGTTGCAATATGACAGGATACAATTCCATAAACTATATATGGTAGATCCAATGAGAGTTATACCAAACTGAAGGATCTGAACAAAAATAGAGAACTAAGTTTGATTCTTTTGCTAAATTCAATAGAGCACACAGTTTTATAACATCATTTTTTGCAGTGTCATTACATGGACCATGTACATAGCCTGTCTGCAATCTGCAGCGTTCCAGTAGAATCTTAAAGTTCACTCAGGCAGCAGTTAAAACAAGTCAGAGGGCAACTCAAGAGGTGCCTGCTCACAGTAAGAAAAAGCTGTTCACCTGACTCACACCATGATAAAACCTTTTGGGTGTGAAACTGAAAAACCAAGATAATCCATCAGCAACAAGATGGATGCTAATACCTGAAGCATTGCAAAACTGTCCAGTGGTATTGTAGACTCTGCAACAGGATGACTGTGGCTTCACCCAGTCAAAGTAGTCATCAATCCAGGACGATGGGGCATAACCTATCCTCGTGCTAATAAAATAATGTAACATATCCACCATCAGTAATTTGACATTTCATTGCAGAACACATCCCTTGATCTCTTCATTGCTGACTTGCATCATGCCAACTCATTCTGGTCCAAGCTACTTGGCTCTCTGTACAGTCCCCTGCCCCAGTACCCAACCCAGGAGCCACTCTCACTCATAGCACTGTGATAAATGGTAGGAGCTTCTTCCGTGCATTCAAATTCCACTGCCAAGCTCAGTGTCCCATTCCCCTGTCCACTCCATGCCCCATCATATTCCAGGTATTGTCACCTCAATTTAAGCAAGGCTCCTCTTTCAGTTAGGCTGAAGTAAAATCATTGAACTACAGTGGAAAGAATCAGGAAGAAGCTTTCTTCCATTGTTAGTTGACCTCCAGGTACAATTCCTGCTTAGCCAGGCTGACTATAGAAGCTCAGCATGCAAGGAATTTTCTACAAGAGCTTAACCATAATGAGAGGTATTGGTGAGCTTTTCATTCTACATTTCCCAGATGCCTTGAAGGATGAAGCTCTCTTTTCTAAACCCAAGTAAAACAATGTATCCCACCAGTCCAGACAGGTTTTATCCTCATTCCTGGAGATTGCCAGTTTCTTCCTTTCCCCCTCCACCTCATACCACAATATAAAACCAGTATGACTGTCAGTTGTACAATCAGCAGCTGAGCCTGAACTAAATGAAAAGGCCATACTAGCCAGCTACATCCCTTCCATGTGATTATGTAGACAAATGCATGAAAGACTTACTAGCTACCAATTTCTGCAGCATTGAAGACTTGCTGGACAAGCGAATCATTATTACATCCCATTCCACCACACACCATATTCTGCCCTTCTAAAGAGGTGTAGTTGTGCCCTTCCTCTAGGACAAAGTAGACAGGAGGACCAGCATGCAGGTACTTGCTGAGCTGGCTGAAGTAATCCATTACATAGGAGTCCTTAAAGGGAAAGTTTTGAGTTACTGTGACAATGTTGAGGTAGCACAACAAGGTATCGAGGTTTCAAGTCAGCCACAAATGCTGAAGAGCATCACGATCTTAAGACTTACATCTGGCATTGAGAGAGACTGATCCAGTCCAATCTCTATGTTGTGCATAACTGCTGTACTGAATGACAGAACGCCCACAAACACTGCTATCTGCAAGAAAAGCAGATTCATGGAAGTGAGAACCAGGGAGGAACAACAAGCAACAGAAGTAATTAACTAAAGTTAATAGGAACCATGCAAAGGAGCTCTAGTTTATGCTACAAGCCTGAAACCTAGCTACTCAAAGTTTGCTTTGGAACCATAAGGGAAAACTTATACACAGAAGGCAGCAATGAAAGATGCACCAAACACCTTCTGTAAACAAGCATAGCAGCCTCAAACCTAGTCACAGATTCAGCAACACCATTCTAGATTAATACACTATAGGGGCCAATGTGATGATTTTGTCTGTCAGTAACACAACTCTTAGACCTGGGCTTTTGACAATCCAAGGTCAAGCCTCAAGTTGCAAAAGTTTATTCCAATACCAACGCTGAAAGCAAAAATACCAAAAGGTTAGTTTGTTTTATTGTGTTGAAAGTTTTTCTTCAGTATTTAGACCATCAGGCTGACTACACCTTTTGCTCGTTTAGCTGACTGCTTACTTTAAACAGAGTATACATACTACTATTGGTCTCATCCAATCCTTAAGCAGATATGGAGAATACAGATTTTTGAAGAACAGAAATAAGATGCTCTCCGAACGCTGGACTCCACTCATTTCTTCATTGCTTTTGATGCAACACAGGATATCCAGTCTATTCCTCTGAAAGTGGAATAGATGCTAGATTTAGTACAATTTTGCAGAAGATGCCAACCCTGTTAAACTGCAGTTACACATGCATGTATACTCACCTCTTGACGCTTAATATCCAAGCCCAGGAGACTTACAAAGCAAGTGACTTGAAGAATAAAGTCTATGAGCACAGCCATTCCAGCAAAAAGGGAGAATGTGCGAACCGCTGGCATCGTAGACAGTGTCCCTAGAGGAAGTGACCCTGTTTGTTAGCAAGTTTCTTTCTCTTAGAAACACACGAACATTTTCTAGACAGATACCAAATTAAAGCACTAGCTTTACAGCATGACAAAGAGCCTTTCTCTTCAGAGTAAAGAAAACAGCCAGTTTAAGCCCACTACTGTCCTTGACTTGTTTGACAATGTTAAGGCTGTGCAAAGTGACAGGCTTTAAAACATTTATCGAATCCAAAGTTAACAGTCTTGTGCAGCTGCATAAGAGATAGTTAAGAAGAGATTGTTTTTCAGACCTTGCTTCAATATTAAGTCACTCAATGCAAGTTGAACCTATGGCAAATTACACTCAGAGCAAAAAAGTTTATTACAAAAGTCAATTTATACTTGAAGGGTAACAACATAAGTTATGCCTCTAACATCTACTGTAAGAGGGAACCTCAAACATGTCACAGGGGCATTTTTCCAAGCAGTGTCAAGATGATCGAATGTAATATAGGCATTAGTACACCCTGACACTTGATAGATGACTAAGGTGAAATTTAGTCCTGTCAGTCACTACAAATCAGTAAGAAGCTCCAGCCTTTCAAACTGAAGAGCTTGATGGATTCAGAATTACATCTTTTTAACTCTGGCAGCCTCCTGAAGTACTGTAATGCCTATCCTCAGCAGAAGTCAAGTTAAACTTGATTATATTAAGTTTAGCAACTTCCTCTACAAATTCTTCCTTTGTATTTTATTATTTTTGCATTTATTCTTGCAATATGCAGGTTCTCAAATCTTATCTTCAAGTACTGAAGAAGTCTTACCAAGAAAGAATGCCACAGTCTCCGAAAAAGATGAGAGAAACATACTGGGTGCCACATCTCCCAAGACTCTGCCAATCTGTTTATCCAGTGTTTCACCTTGGAGGCGCTCATCTCTCTGTTTTAGGGTAATAATTTATTATAATTAGGATCATGCACTTCAGGAAGTACTTTCATATGCCTTAAAAAACCCACCAATTTTTAATCTAAGCCTATTTTTTTTATTGTTTTTCACTGCCTTAATGTGAGTTAGATAAAAGCAGCAGATATTCCCTACTACAAAAGCAGTATAAGCATTCCCCATTGTCTTGCTTCAAAGGTAACTTAAAATACAGTAATAAGTTCAGTGCTTCAGCCAAAACCACACACTTGCCAGGGGCAGTGCCAGTGTCAGTGAGCTACTGAGCCTGTCAAATTAAAAAGCTGATTAACCACTAAAACTTAATGTCAGAAGTCCCTGGTCTGAAGCATGTAGTTTATTCCACGATTACTGCTCACAATACACTAAAATTAAAAGTGCAGTTAAGTTCAACATCCTTCTCTGGTAGTTGTAGAAAATGTTATTTGTTAGTACGTGGACTAGAAGCTATGTTAAATGAGCCTGATATCAGAGAACAGTAAGAAAAAGCAGATCTTTTAATTTTTTTTTCTGTGGGATATCAACATATCTATAATCTTGTCTCTCCTCAAGACCCCTAGACATCCTTTGAGAGTCCAGAGCTGCTTGACTGGGCTGAGTACTCAAAAGCAGAAGACTTTCTGCTTCAAGCCTTTAAAGGTAACAGGCACATTTAGGAGAGTCTGTATGAAAGAACACATACCTGAAGTGTCTGGACTATAATAAAAATGTTGTCCACCCCAATAGCCAGCACCAAGAAGGGAATTACTTCTATGACAATCAGCGTCAGTGGGACTCCAAAGTAGCTGAAAATGCCTATAGAACATGCCACTGAGCTCAGTACAATCAGGATTCCTGCAATGCCCAGGGAAATCTTTGAATCCACCTAAAAAAGTTATAGTGACCGTCAACCAAACCAGCATCATCACCCAGGACAGATTACAGCAAAGGTAAAAAACATTCTTATATTTAGTGTAGCTAGTAAAAAGCTTAATTTTCTAGCTCTTCTCTCCATCCAGATATTAAAACAACTTGAGCTACAAGCCTTAAAGCTTCCAGTTAACTGAACACTTCAAGTGAAAGTAGACTTAGCTGGGGCTGAAGCACACACACGGTCAAACTTGACAAGACTGACATGCTTCCCCTAGCTCCTGCTCATGGAGGACTCAATGCTTTAAGACAAGACTGAATGTAAGCAGTCTGCCAAAAATATTTTAGTTGCCTTAAGTGAAGAAAAACTACTCAGCAAGCTGCAGCAGTGAAATCTATGCACATACCAGCAGTCTTCTAAAGCTCTGGATATGTCCCAAAGCTATGGAGATGTATACAAACATTACAATATAGCTTATCAACACGGTGCCAATATCGCTGTCACTTTCACGATTGATTTCATCTTCAATACTCCGTTCCGCAGAAAACGATATAGTTAAGTTTGGATTATTGTAGTTCTTCAAAAAGTTAATAAACCTAAGTGGAAAAAAACCAAACAAACCAAAAGTCAATTACACTTTAAAAGGATAAAACATCTTGTATTAGTAATACTTGGAAGTCAGCTGAAGGCAAATTTCAATCACTTCTGTAGTGCAAGAGTACAATGTGGCTTAACAGTACTTTGAGGGACATTCCTCTTTTTTAAAAGCAGGAGGCCAGCTACACATCCCTAGAACTCTGCTCCCAAGCACTAGAAATACATTATGCTGAAATACCTTCCACATTCTCTCCAGAGTTTGAGGACAAGATGATCTCTCACATAAGCATAAACTATTTCAAAGTGTAAGTGCAGTTTTCCCCTTAAAGCTAGGACTAAAAGTACACCCATTAAATGACTGCAAGTTGCTTAGAGTACCTCAGCAATTTATTACCCATTATTTCAGTTGCCACAACTAAAGGGAGGTACTTGTCACACAAGCAGACACTAGTCATACTTAGTCTCAGACTTTCTAGTAGTTTTTATCTGAACTCTCAGCCAGAGCAGTTGGCCTGTGTAAGCCAAGATCAGCTTTTCAAGCTGGTGAAGGGGATGAGAGATTTAGATGCTCACTTTGAAGACTTCTGTAAAAATTACAGTTTAAGGACTACATGATGAAGCTAGGCCTTTCCACAGTTCAGTGGACTGGAGAGTCTACCTGTGTAATTCTAGCAAATTGAAAGTGAAATATATGAAATCCTTTCTAAAGTTACTTATCAGGAAGTACTATTGGAGTAGACTAGTTAGTACTACTAACAAGACTAGAACCTCCCTCCTTCAAAGCAGGGGAAGAATGCAAGATAAAGTGAAAGTCTTACGATCAATATAGTTCATCATTAACAGATTTTGCTGCTTCTCAAAGCATCCCTGTACTTATACAGAGGAACTGGCAGTGCAGCACAGATGTTTTTCACGTATCTACATTTAAAGGTTGCTTTAAGTAATGTATGCATTTCAGAACACAAGAACCCTACTTACTCTTTTTCCCATGCCAAGGCTTTCATTAGCTTTCTTGAGTCATTGTAGTAGTTGTTGACAGGAAGAGTAATAACAAGAGCTGTAGCATTATTATAGTTATCATCTATAGAATAGGAAAGAAGTTGTTAGGCATTACCAAAGGAAACTGACATTCCAGTACAGACAGGTACAATTAGGTTTAAAGTTAGTATTGTTCAAAGCAAACCCATCCTCACAACTCTGTAAAATGCATTGTTTAACAACATTAGGTCCTAAAAAAAAAAACTACTCAAAAAAGAATGGAAGTTGGTAAGTCCTCCATGTTCGTGGCACCCCAACATTAAATCAGTGCATGGTTAGACAATGGGCTACTACTACATAAATAGCATTTATGATTTCCTATCCAGTGAGATAAGATGCGGTTTCTTAAACCTAGTGCCTCTTGCCTATTTAGGTTTTACTCAAAGCAAACACAAAAATCTACAGTTTAATCAAGTGCTTGCCTTCAAAGACTGTTTTAGTATATTTGTTTGTTATATCTATCAAATTATATTTGTTTGGATAAATTGCCTCAAGAAAATTCTGGCTTCAGAATTATTATGATTAATCCCTTGTCAATATCTTAATGTATTCTTAACTGCTTTATCAGATCAGTAACAAAACTTTATTCTAACTCAAAAGCAAAATACACGCTTATCCCAGCATGTCAGCTTGAGATAGTTCACGTCTTTATGTAGTCTCCAAAGTCTAAAGATCCTTTAGTAGGCTCAAAGTAGACTGAACACTTGCATACCTGCCAACAAGACAAGTATGTTTCAGTAACAGACTATTCTGGGAGTGTCAAATGCAAGCAGCCTACCTCCAATCTCAGTACTGATCTACTCAAAAGTTATTTAAAACACCCTTACTTACTGGAAGCTTAACAGAACTCCAGTTTCTCTGAAGCACATTTAAATGTGTTGAAAAAGAACACACCTTTAGTGACAAAGGCAGCACACAGGTATGTACTTTCAAGACAAACTGCAACACTGTTTTGCCACCTACCATCATATCCTCCCAACACCAGCCACGGAAATACAGGTCCACCAAATGTTCCCAAGCAGGGATCGTGAAGCAAGCTCGTGTCATTCAGTGATGCTGGAGCCCTAAAGAGATCACCAGCAATAATCATTAGCTTCTGCTTGACAACTAGAGGAAAGCATCACAGGACAAAAAAAAGTAAAAAGCTGTTGCGTTACAACTGACATCAAGAGTGAAGTGAGACAGTACTGCTAGCCATTGCTTTTTTGCTATGTTTGCTTTGAATTTAAATACAGATTTCATAGACTCATGGAATTATCTAGGTTGGAAGGGACCTTTGAGATCATCTAGTCCAGCCATCAACCTAACTCTGATTAAAAAAACAGCCGCCCATCACTAAACCATGTCACTAAGTGCCGTGTCAACCCATCTTTTAAATAGCTCCAGAGATGGTGCCTCAACCGATTCCCTGGCCAGCCCATTCCAATGCTTAATTAACCCTTTCAGCATAAAAATTTTTCCTCATATCCAATCTGAACATCCCCTGGCACAACCTGAAGCTATTTCCTCTTATCACCTGTGACTTGGAAGAAGAGACCAAGCCCCACCTAGCAACAACCTCCTTTCAGGTAGTTGTAGGAAATAAGGTCTCCCCTCAGCCCCTTCTTCTCCAGGATGAAGAAGCCCAGCTCCCTCAGTCTCTCCTCATAAGGCTTATTCTCCAGGCTGGCTCCTGTTCAGCCAGCTGTCAACCGACACCCCCAGGCCCTGTTCTGCCAGGCAGCTCTCCAGCCTCTTCCCCAAGCCTGTAGCTCTGCATGGGGTTGTTGTGACCCAAGTGTAGGACCTGGCACTTGGTCTTATTGAACCTCATCCCATTGGCCTCAGTTCTTGATCCAGCCTGTCCAGATCCCTCTGCAAAGCCATTCTACTCTCAAGCAGGTCAACACTCCCACCTAGTTAGGTGTCATTTGCAAACCTGAGTGTGAGAGCACACTCAATCCCCTCATCCAGATCATTGCTAAATATGTTAAGGAGAACTGGCCCTAATAATGAGCCCTGTGGGACACTACTTGTGACCAGCCCCCAACTGGATTTAACTCCATTCACCACCACTCTCTGGGCCCAGCCCTCCAGCCAGTTTTTAGTCCAGAGGAGAGTACTCCCATCCAAGCCACGGGCAGCCAGTTTCTCCAGGAAGATACTGTNCAAGCCATAGGCAGCCAGTTTCTCCAGGAAGATACTGTGGGAGACTGCAAAGACCTTACTAAAGTCCAGGTAAACAATATCCACAGCCTTTCCCTCATCCACCAAGTGGGTTACTATCGTAGAAGGAGATTAAGTTTGTTAAGTAGAACCTGCCTCTCATGAACCCATGCTGGCTGGGACTGATCACCTGGATGTCTTTCATGTGCTGCATAATGGCACTCAGGATGATCTGTTCCATGACCTTCCCAAGACCTAAGGCCAGACTGAG
>VZRU01001923.1:26915-41950 GCA_013398155.1 Pedionomus torquatus
TGACCTTCCCAAGCACTAAGGTCAGACTGAGAGGCCTATAGTTCCACAGATCATCCTTCCAACCCTTCTTGTGGATGGGCATCACATTTGCTAGATGACAGTAAGCTGGGACCTCCCCAGTTTGCCAGGACTGCTGGCAAATGATGGAACAGGGCTCTGTGATCACTTCCACCAGCTCCCTCAATACCCTCAAGTTGACTTCATCTGCCCCCACAGACTTCTTTATATTCAGGTGTTGGATCAGGTCCTTCATCACCTCCCTTTGGATTACAGGGGCTTCATTCTGCTCCCTGCCCCCACCTGCTAGTTCAGGGGCCTGGGTACTCCAGGAACAGCCTACTCTGCTACTAAAACTTGAGGTGAAGACAGCATTAAATACCTCAGCCTTCTCCTCCCACATCAATAGGGGATGGAGATTCTCCTAAGTCCTCCTCTTGCTACTAATAGGCTTATAGAAATCCTTTTTATTGCTTTTTAGCATCCAAGGCCAGGTGTCTTCCTTATAAAATCCAAACCGAGAAATGTCTTCTACCAAACTGGACTATAAACTGAAGTGAAAACTTAAATTGCCATCTGTATCAGAATTCTACTTCTCAGAAGTGTTTGAAACACAGTTAAGGTGGAACAGAGCCAGAATCTGTACCAAACCAGGATTAACATGAAAACTGACTAAAAAGCAACCCCTGCTGAAGTACCAAGACAAAGAAACAGAAGCAGTTTACACTAATCTGCAGTTCCACATCCTATTGTGAGGTTAAAAAGGAGTAAGAAAAGGTTCAAGGGGGCAGCAAGATCTAGCTGGTTTTGTTTGCCAGCAAGACAAAGAGCTAGTTGGCCTAGAAAAACATGTAATCATATTGCTTACCGAACACAGTATAAGAAGTGAGTGTGGTAGTCAGCATAGACAAAGAACTCATCCCCAATAGTGTGATCTAGTACAGAATGACTGTTCTGGAAGTAGTTGAGTACACTCAGTATAGTGCAGTTGTTGTTGTAAGGAGCAAGAGGAGCCAGGCAGATGTCTTTCAGCATTACAGTCTCATTGTCAAAAGTAGCAGTTATGTTGACAATAGCATCCTGCAAATCCAGCACCTTGGAACAAACAAATCAAATCATAGTTTAGGAGCAGCGCAAGAAGGCATCTCCCTTGCAAGACAGGACTTGCATGCTTGCTATATTCCTCTAAGTTCCCAACAGCAGTGGCAAATATCAACCAACACATGACTATCATTATTTTCCATGTTCAAGCTAATAATACTTACTGGGATTTAGCTTGCAAGTCTATCTTTAACAGAAGGGGTCAAAAGACAAGATTTGCAAAAAAAAATAAATTATGGGAAGGCTACAATTTTTAATATGATATTTAGTGATTGCTTTGATGGATGCATGGCATTACAGATGGAAGTCAACTCCATACGGTTATACCTGTAGACCTGTATGTTTAGGTCTTTTCTCTTTGGAAGTCCCAATTACCTGATGGAGAATCTCTTTGTTAAGTGGAGGCCCAAAAGGTACATCTGCTCCTGATGGGTAAGGTGAATAGGTGTCTGGATGACTCTTTGGTGCTTGAATAATAAGTTGTTCAGTACGAAAGAAAGGCCCAAAGTGTGTGTCAAAGTACTCTTTCTCCTTGCGAGCTTGGCTGCTTGGGGCTGACCAAAGATCTACAGGGTTTGTAGTTGCTTTAATATACATGAAGCCCGAGCAGCACATTGCAATGAAGACCACAGAGAAGAGGATAACAGGACGTGGATTTCTGACACAGAAAGCCCCCCATGATGTGAATGTCATCCTTAAGCCGTTCTCAAACCTTTCACCAAGCCTTTCACCACAGGTAGTTTTTCCTGGAAGAAAAAACAAAACAAAACAGTAACAGTTTGAGAAGTCAGTTAAGCAGTGTTTTCTTGAAGTCCACTAGGAAAGATGAAATTTTATTCTAGTTCCCTTTGTAGTAAGGACTAGAAGTTAGGAGCTACCTCAGCTGCTACACAAGTTAAACTACAGTTCTTTCACAGCATGCTTTGAATGGACACATGGATGGCTCAGACCATGATCAAACTGATTTTAGCGTCATGTTGCCGCACCCCCAGCTACAAAGCACTCCAGAAATTCCTGTTAGTATAGCTAGACCCATAAGCTGTGCAACCGGAGCTTTCAAAAGTTCAGCAAAAATGGGTAAGTGCTACTTTAAGAGAAGAGAGACACTGGCCAAAAGACTGAAAAATACTCCTGTAAGGATGGATTATACAGCCTAACAAAACTAAAATTCCGGAACCCAGACCGAGGAAGGTGATCACTTAAGAGTAATAGATCTACCAGAAACTCTGCTTATCGAAGACATACCATTGTCACGATTGGGATTCACAGAAAAGGCTACATTGCTGTCAATTGGTGTGTACTCCGAGACAAAGTGCCGCCTCCTGCAAGACAAAAGAGATATGTTACCCTGTTCCCCTAAAGAGGTATCTTTTGGGATTTGTACAGCAATAATAGAGTCCAATGTTAATAATAAATTTGATATTTGACTCCTTGAGAATCTATAGGTACAGTATTCCTCCTACACTTATTGCTCAAGAACAGCAATTCTACAGCTTTGTGATTCTTTGGAACAACTTACAGTCACGTTGACTGTCTTAAACTTTTCCAGCCTGAATCAAACACACGTTCTTTACACATACGTAGAAGATCAATAGCGTTAACTGCATTAACTGCACAGAGAACCCTCTTAAAAGTGATCATAACTTGCAGTGATACACATTTGCAAGAGATTTCTATATTAGGAATATTTTACTTCATTAGTCAAACTGCTGAAGTTACACCTACTTACCCTGAAGAAAGGGTGAGGTGGCAAAACAGAAAGTGAGGTACTTTGTTCCTGTCCTGAAGACAAACAAGTCATAGCACAAAACACTTACGATAGACCTATAACGCTTTTACTCATTCCTGATACTCAAAGCAGGAGATCAGTTCAACAGCCTCCTCACGGTAACCTAATCAGACCTTCAATTACGGCAGGATATTTTGGGCTGTGAACCAGACAGCTCAAACATCCTTACTGTTACATGAAGCTTATGCACATTGCCCAGTAAGATAAGGCTGCTGAGCATATCATAAGTTTGTTGTAGCCACTACTCTTTCACACACAGATTAAATTCTTACTATAAAGCAATTTTAGATTCCTGGTTATAACTCAACAATATTAAAGTTGCACTGAAAGGTACCACCATGCTTCTGGATATTCGGTAGTGTAAACCTCTGGAAAATGTTATTAAGACTTACTAATAGGTTTCCACTGCTCTAGACTGCCAGCACACCCACACCAAAGCATTTACAGCTACAGTTCCTCATGTGCTTTACTAGTGAGTATTGAATAGTGCAGAGAAACTAGCTTGCTGCCCCTTGCTTTACAAAGTGCTATAATTACTAGAAGCTCAGCTTCTGCTTAGTTTTTTCAAATTGGGAGAAGTTTTCATGACTTAATTTGCGATAGGGTAGTGATTGTTCTGTCATAAGTATTGGTCTGCAGGAATACTATGTTATGATTCCATGTTGCTGGCAATACTGAATCTTTCTCTCTCCTACTAATGTGGAGCCGAGTTCCTACAATCCTATCATCCTTTAGTCAAACTTTTAGTGATTCTCCCTCAGCCACATCTCCCCATAAAGTATGGTGTGTCACACATCCAACAGCATTTAACAACAGCCACAAGTAATGGTGACTTTGACTAAACACTGCATGTGGTAAACAGGCTTCTCCATTCTGGAATTTTCCAGTATTCCACTTACCACTTAATGAACAAGTGATATGAGGAAAAGAACAGCACTGCATTTTTACTTAGTCATATGTGTTCTCCAAGATACTGGTTTATTAGTCCACTGACCTAGTCTTAAGCATTGTAAAACCCCACAGCTTCTAGAGAAGCTTGACCTTTTAACATAAAGGTAGTTCATTGCTCCTGTAAGGCAGTGTTCTAGTATCTTAATGCTTTCCACCCAAGAAAAGACACAGCTGAACCAAAAATTTACCACAGAGGCTTAATGGCAAATCAGACGAAGCAGACATATGCATTTCCCTAGACTTTTGCATACTCTCATGTTCTTGCTTATGAAGCTTGTAGAATTATGTATTTGGTCCTGTAGCTACAGATGATAGAGCTGTGCATCAGCAAACAGACTTCTGTACTCAAATTTCTACCGCATGGTTTTAGGTATTAGAACACCCCCTGTAAGTACAATTATCTGCCACAAAGTCATTTTTGGCTGGACAAGAAGTAGAGACATAAGTATTCTGTTCTGGGCAAAGGAAGTTTTCAGGGAAAAAGCAACCAACTTTCAGAGCTGAGCACTTTTGAATGCTTTACCTGTAACACCAGACTCCAAAGACTAGTGCAAAAAATATAAGTAGAAATCCCATGTAGGAGATCCACATGATGACATACACAGCATCCAAACCAAACAAAAGCCACGGAGCAGGCAATGGAGGGGGTTGAGGTTTTGGACCACAAACAATTGAACAGTCCTGACAGCTGCATGGTCCTGTTGAATCATCCATAGACTCATTACAGCCTTTGGTAGCATTGTTCATAGGATTCATTCCATGGACAGGAACATCTATGACAAATCACAAGTTGCAGAGCCAGTTTACTACCAGGTAAAAATTCAGACCTGAATACCTTCAGGGTACTGCCAAGGAATACAAGCTATCTAGTTGCCTAAGCTAAGTCCATCCCTTAATGAGTTGCAGAGATCTATATAGCAAGAAGCTGCAGAGAAAGCAAGTACAAAGTATGACTTCCAAGCAGAAATCAAAAGAGATAGTAAGTTTATCTTCCACATCTCTGAAAGCCTCTGACTGCAGACATTCATTGCTGGGCAGCTGTTGGTATACTAGCTACAGCACACAGCCTTTGACAGACAATTCAAAGGCAATGACTATTCAGTTTCTTACCTGAAAAGATAGGAATAATGCTGAAAGGAGTTTGCCCATTGTCTTTACTAAACATGTACTCGATCCAGTTGGTTGCATTGCAGTCCTTGGCATCCTTCCCACACAGCAGCCCCAGTGCTTTAACATTACTCGATGGAGCCTCCACATCTTTGCAGGCATTATACATTGCTAGGAAGAGTGCACAAATACAGAAACCAATGTTATTAGAGTAAGCATTCCAAGTATTTCCAATAATCAAAGACTCACCAAGTTCAAAGAATATGCTAACAGCTTTCAAGAGTAAACATCTTAAGATAGTGAAATAATGCTTCCAGTTGTATTTAGAGTATTCAAGGTTGCAATGCTTTGTTACAGCTATCTTATTCCCAGTAGGCCACCTTTATCAGCACGACACTAGAACTTATTTACTGTTTGAGAGGGAAAACTACTTAAGTTCCTTTCAGAGAAAGTTATGAAAAATATTTTAGGTACTTTTGACCTGTAGGCTATATATGACTTTCAAGTCTCAACTTTATTAACAGTTACTGCAAAGCATACAAAGGCTGAATTGATGCTTCAAGCTTACTATAAAACCAAAATAGAACCTGAATTCGTTTGTTCTTCAAGAAACATTAGGTAGGTTTTAAACATTTATTATTTGGCAACAACTTCGTTCTTCTGAAGTTCAAGTCAGAGTATCAGCTATTAACCATTTGTATAGACGTCCAGTCTCATCTGAGTCTTCAAAAACACTGTTAATAACAATGTCAGTGTAATGTCTCCTACCCAGACAGAAGTTAGTAACCCAGCAGCTTCCAGGGGGACCTACTGGTACCTATTTGACACCTCAAACTTCAGAATACAGTCAAAGAGATGTTACTCTCAGTTCTTCCTGTGAAAGCACTGATCTTGTTACCGTGAAAAAAGCCTAGGTAAATTAACACAATGTTTACTCACCGTTTGCAAAACTTTCTCCAATGAAATACTGCAGCTCTGTAATGCTACTTTTGTTCTCTTTTGAAATTGGATCATAATATGGTATGGTGCTCGTAACATTCAAAAAGTCAGATTGATAGGGACTGCAAGTCAGTTCACAGAAAAGGTTTATCAAGTTGTAAAAACACGATGGACATCTAGATAGGAGAGTCAACGAAAAACAAATCAGGTTAAGAGGTAAAAATGCCTTGCAAGTATAAACATTCTGCTCAGAGTTAGAGAACAAAGTATTTCAATTTTACAATATTTTAATTAGCAATACAACATTAGTCGATGCTTGAGATTGCTAAGTACTCATCAGTAGCATCAACATAATTCACTAGCAAAATTGCCTACCTCAAATAGCAGATACAAGCAGAATTTGACAGAAAACTTATCTGCTGTTAGTAGGAAGAACTTCTGTAAAAACACAACTGAACAGCACTTTATGTCACTCTCTTCTGCAGACTTCACTACAAATACAGTAGCTTGAGACAAATAGAGGTAATGTTTATTCTATCAACTAACTCAATCCAGACCACAAGTAGCTGCTTCATGAAACTGAAGTCTCCTGATATTGGATGAGGAAGTCTCTCCAGAGACTGCTTCTGTAAGTCTTTAAATGTAACTACCACTTTTTCTACAGTCTACTTGAACAGTACAGTCTTAATGCACTTTCTTATTATGTTACAAAGCTGTAGTTGTTTTGCTATTCATTAGCATACCTGGAAAGAAACTGAAGAGGCAGCTGCAAGTTGTTTTTCAAAGTCTGAAGCTGATGAACATCACAGCAAGTGCTAACATTGCCAAAGAATAAACCTGGACAGAGTTCCTTAAATAAAAACAGTATTGAGATCAGGGAACAGGAAGGAAAAGCACGTTTAAGACTTCAGAACTCATATGGGTTCTGCTTCAGCTTATTTCAGAAGACAGTAGCTGTTGCTGTGGGAGATGCATAGAAAAAAAGAAAAATCAAATCAGTCTAACTAATGAGATTCTTTAGAGAACAGAGAGGAGAATCACTTCTTTTATTCAAGGCATCACTTCCTTTTAAAAAGCTCCTTCTGATAACCTTTAGTCACCAGGGTCTATACATAGAATGATAATGGTATTTGAGAGTCTATTAGTAAGAGGACAACATGTGTTTATTCAAGTTGAAAGTATTCCCACAGCTTATCCTTTAGTATGCCTTCTGGATAGTGTCAGATTTTGAAGCCTCAGAAGGCAAGCTACCAATCACAAAAATCATCAATTACCTGGAAGAGTTATTTAATGTTCAGTTTATAGAAGAGACAAATGCATTTAATACAAACGTAACTGATAGTAACATGCAAGAACTGTACATTGTCTTCAGAAACAGTACAACTCAGCAATTAGCTCACCTCCATATTTAAGTCACTCCTGCCACCAGCCAGGATAAACCACTGTTTATCTCTAAAGTTATTTCAAAGCCTTAAAATGTGAAATATCATCTGCCAGAAAGCAAGTCTGGCAATATCATCCTATATTGTGCATCAAATTCACAAACTGTATTTTGACTTTGGTTTTGTTCACTTTGACAGCTAAGGCCCAGATATAGAAATAACATCCCCCACCAGGCACAGTTAAGGAGAGAACTTGGACAAAGTTTGCTCCATTGGAATGGGTGCCAGTTACCGTCTTCCTGTTTAAAGGAGATATCAGGAATGATCATTTGATGGAAAACAGTTTAGCCCTTGAAAGATCAGAAATGCATAACTGCAGAACGTATTGTAGCTTGTAAGAGTCCTAGAAAAACCCCACTTTGACTAAAGAGTGCTCAAACCAGTGAGGAAAATACGTAGGCAAGCAAAGCAACCTTATGTTTAAGGTTATGTTTGTAACAGCCTGTAATCACGTGTTGGGGACTTCTCATATCTCTGAAGAGAAACTCAGGTGTATTACCTTCACACAGTTGGGGATAGAAGCTACACCTGAGAAATCAGAAACAATCTTGTTCATTCTCTCAAGCTAGGACAAGAAAGCTTAAGGTCACAGTGCTGGTCCAACAGAGCTCTAAAGCTTAGGAGAATTATGTTTCAGCAGCAGACCTCCAGAAGCTCACCTGCATTAAGTCATAGCCGTCCTCTGGTAGTGCTATTGGTGGTCCATCATATGCACAGTTGTATCTTTTGTCTTCAGAAGCAACTCCACATTCCCCATACCAGACACACGACTGTGGAAGTACCTAGTCAACATGAGAGAATTGATTAACTGCAAGGAACAGCTGCCAAATTCCTCAGGTATTGTAGAGTTTGTGTACTACCATTCCAAAAACCACTTACAATCCAGAATTTCCTGCTGATTTAAACATCATTATATACTGCATGAAACACCCATTAACAAAAACATGTGTTTTTGAAACTGTACACATCACCACTGATCTCCAGCTCAGCTCCCTGCCCTTCTTTGCCTGTCCAGAAACAGGAAGTACACTAGCTATAGTTGAGACCAAGTATAAGAGTTACTTAAGAAAAACCTAAATCAATACTTCAAAAGCATCTCCAAATAGAAGGCAGGGTAGAAAATTTGTTCATGCAAGACAAAGCATGTGATTAGTGGGCTGAACTGTCAGTTTAGTGCACATGAGTCAGTGTACACTGAGAGAAGCGTATTGCTTATTATGCAATACTTGATTCCTTCCTGCCACCTTTTAACCCTTCTTGCAAACTCAGTTATCTACAGCAACAGACTGAGGAAGTAGCACCACAGAAAGTATTCTGAAGAACGCCACAGCTCCACACTAACTATAGAATGCTATATATTGTCAAAGGATGATCTCCCTCACCACCTTTGAGCCTAGTAGTGCAATGTTTAAATAGGCTTACAGCGCTAAGTGAAAAGAAAAATGCTTCAAGCCTCATTTTAAAGAGATTTTGATTTAAGGAAGTATTGAAAAGTTCAGAAATTGGTTCTTTATTATGTTTATAAAATAAAGAAAGGAATTTGAAAGAGGACAATGGCACTTTGCAAGCCTTGTACTTTCGTTCAACAATACTGATGCCAAGACATCTGAAATGCTAAACCAAAACATTTATTCTGAAAATTAACACTTGCAATAACAAAAGTTATTTACAGCAAAAGCTTTAAGACATCTTCAAGGTTTTCCCATGCACCTGGGCTGCAAAAGGTAAGCAGACTGCACAAACATTTTCTACACTTCTGCCAGCTCTCATCAAGTTTGCATTGTACAGTTTGGGAGATAACTGACCTATTTTCATCTCCTGAACAACCTTGACCTAGCATTTTTAGAAACACCATATGCTTAAACTGCAAGGACAGACTGCTGTGCTTTGTGTTTGGCCATGAATAATATTGTTTACTGACCAGAGAGGCCCCTGAAAGGCTGTATTCATACTACCCAGCAGCCATCCAGAATGACAATGCCTCCACAACATCCATTTTTTGTGCTGAACACAGAGTTCTTCAAAAAATACATCAGTAATTGGTTGGGGTTTGGATTGTGGTTTATTAAGTTTGGGGGGTTCTTTTTTTTTTTTAAATCAGAGACAACCATTACCAAATTACCTGACTGTCAGAATTGTTTTTCCTTTAACTTAACTTAGGCAACATGGCCTGATTCAACGTCACTCACTGTAAGGCAGCTCTAAAAGTCACTTTAAGTACCATTCCTCCAGATCACTAAATATCACTGTATTCTTACATACAGGTTGGAAAGCACCCCTTAAAGTTGCACTTGTAAACACAGAATGTGTTACACCAGCATAAGCCAAAAAAGTTAAATTCCCATAACTTGGAAACTATTTATAGAAACTACATTGTAAAACTACATCAAATTAATCTAAGAAGTCAATACTCCTTTGATGCAAATTTAGATATTACTATCTTCACCTCTGCTTCCTCACACCTGTATACCCCAGCTTTAATAGCAAAAACTCTAGTAGTGGAGAAAGAACATGGTTTAGTGTTCGTACATATCAGTGTTAGAAGCGAGTTAATTATCTCTTAAAAAAGCAGCACAGATTCACTGCTGTTCTGGCAAAAGGACCAAGAATTTTGAGCTGCTTACTACTGCCCATGAGAACAGAATTAGGTGTTTCTTCAGTATCAGGCTGGCTTACATGTTTAGTCTAGACTTGTTTGTAATCATACTTTCTACAAATGCTTTCTAAGAAAACATTTTCTGTGCTTACGTCTTGTTATCTAACACTTTTTAGTTTTTCAACCCCCCAAATTATCAATTTTCTCTTTTCAGGAAGTCATAGCTTCTCACAGAGTGGAAAGCATAATAAAACTAGTAATGCAGTTACTAGCTACAAAAAAAAAAAAAAAAAAAAAAAGAGAACCCACAACCTAAACCACCACTTATCAGGGCACTTCTTGTACTGAAAAACTTAAAAGTAAATTTCAGCTACAACTGCTGACTGATAGGTCCATTGTTTTAAAAATGCTATCTGTATTTCAAGGTAACAGCTCCTTGGTTATAGCCACACAAATACAAAATAAAATTCAAGCTGTATTATGTCTATGACATTACCTACAAGGCTTTTTGTCATCGTTTTCAGGACAGAACATCAAGCAACTCACAGGACACTCGGCCATGCACCAAAAATTATTCAGTTAAACACACAAGAAAAAGCAAGTGGAGATGTTTTAGATTAGTATTAGTTTACATTCACAATTTTACTGAAGAATTTAGAGCCATATTGCTGAAGTTCCACATCGATAAAACCTACAGTGGAACAAACAACATGTTTATTCCTCAAACTTTCAGCCTGTTTAGAAAAGCAGAACAGATCAGTTACTTGTAACAACTAGAAGAGCACTCAGACCTAGAACTGCAAGTTTGAATACTCTATTTCAGTATTAACACCAAGAACTCTATTTCAGAGACAGTCTGAAGATTAGATATTTATGCCATGACTTAGCAAGATCTCACTAAGAAAAGTCTGAGTTTATTTCCTGAATTGGTAAGCTTCGGTGATCCTTGATTTACAGTGGTTGAACAAAGGTACAATTCATTGAAAAAAATCGAGGATCACCAAATCCCTTGAAGTCAGCCACCTAACATCACCAGCACAGCTCTCATACATTATCAAGTCAATAGCATGCTCATCACCGAGTCAGACACAAAATATGTGAGAGGGCTGGTCTCCTAAAGTTCAGGGAGTATTCAGAGATACTACCAGTAACTAAGTAACTACTCCATCACCACTGATAAAGTCTAGATTGAAATTTTTCTCCCCCCATAATCCTCCAGTAAAAATTAGAGCAAGTTATAGAAAGAGACTAGTACTTTGTCCTTTCCATTCTTTCAGAAGAACATTCCTATGCTGCTAGAAAGAGATAGGGATGAGTCAGTGTGGTTGTAAATAAGTCACAGTTAGCAAAGCTACTTGCAGAGTCAGACTTTCAAGTTACTTAAGATTTGAGTAAACAATCATCTTTCTTAAATGGGTGAAAGACCTCCTAGCCCCAAATTTAACACAGAAATGTTGTATTGAACCCATCTGCCTTTTAAACAAGGTGAGATACTTCATAAGAATAACACAGGGTTGAGTTTCGGCATTTTTTTTTTTTAAATACCACATTGCTAGGTGTTCCATATTTTAAAATGGGACTTTCCTAAGTGCTTTACAAAGCAACAGCAACATAACCTTAAATTGAGGCTGTTCCCTCCTGCCTTCAGCACAGCATAAAAATCACAAACATTAGCCTTCAGTACATCCCCAGAGTTCAGAAAAAGAAAGGCATATTCCTACTCCTGCTGGACAAGTTCTGTTTGAAGAGAAATTACACCTCAGGTCAGAGCTCCAGAAGACCCAATGAAGAACTCGCACATGAGCAATTATGAACATTTCATGACTATTAGCATTCTACAAGAGTTCTGTTATAGCTTTCAGGCTCCCAGGCATTATCATTTGGTTTGTAATAAAAGCAATGTTCCAACAGATCACATATAAACACATTTATTTCAGCTAAAGTTCCTTCAACTGCATGCTGAAACAAATCAATAATCTTTAATGCTTCCAGCAGTATTAGCCACCATCAACAATGAATATGTAGCTGTGAAGCAAAGAACAATGATAATATTGTGTACAGAAACAGCAACCATTTGTAGTCTTGCAAATACCAGATGACAAGTGAACATTGTTTGGCTCTCCAAATTAAGAGTGCTAATGTATGGAAGAGGCAACAGCGTAAGATACAGCTGTTTCCCCTTCCTTCCTATCTAGGATCTTGCAGGGCAAGAAGAAAGATTCCAGAAGACAGCATAATACCCCTAATATCTAGTCCACATCACACTTTACAGCTGACATTGCCCACTAGGTTGAAAAATTGGGTTGTAGGGAAAAACAGTACCCCCTTACCCTTAGTAAATGGCAAGGCTGGTTTATGGAAATAGGTTAACAGGTCAAGTTCGCAGATCTGCCCCAGAAGTTGCACATTAGTTACCTCAAAGCCTTTCCTATGAGAGGATGAAGTCCTGGACTAAAGGAAACTTTACAGGCTCAATTCTTATTCATCTCTTTCAGTAACTCATTCAGAGACAAGCTTTGTCAGCCAAACTTCTCTTGTTCCTTTGCTAATAGGTAAGGGACTGTCTCCTTTCAGACAGAAAGATCATTAGCTCCAGAACCGAGGCTTGCTTTGCCTGGCCAGAAGTAGCTATCCACACACACTTTGCATCTCCCAGGGAAAGTCTAGGTCAAGTAGAACGAGAAAGCTGCAATAACGGTAATAGCTCCATATCTGTGGGAGCAAGCTGGTGTTAGTTGACAATGATTTACTGGGGAAATACACACTGACTGTATGCATGATCAGAAAGCACAGGGCCCCAAACTAGCAGCTGTCTGCAACCAAGGCCATCTGCACCAAAATACCTCTGATGCCCTGCAGGGGAATAGTAACAATACTGCACAACAGAGATTGCTTTGTCTACTACCCAGGAAAGCAATACTCAGTTCTACCAGTCATTCCCTTCAGTCACCTCTCCCCTTTTAAGAGGGCATCCTCACTTTCCACCCAGAAAGACTATGAACAAATTGCTCACAATTTTCCAGGAAGTAACTTAAGTAAAGTGGTTACTGTCTCGCTCTGAAGCTACACCACCATCCCTGCCAAACAAGTTGCTCCACACAGGCATTTTGGGACTTTGCGCCCAAGGTCAGGTAACACCACACAGCAAGCCACTTGGCAAGCTCGAAACAGAGTATTACCTGCCATTAACATCTTCCCATAGGCTTTCAGAAACTTAAATATATCCTACAGCTTGGGATCCCAGTTGCCGATAAGAAACCTATGTCCAGCCTTGCTTAGCCACTAATTTGACAGGCTGTGTTTTACTATAATTATATCAGGATCAACAGAAACAGCTGCCATTAAGCACACAAGATGCCATCCAGCACATTAGGATGCTCATAAGAGAACAAGAACAATTTCAAGACCTTCATCTTCCTGTAAATTCAAGTTCATAAATACGACTAAAGGAGTCGAGATTTTCAACACAGTTCTTAGATGCTATAAATGCATCTTTAACTATCAACTAGTAACAGGTTAGCTGGCACAAGCCCTGTAGCATGCACTGTTCAGAGTGAAAGATGCATCCTATACAGGCTGAACACGTCAAGTTCCTCGTGAAAGTGTACATAATGGAAGGATTACACACTGAAATGCCACTCTAGTCCACTGACTTCTTCAAAAAGAGGAAACATGACACGTGGCACTTTGGTTTATGCACACCACAAAAGAAAGAGCATGAAAATATCATACTATCAGTATACCCAAGGGAGAAAATAAGTCCACCTTCACAAGGCTTCTCTTCTACAACCATCTAACACAACATAGGTTCAGTTTAAATGAAGGACCAGCTTCTCTGAAAGATATTAAGGTCCACCTTGTGGAGTGTCAGGGTGTAAATAAGAGTTAATGGCAAAAAAAAAAAAACAAAAACAAAAACAAAATAAAAAAAATCATGTTTTGTCTTCTTCCAAACCTGAAACTTGCACGGTTAAAGTAATTTTGCAATGTTTACTTCTTATCAACCACAAAGCCACATCCTCTACAAAGATCCCTTAAATTTTAGGGGAACTTGCTTCAACCTCCTCCAGCTCCAATATCATTCTGTCACCTAAATCAAAGCATCTTGTCACTTCCTTACCAGTCTAGGACACACATCATTGCTACAAGATGGTATCTTCCTCCAAGAAGATTACATAAAGGAGTATTGATAAGGTGTGAAGTCCATCACCTGCCCACCTGGAGATCATGACTGGTCATTAGTAAACAACCAACTTCTCCGGTAGTAATCAATTCCTAGTTTTCTTTGAAGATTGTTTGAAGAGAGAACAGGACAACCTTGGCACACACACCGGATGACAAACTTGTAAGTTTAAAAAGAGCTAAGCATAAAACTAGACTTAGAAAGTATGCTCTCAAATTGGTTAGAGGGGAAAAGAAAAAAAACAAACAACACACCAAAACAAAACATAAGCCACTAAGGCTTAGAAGATACACCTTGTTTCTCTGGAGGAATATGGAATCTCTCACACCCGTTTTGAGCCACAGCATAAACAAAAGGTGACTGAGAAGAGAGGAGTGGGGGGTTTATGCTATTGCTTTTTTCCCCGTAAGTATCAAGAAGTGCAACTTATTCTGGTCCTCAGTTCTAAGAAAACGCGTAGTCTTAATATTGGCACATCAGTGAGCAGCGGCTATTGCTGCACACTGCCTGTGACTTCCAGAAGCTGTCACCGAGCCCCAGAAACACCCGGAGCAAACCGAACTGACACCGAGGACACAAGCAAGCCCCTGCAGGAACATGTGACTGGTCGGACGGCTACTCACACGCCGGGCCCGTTGCATAACCCGGGCAGAGCGGAGCAGCGCGGCTGCCCGGCCACTGCCGCCCGCAGCACCGGCGGGGCCGAGACCGGGCAGAAGCTCAGGTTCGCTGAAGCCTGAGCGCGCCCGCTGGGGCGCCCCGGGCGGGCCCGCTGTGCCACCGGGCCGACCCGCCCGGCACCGAGCTACGGAGGGAGGGAGCAGGGAGAGACCCCTCGGGGTCGAGGAGGGGACAGACGCCCCAGGCTTTCAGCTCCCTCAGCCCGCACCCCCACCCGGACACCCCCGGCTCCGGGCAGCCCCCGCGGCT
>VZRU01001923.1:43336-81104 GCA_013398155.1 Pedionomus torquatus
GGTTTTTGTATTTTGTCCGCAGTTTGTGTTTTTTTTTTTTTTTTTATTATTCTGGAGAGCCAAAACCTGGACATGTTACTCCAGATGTGGTCTTGTAAGTCTCAAAGACAGGAATAGCATTTGACCTACTGTCTGCCCCCTTGCCAATACAGCCCACTGACTCATGCTCAGCACCTTGCCCAGCCCAGACACCCTGTTCTTTTCTGCAAAATTGCTTTCCATCCAGTTGCTGCCCAGCTTGTACTTTTCCATGGAGTTATTCCATCCCAGGTTTGGGACTTGGCATTTGGCAAGTGCTAAACAAGGCTAGAGAGTAGGTAAAGGTAGATTATGTTGTAATTTTGATACCGTAAATTAAAAAAAAATATGTTTTTCAGCGCTATGCAGTATGATCCTAAAAGCAGGGGACCAAGTTGCTGCATTTTTAAAGCACTCTACATCTGCAGAGGATGCAGTATGCACAGCTTGCATAGCTACTACAAGTTAAAAAAAATGCAAGAACTTTGTTTCAGTGCTTGTGAGAAAGGTGAAGGATAGCAAAACTGACTGACCAAAAATGGCTTTTCGTTTCTGAATGAATTATGTAGAGGAAAAGTTATTTAGGAATCACAGATGAGAGAGAACCAATCTATAGTGTTGCAAAACAAGGAAAATGTAATCTATTGCAGGGACAACTTCCACCATAAACTAATTAAGTCCATAACATCACACTTGTCTACCAGCTACAGTATAAACAGAGAAAAGAGGTAGTATTTTAATGCCTATCTCTGATGGATATCTATATTGAGATGGCTGTGTAAATTCACAGTTATTCCAGTGCAGTCCCTCAGAGAGCACTGCCTTTTTGCGCTCACAAGCTGAAGTGATCAAATGTGAAGACTGGCCAACAAACACTAACCAGACTAAGCCTATCTTTGGTCATAGAGACTTCTGAAATCTTGCGTAATGGCAGATGTGGAAACCCAAACATGTATCTGTTCCTGGGGCGCTGCTGTATGCTGGCAGCCAGCAGAGCAGGGTATTCCTTCAGTCCTGCTGCAGCCTTCAGTCTTCACTGCGGCTGCATGCCATGTTCAGGGGGTGAGGATGCTAAGCTATGCCGAGCAGCTCTTGGGCATTTAAGTGTAGTTATGTGAGTGTTATCGATGATAAAGTTGGCACCATTGACTGTGTCATCTTAAACTTCTCTCTTTCTTTCAGGGCAGGGAAAACGTAGCCCTGACTAGTTCACCCAGATCAATGCTACCAGCAGCTTCTTGCCTTGTTTGTGGTACACACGGCCCAAGAGAGACCCTCTCCACACCCAGCTGCTCTCATTGAAGGATATTTATCAAGTTATGTCATATAAGGTTCCCTTTTAAACCCAGGATTATGCATAGGTCTTAGGGACTGTCTGCTTGAAAGGCTAGTGGGGAATACTTATTCCAGTTCTTGGCAGCATATACAAAACTAAATTTTGCTATCTGGAAGAAGAGGCTAGTATTAATTCACAGTGTAAGGTGTCACTTGTTGCTGCCATCACATCCAACAAGTCCTTTACTCGTTCATTAGGATCAAATAGGCTCTTTCCCTCACTGAATACTCTGGATGGTGTACAGGTGCCTGCCAGGAAGTTCGTGTAAAACAGCTGCCTGCTTTGTTCTATTCTACGTCTTTGACAGAAAGCCCTGAACGTTGCTTTCAGAGGTGTGGCCCCCACTCTGTTTCCACCTCTTTGCTCAGTGCAGAGATGAAACCTGTGTTGCCACTTCCACTGGAAACTCAAATGCCTAATGGTAATAACGACCTTGCAATTTCTAGATGGCAATCTGTCTGAAGAATTACTTGCACATACAAATGGAAACACAGTATGTGATCGCTTTGCAGCAAAATCAATTAAAATGTCCCTCGCTATTATTCTCTATAATTTATTATGAGTCTTTATTATTTCTGTTGTGATAGCACCCAGAGGCACTTGCAAGAAGTGGAAGCTACGTTAAGCAACACCCTGCACAAGCACATGGGAAAGCGGGATATTTTCCTTGGGTATCTTGCAATCTGTGTGAAGGCAAGCTGCAACAGGTGGGTGAGAAGTTTCACCCGGTTTCTCACGCCTCCATTTTTTTGTAGAGTCAGCCCAAACCACTCTAGCTTGTTCCAGGACTGTTTTTCCAGCTAAACCAGAATAATACTTGTACTAAACAAAGCTGATGTTTCCTATTTGGTGTTGTAAGCAATTCATGTTCTTTTCATCAGCTCTTATTTGTCAGCCTCCTCACCTGTGGCAGCCTGCTCGCCTTTTAATTCTACCCACCTCAATGTACCTATTACGTTGGTCAGATGCTCTTGGCTTTAGACTTTCTGTGTGGGATCAAATCAGACTGAGGGAGTGGACAGCAATCTGCCTGGTTCTGCCAGTACTCACTTGAATATACATGTAGTATGTCAGGTGATGCTGAATCGAGTCTTTTTATCTTCTGATCTTTGCATCTGCCCTAGTGTATTTTGATGCTGCTCTACCAACCTGTACCAGTGTGTCTCTATGTAACCTTAGAAAGTCCTATAGTTACTCTTGAAGATCGCATCATTTCTGCATTTATCACTGAAGTCATTGCAACTTGTTAGTTTTTAATACGATTAGGTTATTTATTGCCTAGTAGCAAAAGCTTGGCACTTGAATTTGAAGGATTCAAAGTTTGTTCAGTTTTGCTACAAGCTTGCTGGATGATCTGGGCAGGTCTCAACCTCTTCGATGCAAGTTCCCCTTCTGTAAAGTTGTACCAATTGTATGGTGACACGTGGCCTAAGAACTCCAAAACCAGGTGACAATCAGTGAACTGTTGAGGGAGAACACTGTAGAAATGCAGCTTATTACTGTGGCAGAGTCTGGAGACACACTGCACTTGTTGCTTTTGAGCAAATAGGTGCAGTGCGTACTCATGTCAGATACTGTGCATAAATACTGATATGCTAACAAATTCAAGGTTTGGCCTATTTGTGGCTGTGTGTGGCTCCTGCTTTGCATTCATGTCAGTTTACTGTGTCCCTGGGAGCACCACGCTGCCACTTGGTGAGTAAATTAGGATTTTCTGTCAAAGTGGAGAATATGGGCAGAATTATCAGAGGACAGTCCCTGAGGGCACTACCAAAATCAGACTTGGCAGGAGGAATGGGAAATGGGCTTATGAACCACAATTCAACTGAGGACCAGGCTGTTTATATCTTGACTGAAGACATTTTGTGAGTTTAATAACAGTTTATCCCAGTGAGTAGGAGCCAATGCGGTAGCATGGCCAAGGGACCACCAGAAAGTGGAATAGTTCTTCCTCCTCTTCATGCAATGTAGTCAGGACAAGCAAAGCACAAGGTATCCCTTTTCCAAGGCGATCATAGGAACCTATACCCATATGCTGGATTCGTAGTATATATGCATGCAGGTGTACGTGTATACCACCCATGAACACATCTGTGCAGAACATATAGAATTGCAGTTTGCTTCAGGTCTATTTTGTAGGTTAGTGTCATACTCCATCTGGGCATCCAAGCCAGTGAAACATTTGCTACAGCAAAAAGTTGCGCCCCTTGTTCCTTCATGACTTTGCTGTGTTCCCCTCTGGCACATCCTGGGTTACTCTGCTGATCCCTGCTCTCTGGGAGGGTGCAGCACTACACAGCCATCTGCCAGCTCTGAATGAACTGACTCAATGTTAAAAGCAAGACATTGAAGCATTAGTCCAGGTAAAATGCCTTATCAGCACTGGGAGAGCGAAATGGATTATTTAGAGACATCTTAGGTATGTGTCTTGTATT
This sequence comes from Pedionomus torquatus, assembly GCA_013398155.1. Lineage (NCBI taxonomy): Eukaryota > Metazoa > Chordata > Aves > Charadriiformes > Pedionomidae > Pedionomus > Pedionomus torquatus. The sequence goes on from VZRU01001923.1 coordinate 47,126, forward strand.
TCATTTTGCCATGTGGCTACAGCCACAGTTGTTAGGCATATAGTCTTGTTATTGATCTCATGACAGTTAGCATCTCTTTAAATCACTGAGGAGGCAAAGCAAGCAATATATTGATTCATATATTTTAAGATCAAGGAGACTTATGATCACATAATATTAGTTCCTGCATATCACATAATTTCATCCAGTAATTCCTGAAACAAACACAAAATGTTTTAGGTGAAACAGAACTTTCAGAATGAAAAGTAATTGTTGTTGGGTTTTTTTAAAGTCAAACAATGAAGGAATCATTGCAGCAATTTTTTTCAAGGGATAATTGTCCTCACTCTTGAAAATCCACAGCTAGAAGTTTGAATTTTTCTAGTTCCAGCCTCTTGATAGTGTTTTGTTATGCTTTCATGTGCAAAATTAAGGAGCCTTCCATTACCAGAAATCATCATTTGTACTGATTTAAGCCATGAACAAGTCACAGTGCTTTCTCTTGATATTCTCTGAATAGATGGAGATGCTTTACTAAGTTGTGGCTGTAGGAATTTTTGATGATGATTTAAAATGTAGCTCACTATAATAGAAAGTTGTAGGAATGAGGCAAAAAGCCTGGGATGTCAAACAACCCAACAACATTCATAATCCATTGCACAACATAATAAGCATATCAGGAGATGTAGACATTCTTTTTTAGGTCAGTGTAAGTACCAGTTTTACATTAAGAAATAGTAACAGAACAATCAAGACATATTTGACTCACAGAATAAAAGTGTAGTCTTATTCCTTTGGTTCCTAAGTTGTTTTTTATAATCTTCCCTTCAGATCTGACCTAATGGATGTTAATGTCAAGGGGAGTCTGTCAGTGATGTCTGGATCTTTGAAACAAACCTTGTTATGTCATGCTAAATTAAGCTTTCCTGTTTCTCAAGCCATGGCATTGGCTTTATTTGTTTTGTGAATGCTATCTCATTTGTAAAGACCTGAAAAAGAATAAAAGTCTAATAAATCAAATGGAATAGAGCAAAATGGTCCTTACGTAAATAAGAAATTAGTTCTGGTATTCTACAAAGAGAAACAGTACAATACAGGAGAAATTAAATACTGAAGTATGCAGACAAGATAATCCCAGTAGTGTATTATTTTTTATTGAAAGGAAAGTATGGAAAAAAATGTGTTCTTGCAAAGCAACAATCCTGTTGTAGACTATTAGTCTTACATGGAATTGCATCAATTTATATAGGTTTTATCAAATACCTAAAAGGGCAGCTCAAAACAAATGGTGGAGTTCAGAAAAGTATGAAACTATCGTGGCATTCCCAAAGATCAAATGCAGAGCTGCTGTGAGAAGCCACAACTCCATTTATTCCCATTGTGTGCAGTACAATATTCGGTTCCTGGAAAAAAGATCTTTGCATATAATCTTGGTTTAGACTTATAGCAAATGTTAACATTTTAATGCCGCTGTCTCAAGTGTTCCAGACAAAGGCAATATTTTGTGTCTGTTCAGTGTTCCTATTAAGTGAAGTACAGATGGGCCGGGGTTTGTGCTACCTCATTTTCAGTACAACAATTCTGAATTTTCTGAGACAACATAATCATCATTGTTAAAGTGCATTAAATGTGNTAACAATTCTGAATTTTCTGAGACAACAGGAGATTTGGTTTATTTATGGGTTTTCCAGTAGTCACCAGGACTGGCTGAATAAAGAGTGTGAATTATTCTTGCAATTAGGCTCTGAGACAAATAATCATCATTGTTAAAGTGCATTAAATGTGACCTGCAGTGTTGGATCTGGTGCTCTAATCCTCTTGGCTCTTCTAAACTAAACAAAGGTGGGTGGATCAATCATGAGATGGTTTTACTCCAAGGGAAGAACAGCATGTGCAACTCTGGAGGTACAACAGTGCCTTTTGTTTCACTACTAAATAGATCTCCCAGCACACTGTATGGCAGCAATCATCTTAAATTAATTGCTCCATGTATTTGGGACTGCTATCATTTCACTGGTGGGATACCGCTTCTCTCCATATGCCGTGGGCCTTTCCTTGTGCTCCTTCTCATCCTACAATGGCTTGATATTAGTGAAATAAAAGAAAGGTACCCTATACTTTTCCTTGATTAATTTGCATAGCCTGTTCTTGGTTGCTCATCCTCTGTACTGAGTTGCAGCTGATGGGAAGTCACCTGGCTGTAGCACCTGCATAAAGCAAGCAGGGCCCCTGGATCTCAATGTGCAGAGAGGCAAGCCTAAAAGCAGTGTGCAAATGGAGCTGATTTTTTTGACATGTAAGATGGAGATCTATATATATATATGGCACTTTTGGGGGGAAAAGAAACCCCCAAACCCAACTCCAAACCCAATTTGGCCTGTTATCTTGTCCCAGTTCTATTTCACGTCATTATATGGTACCTACTTTCATCCCACCATCTATGAAATGGATCTGGTGCTCCTTCATTTCTAGTCCAAATTTACCCTTGTCTATTGACATGAATTGCTGAAGAACTGCTGCATTTCACTGGTGTGTGAGTGAAATAATCTATTTCCCTGCCTTCCCCAGCAGTGCATTTTGGAACTTACAAAGGTAATAGCCTCCACAGAGCACTTTGAAAGCCTTGCACAAAAGGCACGACAACTACGCAAAGAACTACTGTCAATATTAGTGAATCACTTCAGCCAGGAAGGGACAACAGCTTTTCCTTTCAGAACAACAAACAAACCACAGCAGTATTTACTGAGCACTTTAAAGATAACAGCCGTTACATAAGTACTAAGAATTATTAAGGTTTCTTTGTGAAAAGGTTAATTGCATGGTGAGAAACAGTATTGCAGCTTCCAAGCCCATCTACAGGCAGAATAAGCACCTTTTGGTTACAGGAACCCAAAACTCCAAAGGCTCTGAGATGAAACGGGTGCTCCCAACAGGAAGGCTTCCATGCCTAAAAATCCTGTGTTGGCTGAATAACGTCTTCGCTAAAGCTAGATTCAACTTCAGGCTGAACAGGGACAAAAAAGACTTCACTGCCAGTTCTCCACCACAGAGCCACCCCCCCACCCCAGCCTATGTGCCCTATCAGCCAGCCCTAATGAGAGCAAGGAGGGAGCTACAAGCCTCTCCCTTCAACCTGTGCTAGCCCCACACATCAAAATTTGTTTAGAAAGAAGAAAAGCCAGTTATAGTCCAGTATCACTGGAGGACCTGGTAACTGCATCCTCTCAGAAGGTGGTCAGCAGATAACTTTGTATGGGATGCAGCATCCCAGGTGTTCTTCGCTTGTTGCACAAGAGCCCCAGCTGTGGTGACCAAGCATGGAGGCAGCTGGACACAACTTGGAAAGCCCTACTCTTAATGGTGGGGAGCAGACATGATCTTCCCACGGACAGGCATAGTTCAAGAAGCAGATCTCTGTTGAGTAGCTGCCCCCTTTGGGGTGGGACCACTCTCATAAGAAAATACAGCAAACAGAAAGGAGAGGCCATCTGCAGATACTGGACGCCTGCACGTTGTCTCAGCTTGTTTACTTCAGCTGTTACAGGAGCACTGTTGGCTTGCCTTGTCCTCTCTTCTATTCTCTGCTGTCAGGAAAAAATAGGAGACCCTCACCAACAGTGGGGAGGGTCCACATTTTTCAGAAAGATTGCTTGATCATTACAGACTGTCTGATATTAAGAGTATTACTGCTCACCTAGCATGACTACTGAAGACCTAATTAATATTTTCTTCCTTTACAACTATGAAAGGGCTTTTCATCTTAAGAGTGTGGCTGTTTGCAGCTATTGACCTGAAGAAACGTTAGGGAGAAAGATCAATATTGAGGCCAGGCTGCCTAGAGTCCCTCCAGCTTTCTCCAGAGCAGTGAGTTCATCTTTAACCTGCTGGGGGGCTCCAGACAAACCTATCCTCTTCAGTGCTGCTTGTTAAAGAAGTTAAGAGTCCAGAAGCATGCAATGCTGTGCAGGTTAAGTTCACAATAAGGCTCTTGAGATTTCTGTATGCTCAGTATTTGTTAGTCTTTTGCAGAATTTAGCCCTGGATACAATCATCCTCTAATCATCTTGCTAATTCTTTGGTTCTGTACCAGTATGTCTGCAAGTTTCTGTTAGGCACATTATTTTAATTTAAAAATACAGCAGCATGAATTACCTAAACAAGTAGATTTTCCTGGTATCTTCTTATATTGTTGGAAAACTTCAAGCTTTCCTTTCTAATGCTGAATGGAAATTGAATAGCAATTCCAGCTCCCGAGCAAAGGTATGCCCACTTCTGTTCTCTTCACCAGAACCCTGACTTCTTACCTAACTTACTCATAAAAAGAATAACTTTATGATTTGGTAATATATATGGCTAATTTGCACTAAGTAAACTACATTCATTTGTGCTAGCTCACTAAAAGACTTTTTTTTAACTCACTGAAGCAAAAGTGCAGCAATTCAGTTGAATCCTAGGCAGATATTTTCTAAGGGGGGAACATTTTGTTTCCTGACAGTCTTCTCTGTCCTCAACTTTTTATGCAATTTTGCAGTAATTTGTTAACGTTTGAGGGCAGGTGAAGTGCCTGGATTTACGTACTGATTTAACCCTACACCTCAATTCACTATAAAATATTCTCTAATGTTTTTGTGGCTAACAGGGAAGTATATGTACTGTTTATACAGCAAAAATGACTGGGTTTTAATGGAGTGTCTTCCAGCAACATGGTTAAAACATAGCTCTTCACAAACTATCTCCAATCTGCACTGCCTTCCTCACACAGGCACTAGTAGCGTGTCTGGGCATCTCAACGACAACAAAGGCCAAAATTGCTGTTGAGTGTTCTTTTTCCATGCCCACATTAATTCTTGGTACAGCTCACGTGTGGCTATCTGTAACCCTTTCATCAGCTGTTGAAACACCTGGACACGGTGCATTTCTCCCTTAATTCCCATCACAGGCCTGGGGAATGTGTGCATTGCATAGTAGCTGTGGGTACTAAACCATAGAGTCACATATATGCATGTGCAGAACCGCTTGTATAGCATCCGTGCCGTTGTGCTGAACAGATAAATTTCTGATGAACTTGTGCCAGTGAATAATATGCCCTGGTTGGTTTGCTCAGTAACCGGTCCTCCCCTACTCACAAAAATGCCTGTACATAGACTGTAGGGATGGGGATGGATACCCATAGCACTGTGTATGCATCACAAAATGCTACCAACTACTCCGCTGTGTTTTGGCTGCTGGACAGATTGACAGATGAAGAATGCTACCACCGAGGACACCTCCTTCCTTATTGTTTGGGAAATAACTTTTGGCATAATTTGGAACACTTTGGATCATTTCTGTAAAGCTTCACGTTGTATCCAAAATGTTACCAAAGCCCTGGGCTGGCAGTACAAGTTTCCTGTTGGGATGTGGCAGGTGGGATCTCACCCCTAGCCCCATGTGGCACTTGGAGGTAGAGAGGAATGCTCTGAGCTAGCTCTGCCAGCAAAGGGAGAGCAGTAGCACCATGGGGCTGTTCCAGGACTGACTGCATCCAAACAGCTGCGAGATCTCGGCATCTTTTGGCACCAGAGCTGACTGCTCCCGACCCACACATGCCCCAGGGCACCCATTATAGGTGTGTGGCCATGCCAGCATGGGGACACGTGTCTGAAATGGCGGGAACTCTGTTTTGTGTGGGGATGCGTGTGCTGCTGGCACAGAGGAGCAAACGTGGGTGCTGGGACCAGTGGGATCCTGAAGTACAGGCAGGACTGCAGTGTAAACACAGTTCCCAGGCTAAACCCTGCTCTTGTCGAAGTCCTTCTGTGGTCAGTGATGCCAGGCAGAGGTCCTAGCCCATGGTCACCCTATGGCAGGGCCTTGTGCGGTCAGGGAGCTTGTACTGGCGGGGAAAATCAGTTCTGCAAACTGTTCCAACAAGCCCTTCTTGGGCAACCTAGGGTTACTGTCATGCTGCTGTGGTCAGGGCGCATCTCTGTCAAAGTGTATGTACTACATGGCTACATTAACTTTTCCTTTGCTTTTCCTTCATACGGAGGAGTCGGAGGATGCGTTCATTTTTTGTTAGTTCTGCTGGCAGTTCATTTGCCTGGAACAAAAAACCTTCAGGTTAGCAAAAATTAATGAGTATTTCCAAACCACAGTTTAAAAGCAACAAGCTCTAAAGATATTACTAGGCATTAAAATGACATGCTCATTCCAGTGTTGTCTCCACCACTGTTGGAGGTGTCTTAAGATGTCACCTTTCAAACAGTGTGTAAGGCTCACTTAAGTCTTCAAAATAATCTTAGCATGGGATTTGAGTCATCAGCTCATTTTGTGCTGACTGTCCAACCTAAATGGTAACCGTTGGGATAGCCTCCCTATGCTACTGCCACAAAATTAAAAGAAAACATAACTGCTCTTTTTGCGGGGAACGTGTGGCAGGTCTTTAAATGCCAAAGTCCATAAAAATCCAAGGGAAGACTTTAATTGCTATGAACTAGTCAGTGCTATTCTGTAGGACTGGTAATAGAACATTAGAGTTTGGTGTTTTGTATTTATGGAATACAATTTTGGTAACATGAAGTACTTATAATGAAGCTACTTCTGAAAATCAGGATTTCCATCCTGTAAATGTACTCTGTTGTGCCAAATTGCATGTTATTAAAAAAAAAAACAAAACAGTAGGGGAGGTTACAGCCACAGACTTTCTTACACTGTACACCCTCTGCTGCAAATCACCATTAGTGGCAGAAAAATCTTGCACATTATTTGTATGATAGTATCAAGTGAAACAAACTACAATATGAAAGACAGTAACTCTGCTGCCATCGAGTGGAATGATCCAGAAATAACAGGCACAGATCTTTATAGTGAATGACCAAAACATTTAGAAAATACATGCTGGATTACTTGTATTATAAACTTTCATTCACCCAATCATAAACCAGAAGTAAATGTCAGACCACCCCTTCACAGTTTAACAAGCCCAGCTAGATATCAAATACTAGCAGCAAATAATTCTTAACAACTAAGGAAGACATTTTCATGGAAATTATATAAACATGTAACATTGAAACACTTTACAGAATGAAAACAAGACAAGTTTTCTGCAGAAAAGTTGCTGCCAGAAAATTAATATGAAAATATTTCAGTAAACTAACAGATTTATAGTAAGATATGGGAAAGATGCATGGATTTTGAGATATATTTTGTGTTAGCAGTGTGCTGAGTCCTAACCAAGTTTTCTTAACAAAGGTACTGTTATGGTTTGAGAAAACCCATAACAATTTATTGTCGTGTAGACAATTATTCCGTCACCTGATGACCCCTCCCCACCCAGGAAAGGGGAATCAGGGGACTCAGAGAAACACAAGGGTTGAAATGTAAATAGATTTAATAGAATAAGATTAAATAACTAACAATAATACTAAAGAACCAGTATTAATCCTAACACTCATAGGAGATTTACAAGAAGTATGCTCAGCCAACTCTTATCATCAGGCAGCTGTGCACTCCCAGCAGTGGACAGCAAATGTCAGACACTGCGAGTGCAAGGGGTTTGGGAAGAAAGGGAGGCCTCAGGGGTCCGGCAGTGTGGCAAGGAGTTGTCTGGATCACCACCATCAAGGGAGAGCCCACTACGCAGCAAACTTTTCTAATTTATATTGAATGTGACATTCATGGTATGAAATAATCCTGTTGGCCAGCTTGGGTCAAACACCCAGGCTGTTTCTCATGCTCCTCCTCATCCCTGCACCTGGCAAGGCCCGAAAACACTGAGACCTTGAATCTCACAGAGCCTGGCTGGCCATAAAGTAAATATTTTCGTGAATTCAGACACTAAAATCCTCCAAAAGTGCAATTTTCCCAGCATTAGAAGGAAAGTGAGTCCTGGGCCTTTCCACCCAGGACAGGCACACAGGTATATATTTCTCTTGCTGCTGAAATGTCTTCCTTGCATCTTTGTCACAAAGCACAAGTGCAACTTATGACTCATTAAAACCTGTAATGGACTATTGTTTCCCTAAAATGCAACCAAGCTAGCCCATGACTAGCTATAGTTAACAGTTTAACCTGTGGCACTTAAATGAGTGCGTGGTTGGTTATTCTCAGATTGACCTGACTTCACAGCTACTGGTACCGCCAGTGGTACTGCCTAGCACCCTTAGAGGTGCTTGTATACAGAAATAAATGGACCAAATTCTGGTGCTTCAGGGGAGGATCAAGGCAATCACTGACCAAAAGACAAACATTGACTGCTACCACCTACGTGGCACGCACCCCCTCTGCACCCAGAATGGTGTGCCAGGACGTACCTTGTTCCTCAGGCATGGGTCCGCTCCTGCTTCAAGGAGCAGTGCCACTGTCCTTGCGTTGCCACTCAGGACAGCCGCGTGGAGAGCAGAGGTCCCATTCTGGAAAACACCAATGGAGACGTTTGTACCACGCATGGGAAGAAATCAAAAGGCAGTGAAACACAAATATTTGGAAAGAGCAAGCCTATGAACAAGAAAGAAATAACATGGAAGAGGTTGGGTCATCAAAGGCTAGTGGGCTACGAAGGAGGTGACTTTAAATGCTTTAATAAAAATGACAGTCAAATTCACTACCACAGCAATATTTCCCTTTAAAAATTACCCTTGTCAATAGATTAGGGGTGAAATGAACAGAGCTCTTGCTTCTGCCTGGCAAAATTAGCCATTAGCAAGTGAAACAGAAGCACAAGCAGTAATGGAAACCATCTGTGCGTTTTATCTTCTCTCTCTGATGATTAATAGTCTCAATGTCAAACAGCTGAATGGTGATGGTTTTTTTTTTAATGGCTAGCCTTTTGTTTGTGGCTGCAAACTGACAGTTCAAATAAGTGTGGAAGCTATTTTGTACTTGTAATTAACAACAAAGTTAACATGACTCAGATTTTCAAGCACATCAAAATTGCCCATTAGTTGTGTGTGCAGAGGCTGCCAAAGCATGTGATTTATAGGCACATAAAATTAGATCAGCAATTAAAAAGCAGTTTCCAAATATCTGATATTTTTCAAGGCTTTTTGAATTCGAAAACAAAATCAAGTAGAGAATCTGGTCACATCTCTTAGGATAATATTTTGCTGACTAAATGCAATAGAGGGCAGGGTATACTGCTAAAAGCTGCACCATCAAGAGAAATCCATTTATAGAAATAAAATCAGATGTAAATAGAATTCTCCTGCTTTTTGTCAACACAATGTGCTTCCTCCTTCCAAAAATAAAATCCACAATTTTTGAAAAGATTAATTTGTGGGTAGTGTTAAAGGCTAAACAAGATAATTTCATTTTTCTCTTTACTTTTTTTTTGAGCTCAGGCTCCAGTCTTCCACTGGTATAATCATAAACATCAGGTCTTGCATCAGACCCTTTGCCACCTTAAGTTTCTGCCTAAAAATCTGTGTGTTTCACTACTAACCTTCAGGAGGCCAAGCGTGGGAGAGAATTTCAGCAACTCTTCTATCACATTGTTATACCCTTTAATAGCGGCCTTCAGCAAAGCAGTGGTACCGTCCTTTAAAAGAGAGAAGAAAGTCAGTTCAGTCAGCTGAATGCTTTACCTGCATTCTCCTTGGCTTCAGGGAAATGCCAGCCCTCCCCTATACCTCTCAGAGGAAGGTCTCCTCTGCTCATGATCTTTGAGGATGCACTTCCACATATGCTGCTGGTTTTAGGACAGCTGAAGAATTATTCCTTTGGCAGGTGAAAACTTCAGAGTAAAATGACCCCATGACACCATGTATTATCTTTGTCTCTCATCTATATGGACATTCCTGTTCCCTTATTCAAGGTGGTCCCTCAGGAGCACAGAGCACATAATGATATGGAGTTGGAAGGGACCTCTGGAGATCGTCTACTCCCACACCCCTGCCAAAGCAGATCCTCTTAGAGTAGGTTGCACAGGAACTTGTCCAGGCAGGTTTTGGATGTCTCCAGAGACAGAGACTGTACCACCTTGCTGGGCAGCCTGTTCCAGTGCTCTGCCACCCTCAAAGTGAAGAAGTTCCCTGTCATGTTTAGATGGAACTGTTTATGTACAGGATGGAACTCCTTATATACAAAGATGGAACTGCTTATGTACAGGAATAACTGTCCCAGACAACAGGAAAAAGGGAGCCCACAGTGAGACTTTACAACCTGGCAAACAAGACAGTCTCTGGGGACACTGGGCCTCCATTCAGGCAGCACAGCCTTACAGTCTCAAAAAAAGCTAGGAGGTGTTAAGCTGCAGACAGAGCACAAGAAGGGCTACTCACGTCCCGTGCGGCATCTCGCTCAGCTCCCCGGAGCAGCATTACTCGCACCACTTCACTGTGACCCATCTGCGATGCAATCCACAAAGGAGCCGTGCCATCCTTCAAACAAAATGAGACTGCTCAAGGTTTCACTTCAAGATTCTGTGCACCTGGTATTTTACCACTCAAGTCTGCCTATTGGAATGGACATACTTCAATTTCTCAATTAAATCCTGTATCACAGACAGACATATGTGAAGTCACTTCCAAACGCACAAGGTAGCTTGACATACCAAGTCAGAATAATTCCAGTTATGGAGTGAGGCCACCTTCAGCTGCTTTCTGTTGCACAGTGGGCCTGAAATGTGCTTTGCTGTGGATGAAGTTAAAGCCCTCTTTGGCTTACCAGTTGTGCCTAAAATATGTAGGGAAGTTTGAAATGTAAAGGCCAAAAGTATCCTGTGTACTTTGAATTCTAGGTGGCTAGATGTGACAGAAGATAGAGGTAAATCTCAGCACACAGGGCTGATTCTGCAGCTGGGTTTCTGCACATATGGACTAGAAGTTGTTCAGAGAAGCTAAGGAGCAATGCAAGTTGATCACCAACCTTCAACGATAAGTTACATTATCCACCCTTGGGGAATCTGGTAAAAACTGCCTTACAGTGATGGGAAGCATTTCAAAAATTTTATCTTCAAGAACTCAGCTAAAAAACAAAGCAATTACCAAGGAATCCAACATGAAACAATCTGATTGGGAAAAAAAATCTTCTATTCAATCATCTTTTAGCAGAAAACTTCGGAAAATAAAATGCACCTTTAGTATAATCTAAACTTTATGATGGATTTCCATCCCAAAGGCAAAGGTGAACTGAAGCAGCAGAAGTATTTCTCACAGCAATTAGAATTTAGTGTTGTGTCTTTCCACCTTTTGCTTCTAAATGGCCTGATTGTCCAGACAACAGGAGGATTCCAGTAGTTATGTGGTGCTAAACTGATTCTCGTGGGCCTTTCACAAAAGGCTTTGCCTGTATGGACTTCCACATAAAAGTGAGCCCTTACATAGCAGGGTGTCTGCTTCTGCCTTCAGTGCTTGCCAGTTCTCTTCACCATCCTCAGCAGTTGGAAGACTTGGCAGAAAAAGGAAGACAAAATATACTGGGGCTTCTACAAGAGCCTTAATGAGAAGTTTCAGAAAAGAACTTTTTACTTTCAATTAGGTATTTCCACCTTGATCAAAGAAGCAATCTCTCTCCTCAGTGCCAACTGAAGATTCATATGACTTGCTCATGCAATCCAAAAAACTATTGTTGAACCAGTTCTCTGCTTTCTATGGGCTAGTGACTTAATCCTTTGAAAGATTCAGAAATGTTTATTCCTTTGATATAATATTCTGGGCTTCCCTTTTTTTGCTGTCTCTGAGAAAGAACAAATGCACATCCTGAGATCTTCAGTCTTCTCAGATGATGAGGAACAAGATCTTTCCCTACTCTTGTATCATTTCTGTATAAATTAACTCATTGACATTTGTTACTGACCTCATTCTAGTATATATCTTGTTAATACAATGAGTGTTCTTTGTAATTAAAAAATAACAAAGGCTCTCTTGTATACAGCATATGTGATGTTAGTGGGATGGCCAAAACTGTCCCACTTCAATTTGTAGTGTTTTCCCTACCAGTAAGCTGACACTTCATTTTTTTTCTAATCTCCCCCCACCAGAGGGCTCTAGAAAATAGCAACAGAGACACTGACAAAGTCTATAAAACTTGGAAACTATCTGAGAGCAGTCTATAATTTAATCTGCTTGAAGAACCAATGCTATGCAAATCCACACTTCCATTTACACAGGAAATACAAGCACAATCACAGCACAGGGAACATAACAGCTTTCTTTTACTTAAGTGAAGTTTGTAAGAACAACTCTGGTTTTCAGCTATTTTCAGGCAATAAAAACCCAAATACAAGTGTTTGGTGACATCCATGTTACCATAAACTGTCCTTAATAAAACTGCTGTTAGACTCAGTATCTCAGTTATAGGGTAGAGGCAAAAATACATTGTGAGAAAGATTGACTGTCTTGGAGCATTTAGCCTGAAGAGAAGAAAGGTGATGAAGTTGATGGTGAGCTCACATTGACTATTGCCAGCTTCTCTCTCGGGCAAACAGCTTCTAACATGCAGGTTTTTGCAAAAGCATACAATATTTAGATGGAGTTAATGAGATTTTTGTCCATTTTCATGTTGGTGTAAAGTGCAGAAGAGAGATTACATTGTACTAACAAGACAGATAAGAATTCCTACGTAAACATATACTAAGGCTTGGAGATGAGTCAGGATAAAAGTGAAAAAAGGGAAGGATGCAGTTCAAAAACTACTTTCCTGTCACTGTCCCTCTGCCCACCCAGCAGACTGCAATATCAAATATACCATGGGTTTAAGCTGCGCTTATTTCCATATCTGATCACAAATATATAATGTATATTTGATTACAAGTATATACAGACTATATCTCATTTTAGCCAGCATCCAGCAGTTCCAAACATTCTGACTGAAATTTCTGATCTTTGTTCTCTTGCCCATTAACTAATGACTTTACTTTGCAGCTTTGAATCTAGCATTTGCTTGTGGCTTGGAGTTTTAGAAAAGGTCAGAATAGAGTGAGAGGCAAAACACCCCTCGAATTCCCAGTAAGGGCTTTCAGGGACAGAGGGTCCCTACTCTGTGGCTACTCAGCATCATCTCTTCCACTGTTCTGCCCATCAGTCTACTTACCACAAAGCCACCTGAATTCTTGCTAGTAACAAATTGCTAGCTTGTCTAAAGTCTACATTCTGTATAGGTTTACTGGCTTACATGTATATATGTGTAATTGCGTATCATATGTTAAGAAAAATTATTACTTTTCAGAGTATTTTGAATCTGCATAGTCAGTCAGGTTTAAGCCTACTGGGACACAGGCTGCCAAAAAGTAGTGTGCAATTCATTGGAAAATAATCTTCTTGCTTTGTTTTTGAGTTGGATAAGCAAAGAAACATCTCCCACATCAGGCTTCAGACACTGCCCCCAGCTCTGTCTAGACAAAAAGATGACAAAAGAATTCCTGCCCAGCTCTACAATATCAGAAAAATCAGAAGGCGGCTAAAATCCAAGATAAATGTCATTGCCAAGGAAGAAACTCGCCAGGAATCTTTACTATTTGGTCTTGTGAGAGTTGAACTGGAAGGCCTGCACATGGACAGCCAGCAGCATCTGAGATGCTCTTTAGTGTCAGGAGCATCTCTGTGAGACTGGGAGACAGGACATGAGACCAAAGAGGAACTGGTACCCACTGCAACAGCAGGAGGAAGCATACAAGGCGCCAAGGCACATGAATTAAGTCCCCAAATTTATAAGGTGGGGAGAAAAACCTGGACACCATGAGGAATAAGCATGGACTCACACCTGGCACTCTTCAGCCCTGTATATGATGTTACATTGCTTGGAAAACTTTCCTGCTGCAGTGAGTGCAGTGTAGTTTGCAACTACAAGAGTCATCTGACATTAAAACTGCCCCATCTAGAGCTACATTCCTCATGATCAACATGCCACCTTTGAACAAAGTACAAATTTGTTTGTTAGTAAGAAAGAGACTGAAGTTCATCCAACCATTACTTTACTAATTAAACAGTAAAAATGGTGCCATTTGTTAAGGAAATGTTTCAGATTACAGCGGGCCCAAATACAAATGCCATGGACTTATCCAGGCATAATCTTAGCAGGGATCAGAGGTACCCTGAAGCAAAGCCTGTCCTGCCAGAGACGAGACAGAGCCAGGAGGAACATTCACACGTAGTCAAACCTTTGCCTCAATCAAGATTTAAAAATGCGTCATGAAACATTGTGTTATAGAAATTGGATTAGAGAGCTAAAAAAATACTGTCAGAAAGAATTAGCTGGGGCATTCTAATTATGGTTAGCTGAATGCAGTTTTTATGGCACCATGGTAGAGCTAAATTGAACACTCCTCAACTTTCTACACTCATACCTTGGTCTGTTCTCCTATGCTTATCTTTTAGACTGTATTAATTAACAGCTTTTAACAACATTTCTTAATCTTGATTGTGGGAGACAGTGTGGAGGTAGCCTAGGAGCAACTAAAATGCCAGTCCAGGGTGTAGCTGCCAGCACAGCTCTGGTGCTGGAGAGCTGGGGGGAGAGGCAGCAGGAAAATTGCTTTAGTTTCAGCACATAAAATGCTAATCCAGTTTCCTTACACTTCAGGAGCAGCAGGGAGGTTACACAGACCTACAGATGCAGCAGAAGTCATATAGATCAATCTCTGCTGCCAGGCTGTGATTTGCCAGACTTTTTTTGGTGTAGATGAAAGGAAATACACAAAATACCTGGCAAAACTTGTCATGTGCCACGTTGTCCACTGTTACTAGAGTTTTCACATGCTTGCTGACTTTTTAACTTTCTGGAGTCAGTGATCACAGCCACCTGGCAGACATACATGACTGATTGCAGGGACAAGACCTTAGCCCATCAATTTAAAATGTGCAGTGAAGACCCAGGACAGCTACCTTGCCTGCAGGGTGTCAGCAGACCACAGGGGAGGCTCTCTCAAAGCAGGCAAAGATTCCCAGGAAGCCCTGTCTCTAACCAGACATTTCTAAGTGCTGGGAGTAAAGCTAGCTTTGCAACTCCCACATCTGGCTACTCAAGGCAGCATCTAAACGTGCTGTTTAAGCATTGATCTGAGAGTTAAGAAACAGCTATACAATTAAAAAATCCTTTTCAGGAAACCAAGAGAGCTTTTATGTATGTCTCTTTGCATCACTTATGCTTACGTATCATGCAGTTAGTTTAACACCCAGGAAATCTCTCTAATTCAAAATTCTAATGAATTTTTCATAACTGTAAAATCTAGTAATCGGACCCCAGCTCTTCCTTGAAGTGTTGAGCTTACCTGCCGAGGCTGGTTAACCTTTGCTCCTGAAGAAAGCAGCAGTCGGATGACATCCAGATAGCCTCCTTGTGCAGCCAGGAAAATTGCAGAAGCTCCATCCTGGTAATAAATACATCCAGCTTATACTGTGTTGATGTTAAGCCGTACTTTTTCTATACAAAACCAAACCAAACTGAATCAAGTTCTTCCTAAGCCTTTAGGCGGGGCAAGAGCATCTGTGTAGCCAAACTCAAGAAATAATTACCAAAATCCAAAGTCTAGTTCATGACAAAGTATCCTAACATTTTTCATTCAGCATGCACAAGTACTGGCTCCCATCATATACCAAACCAAGCATTAAATCCCAGTCTGGAATTTTAAGAGTGTAGTTTAGCAAAACATTGAACTACATAACAAGGAATTCATTCCTATATAGCAAAATTTATTTAGTTTGGTTAATTTAGCTTTTATATGTTCATACGTAGACAGACATAGTGATAACATGTCCAAGGGCTTTGCAGACCTGGAGGCTTCAGCACTGAAATCTGCCCTTTAGGCTGAAAGAGTACATACTGTGCCATACTATTGTGCCACCCCAGCAACTACTGCAGCACTGATCTCACAGGAAAGACTTGACCTGGAATACAATCATGTAAAGTAGCACATGCAAGACCGAGTCTCTCAAAGCCCTATCAGAAACCAGCATTTTCCTGCAAAAAGTTTGTGAAAGAAATGAAAAAACACGGGACATTATTTTTCTCAACGTGTCTCCTGTGCAGATATTCTTCAGCGTTTGCAGGCTTTACAGAAGCTTTTCCTTAGGTAAAACATTTAGAAGTCATATTCCATTTTTTTTTTGATGAAAAATTTTCAAACAGCATGAGAATCCATCCAACCAACTGGAAGTGGAAACCTGCACAGAAGGTGGGAAAGGTGTTTACCCATCCTATATCCCCAGTGCTCAGCACAGAACGTGCTAGGGCAGGTTTTCCCAGGAGGTAAAATTCTTTTAGTTTAAATGGAGACATGAATGAATCCTCTCACTGCATATCAGATGCACACGTACACATCTAATCAATTTATGCATATGCTTATCACAAAATATGGAGCATTTTAGTGGAAGCCTGTTGTTGGCCTCGCTGGTGTATCAGTGTTGGGACAGAATGCTGTTGTTTGCAAAGCAATGCTGCTTAGCTACTCCTCTTCGTGCAAAACTCAGCACAGGCCTAGTGAAGCATGAACTGAATATAATGCCCCAGGGACGGAATTTAAAATGTTTGACCTTGATTTCAAGACAAATATCCTGGTAAACAAGAGAGGTGTCTGCTGGCGCTACAAATGCATACCCCTGGGCCCTCTGATGGGCTGTTTTCTCTGGTTGCTATGCGAGTACATGGAACAGGGTGATGCTATCAGGTCCTTTGCAGGCTTCCTCCAGACACAGGTATAGCGAGAACACTTCCACTTAGGAAGCAAATAAGGTTGTGTAATAGTAAAAGAGCTCTTTATGATAGCATCAATCAAGATGGAGAATCTTGGTTTCCCTATCATCCCATTCATTAAAAAATTAAACTATCAGTTTTCTGTATTTGATTTGAATTGCTGCTGCAATGAGAAAACTGTTTAAAGATATTTCTGCAAGAAACACTGTTTAGTCAGGGTGTTGTCTTGTCTTCTACCCCTCATGGTAGTAAATTTAAGGTTAAAACATCTATTGGTGGTTTTGGGAGGACTTCCCTAAGTCCCGGCTCAAAATCCCTCTCATTTGGCTGCCTGCCAGCGGAACTGCCAGCCACTTACCACTTTGCAAACACAGCTTGGCGACGTCCCACAAAAGGAGCCAGTTTAATGCTCTTTTTCATTGGGTTCTTACTTTATTAAGCAGCTGTTTCTGACTGGTTTTGCCTAATGGCTGTGAGCAAAAAAACCCAAACCATTTCTAAATCCAATTACAAATATCGCTCATTTGCAGGGATAAAACAACAAGGAAGTTGTTTTACAGCCTTCACTTCTAGGTATGTGTCTGCAGGTGTGGCAGTGGCAGCAGCGCAGCTATTTTTAAACTGAGTGGTAACCCTTGGGATTACTGTGCAGAGGTATGAGTCACTGCCCTTGGATTAGAAAGGCAATTGCCATTTGTGCAGTAGTGTGGGTGGGACACTTCTTGATGAACACAGGGTGAAGGCAGCACAGAGGCGGGGACCCCCTGTGCGACCCAGCGCAGAACTCCTACCACCCTGGTGGTTGCAAGCCCTCGGTTCCCACCCACACACATGGGAGGTGAGCGTGACAGCACCCTGCAGATCCAAATCCCATGGAAATGGTTAAAAAAAAAAGGTCTAATATCCTTGGGGAACAACTTCCTTTTTGTCACTCTTGAGTGCCCTGGGGTAGAAAAGAGTGATGGGAAGTGGAGAGAAAATCTGCCACTCATTTCTGCTCAGTGCTGAAAAGCTCAACTTATTTGTGTCTCTGTTGAAGTAAATTAAATCCAGTGCTTCACCGGCTCCATCCAACTCTCTGAAAAGTCAACTAAACAACCTCAGCTCAGCCATTTTAACCATTCTTTGCCCAAAGCACTGACAAGGTAGTGATGCACAAATGCCAGCTTACATTGTTTTAACTGATACTTAAAAAAAAAAAGATTTTAAAGACAACACAACTTTTAATACTCTTTTTTGGCAGAAAGCCAATGAACTGATCCTCTAGTACATCAGTGACTTTATAGCTGTCCACTCATCTGTCTGCAGTGCGAGTCATGGTAGAACATGACATGATCTTTTCTTCAAAGGTAATGGACAGCACAAATCTGATGCAGATTTGGTACATGTCCTTCATACAGATAATGAACCGAAAGGCAGGCAAATAATCTTTTCTGATTTTGTGCTACTTCTCCCAGGGTTATGAAAAGCAGACAGTTAACAAAATTCACATCTTAGAAAAGCAGAGTACTATAAAACCACAACGTCTGGCAAATGCTTCTGTGTGCTGGTGCCAAAGTATCCACTGTTGTCCAACCAACAGCACATTTGTTCCACCACCAGTGTTGTCATTAGTATCTGCGTCAAATAACTCACATAAAGTTGATCGTGAATGTTGGCACCGTGCTTCAGCAGAGTGTCTACCACTTTTGCATGCCCATACTGACAAGCAGCTAGAAGAGCAGTACCTCCGTCCTGTGAAAAAACAAGGAATAGGGTACAATCAGGTGAGAGGGAAGTTGCTGGACTGAACACCACCATAAAACATAAGCAAGTTTTAGTGTTCCTCAGCATTTGGCTCACAGCAGTTCTGTAGTGACTAGCTACTGAATCTTTCATAATTTTAGTACTAAGTCTTGCCCCATAAATCTTTAAACTTGGCTCTATCACTATAAACATTTTCTCCTGTGGCTTTTATAGTGAGGGACAGGAACCAAGAAAATTCTATTTGTTCCTCATCTTCTGTCTTCCCACTATAAGCTTTGTTCCCTTCCTAATTCCAAGCTCTTCCATGTCTCTTCCATTTACAGCCAAATCTCTCACCCTTGCCAAGTTCCTTCACTTACTGAAGGACAGCATACCTTTCCCCTGCTCCAAAGCCTTCTCCAAAAATATCATCTACTCTTCTTTGGCCTCATGCCCTGTCAACACCCTGCCTCTTACCTGTTGTTTGTTGGCCTGAAGAATAGCAGGGAGGATGCATTTTAAACCACTCCAGCTAACTCTGGAAGTGTGCATCAGACCAAACCCAAGACCATCAGTGAAAGCTCCATTACTTCTGCTGAAGAATTGATCCCTGCAGATAGGAGCAACCCCAGGCAGTTATAATTACTGCATATCACCACTAAAGGGAGATCTAGGCACATGCATCAGATCCTGCATGTAGAAATGCTCCCCTGGGAGCCCTCTGAGAAGGAAAACACCTCAGTGTCATTGGCAATTGACTCCAAGCCAGCTGAAACAACTAAGATAGATTGCAAATGTGGGTCTTGCTGTCTTGGTAATCGCACTACACCCAACTCAAAAATTTCCATTATTTTTAACATTGATACAGAGAGGAAGTTTTTATGTTCTGCTTGGGATAGCACCATGCCACTGTGCAAGGATGACACATACCCCAGGTCATCCACACCAGAGGTTTTCTCTCTCCTTTCCTGACTTCTCCCAGTCCCAAGCCCCTCCTCCACAAGATAAGCTATCTAAAGTATTTCAGATAAATGGCTTCTAGAGCTGTTATTAACTTGGGCAAAATATTGTGTTTTCCCTCAGCCTTGTCCTCTGACACAGCTTCAAAGTTTTGTCTGAAATTTTCCACAGACAGATATTTGCAAGAGAAGTTACAGCTTCAATAGCCAAATGGATCTTTTACAATGGGAAGTGCCAATCAAATTAATCAAGCTGTGGTGCTATTTCATGCCTAAATAACCTCATGAAAACTCAAGCTCTGACATGACTGAACCAACCCACAGACTGTCTGTAGCTACTCTCAAAACCTCATATTCACCTTTTCTCCCTACAACACTGAAAAGCAAACAAGGTTTGAGTGTCAGCAAAGTCACAGATGTGAAGCTGTTGTGTGACAATGTAGGAACTGCATATTAATTCTGGATTGAGTAAACATAGTGTGTAATCAGGTTCAGTGGAATTAAATTACAGCTACAATGAGTCATTAGACTTTCCTGTCAAATTAAACTACGCTAATGTAATAGGAGCTGGAACAAAACACAAAAGCAACCACAGTGGTTCCTGGATTAAAAAACACCTTACACACACTTAAAAGACAATGGCAAAAGCTAATAGCTCTGTGAAACCTATTTCCTGTCTCCAACCAGCTGAAAGCCATTCTACTCGATTACTGAGTTACCAGATCAGAGGGCTACAAACAAAAAACAGAGACACTTCTAAAGATTCTTTCCCTGAAGGAAATGGAGAGAGAAAGGTTAGTGAGTTAAGAAGAGAAACTCTGCTATCCTGCTGTCCTCTGTGGAGAGGCAGGGAAGGACAAGTTTTAGGAAACTTAAAAATATTGGGGTTCCCCGTATGGTGGGTGAATAGACATGCTCAGTTAGCTGTATACACTAATAGTTTGTTTATTGCTTTATGGTCTGGTTTTTAGAATCATAGAATGGTTGGAGTTGGAAGGGACCTTAAAGATCATCAAGTTCCAACCCCCCTGCCATGGGCAGGAACACCTCCCACTACACCATGTTGCTCAAAGCCCCATCCAGCCTGGCCTTGAACACTTCCAGGGTTGGGGCAGCCACAACTTCTCTGGGTAACCTGTTCCAGTGCCTCACCATCCTCACAGTAAAGAATTTTTTCCTAATATCCAATCTAAATCTCCCCTCTTCCAGTTTAAAACCATTACCCCTTGTCCTATCACTCACTACACTTCCTGACAAAGAGTCCCTCTCCAGCTCTCCTGTAGAAGATACTGGAAGGCTACAACAAGATCTCCTGGAGCATTCTCTTCTCCAGGCTGAACAGCCCCAGCTCCCTCATCCTGTTGTGTGTTTTTTTTCCCCCTGAAATTCTTGTGTTGTTAACAAACTCCAGTTATTTTAAGAAGATTGTCTGGCTATTAACATAATTTCTGAAGGGAACCAAATGACAGGTCCCAAATCAAAGGCAGGCCTGCAAAGCTAAGCACAGCACAGTAGAGCTGACATTCAGCACCTGGAGTACAGCTGTGTGATCCCACCTTGGGAGATGTCATAGCTTGAGGTTTAAGGGAGACACTTATTGCGGGTTATTTCAAAGAGTCTTGAAATGGGGATCCCGATCAAGTGTTTGGTTGAATCCCATGAACAGGCTTAGACAGATACGTTGGCAAAAAAAAGCAAAGTTGGGACCAGAAATCTTTTTCATTGAAAAGGCCATGCAGTAAGTTGGCACTCAGTTCAACTGAGGAATTGCCAAACAGTGTAGAAGTCCATGGTTTCTTAGGAGGAGAAAAACTCAGCCTCCTCCAATCCCTATTGAGCTTCTGTCTCACTTTCTCTTATAGTTTATTGATTTTTGTCAGCCTTTTCTCCAGCGTACTCTAGCTGGAGATCCCAGTGCTTTACGGGCCATTGGGAAAGGCAGGTGAGTTATGGGTGACGAAAAAAGAAAAAACGGAAGTAAATGACAAGAGTTTTAAAATCTCTTTCAGTTTATGTGATTTCCTCTTTCCTTTTTAGCATCAGCTGAGATGAGTAAAAAGCTGAAGCAGCACCTTTGGTACTGGCAAGTCTCTTGGAAATTCTGAGGAGGGCTGCAAGCAGGAGCAGGGACGCGTGAGCAACCACAGAGGCCCTTCGAGGGCCAGGGCGGGCGGGTGGCCGGAGGTGCAGCTGAGGGACAGCACACTACTTGGGGTTGATTCCTTGCTTATATCCTGTTTTCCTGACCACGTAGCTCCTATTAATCCATCGCTGCAAACCCTTCCAGCTTAGATAGGACCTGGTTCTCTCAGCTACCTCTGCAGTTCTTCCTCTGAAACCATTCATTTTGACCCCCACACAGTCTGTCCTCCCTGTTCTGGTGGTACATGCAGTAGCTGCCAGTCTTCCATGGGAGCATTTGAAACAGCACCCAGTAAGACCAGGCAGTCTGGTGGAGACTTCCCTGTCTATTCACCTACCTGCTCCTGCACCCCTGTCATCATCTCCTAAATGTGGCTTAGAATTACACGGTGCTTTGTGATCTCTGAAATAATGCCACAAGGTAGGGGAACTGATCTTCTGCAGTCAATACCTGCTGAAACATGCTGACACACTGTTTGACCTGCAGCATTGCTCAGAAAACATGCCCCCATGCAAACTCTTTTAAGAACCCACATGCTTGTAATGCGTCTGAGAGTAAGAAGAGCATACATTTCAATTTATGATGCATTCTTCTGGGGATATCAGATAATACAGAATAGTATTATTGAATAATATGTATTTTTATAATATGTATAAAATAACTTCAATAATACTATTTGTTCTTTTTACAACAGCAACAATTATTACTAATTACTTTATTACACTGTTTTGGAACATGCTTGCTTTGCCTGCTGCAGAGAATATCAACTCTAATGATAAAAAGTGACAAGAACTGCATACCTGTTTAAGATAGTTCTCCATCACTCTCATATATGAGTAACAAATGTACGCTCCCATATATGAGTAACAAATGTAGTAATTACAAATTACAGAGAGGTACATGAAAAAGAAGATGTTGGGCTTTGCATTTCCTTGCTTTAAAAACACTGTTCCATTTGCTTTCTTATTTCAATTCCACATCTTCACTTATAATAGAAAGTTCTTTGTTACTTGATTAATTTTGCAGTGCCCTTTAAAAACGGGCAGGATCAGCCATATCTTTTCCAATGCTGCTCCCAGCTGTGTGCCTTAATCAGAAAATGCCTTGTCTCTGACCTGAAAAAGTGTATTTTGTCAACCATATTGTTTCTGGGGCTTGGCAGGGGGCGGGGTGTGGAGAAGCCTGTTAGCTTAGTTGCCTGTTAACAAAATGATGGTTTGATGGAGTAATTTCAAGCTACAAACCCCATATTATTAAATCAGAAAATAGAACAAACACAAAAGCACATTAGGTGGCCAATGGAAGATAGGTACTCTCAATGAAGTGTGTTCTCGATGGTGCCTTCTGCTTAGGTACACTCTGCAGCACAAAGTTAAAGGTGGTTTTCCACCCACACTCCGTCTAAAAGTTCAGGGCGTTACCAAAGCCAGTCTCAAAGCTGTAAGCATTTGGATCCATGAACTAGACCCAGGCTCTGCCATCTGTATTTTTGGCTAGTCTAAGAAAATTTTGAAAAAGGACCCACATGAACAAAGAAATAGAAGCTCTGAGGTGTATTTCAGATGAGTAAGTGGGAATTTAGGGAAGACTGCAGTCATTATACTCTTATGTATCCTATGGTGGTGTTAGGTGCAGAGACATCTGCATTTTAGTCTACACAAGTCAAGGACATACCTAACACATACGAAAAAAGACTATTTGTTCTTCTACTGGAGAGTGGCTTAAGAGGAAAGACTGATATCACTGTCAAGCTAGTCCTAAGCTAATGTTTTCATAATATGTTGCATTACACATATTAGTCAGAAAATGTTCAAGTAAGGAAATCCTTTTATCATCTTCTGCTGCCATGTCATGTTTCATGTGAATATGAAAAAACATCCTTGATTGTCAGAATGCATCAGCATGCAACAATACACCCGTCATCTTACTTTGTTCTTAAATTCAGTGGAGGCTCCAAATTCAAAGAGAAACTTCACTACATCGTTGTGGCCTTGCTGTGCAGCAAAGAACAGAGAAGTTGCACCTGACTGTAAGGAAAAAATGGATTAAAAAAACCCAAACGCATAACACACTTGACTGAAGTATACACATTTCAAATTGAAAAGTATTGAGCACAATCACCTGAATATCAGCTGAAAAGACATGATGATTTTGAGGACTCTAGAGGATAGTGGGTATCTTAGATCAGTTTTCTTTAAATTGCACTGAGAAATCTGTCTAGCATTACACATTTGAGCCAATCCCAAATTTCACAAGGGCCTTTCTACACAGAGTTTCTAATATAGACTTAGGATTCACTCGTTTCTACCCTGTCACCAGGCAGGAGAAGCAAGGCAAGTGAGAAGAGTCTTGCACAACAGAGGAACAGCCAATTTGAAACCAACTCCTACTCCACCTGCTGCTACAACCTGAGACAAATAGGAACATGGGATGGATTTGGATCAGGGTGTGGAAATTCCAGGGAGGTGGTTACTTGCCTTGACTCTCCACTGACAAAATGTGATCACTGTTGGCACAAGTCACCCTTGCCTCGTTGCAGCAGTAGATCCCCATCCAACCAAGCAGCCTTCAAGCAACTATTACCTGCCCCCAAAATCCTGCTTTCCCTTAACTTCACTGAACTACTAAAACCCCTTATTTGATACCAGTTGTACAAAATACTGTCATTAACATGTGAGTAAAGCGGGACCAAAAAATGAAGTTGTAAGATTTTAATGAGTGGACAGAAGGAAAGAGGAAGGGAAGAAAGGGAGAAAGAGAGAAAGTGAGAAAGAAGGAGAGAGAGAAGAGAGGAAGGAAAGAAGGAGAGAAAGAAAGACAAGCACAATTTCCTGACTTGGGGTTCTCTCATCCCATGTAGAAGGTGCAGGAAAGGGGAGCTACATGTGACACTCCAGTGCCCAAAGTCTTTATAACAGCACACGGCCCCTTGAGACCATTGCAGAGCCCCGTCTCCCAGGCACGTTTATGGGGCTCTCACTTCTTCACCCTTAACAACAACTTCAGAGTACAAGGGCACTCACTGGTTCAAGTATGTGGATTTAATTTCAGCACAATGCTGTTGGTCTTTAGGGCTTAACCTTCATCTGCTTTCCTTCCTCTCTGCAATACAATGATTTTGGAGAATTTTAGTGTTTCTCTTTTTGTTGACTTGCTTAATCAGTATGGTCTGAGCAATGCTCAAGAGCAACTCCATAAAACTGTTCTCAGCTTTTCCTTTTGTTACTGCTTTTCAAGCAACATTTACCTAAAGGAAGGGACATGTTAAATATGTGTTTTGTTTGAACAGGACCCCAGTGAAACACACTGACAATCATAGTTAGAGCAAGTTTAGGCCAGTAAGTGCAAAGACACTTATATCATCGAATACGGCACTCACTGACTCAGTAACTTGCAGATGTTAGCATGAGATTAATGCTCTAGTTCCAGGTAACCAAGGAAAGTAAGAAACATTGGCTTGTATTGTTAAAGCAATAAGCATACTGCTGTCCTGCGCTGCCTGCCACCATCCCATGTTCCTGCATGTCCTCCTTAAACTGCTTTTCTCTTAGGACCAGTCCAACTGTTGTTGTCCCAGAGCAATTCTGCTCTCTTTGTACACAGACCAGAGCAGCTGCAGGTACTCCTGACAACCATTTGCACGGGGTATGAGGGGAAGTCACTTTCCCCAAAACAGCCACTGACATGCCTTCCACAAGCAAGCACTTCATGGTGTGAGAAATGCCTTTAATGCAAAGCAGAGATGCAGGGAAGTGTAAGGGTGATTAAGTTGTGTGATTCTTAGAGATGAGTTGGGTCAGACTAAGAGGCAGAAACTTCAAAGCACACAGACTCAGAGTAATCCTTGGGCTAGCAATGGTATCCACTCTATTTTAATGGCCAGATTCTATACATCACAAGGTAAAGGACTTCTCCTTATCAACTTATCCAGACAGTTGTAAATTACTGTGCCGATAAGTTAAATTGCAGATGCATATACGGTGTAGTCTTGGGAGGGTTACATCCCAGAAGTAACTGACCCTCACCAACCAGATGTGCTGGAAATGTTTGATGAATTATTTATAAATGTATCACTGGCACCTCATTTTCTATTATAAACTCCAGACAACTTATTTCTTGACATCCTCAGGAGAACAGAACCTGTTTATATATGCACTGCACAGCAAGTGACAAATAAGCAAATGGTAAAAAAGCAACAGACAATGCTTTTTTTAACAGTCACTTAATTAATCCTTATTTGAATGCAGAACTTCTCCTACCTCTCTCTGCAGATTGATATCTGCTCCTTGCAACACCAATTCCCGCACACAATCTATGTGGCCATAGTAAGATGCTACCATCAGAGCTGTTGTGCCAAGCTGAGAATAAGGAAAAAGAAGTCAGTACCTTCAACAGACACCTCCAGCTGTCTGGAAGAGACAGCATTTCTTCTGAAAGCTGAGAGAAGCTTTCATTGAAAAAAAAAAAGATCATTGAAAAACCTGCTATAAGGTTTAATATTTACTGTCAAGAATACTTTGAACATAAACAATAAGCAGGTATTACAGCAAAAACAATAGAGACTTGCCTGCCATGCTAAAGCCTGACCATTCAGCATGTATGTCTGCAACGACTTCTCCTTATTGTCCCAAAATAAGCGGAACAAAATCTATACACAGCATTTTATCGGAGAATCTCAAAGAACTTTGCATCATTTCCAGAAGAATAACCTTAGGCAACCTTAGAGACAGGAGCAGAGGTGACTTAGCTGAGTCACTTAATTGTGAGTCATAGTCAGGAGTGAGGTCCGGGTGATTTAATACTGATTCCCTATCCAAATGGTGAGAGCAAACTCACTCTTTGACTCTTCTCATTATATGAGAGAACTTTCCATACCAGAACTATCTGTTCCGGTTCCCTCAGTACCCCATAAGGTCACTGCTACAGTGAAGCAAATAAGTTTTAGGTTATGTGTTTGTGGTGTATTAACAATATACAGGAACCATATACATAAGCATAAAATTCATCCTTCTAAAATATTTGCATGCACCACTTCAATATAAAGAAGGAATGTGTGACACATTCAGACACATGCAGCCTTAATTGTACAAAAATATTTCAGCCTAGAAAATGCATATGCCTGATATAATTAAAAATCAGGATATTTTACAATGTATTGTAAAAATTCTTAATTGAGGTTAGCCTTATTTTGAGGAAAAATGAGCAGTAGTGGACCTTACTTCTTTACATTAATCTCTGTCCTGCTTCATGCCCTCATGTGAACATCATTCCCTCCCTGTCAGACACTCATAGCATCATCTCCAGAAGTACTGCAGGACAAAAACTTGCCTACAGGGCAAAAATGAAATGAAAATGAAAAGTTAGGTTAATGACAATGGGCTTAGAAAATTTCTTGCACTTTGAAGATATTCAAAGTGAGAGAAGCTGCAGCAGGTTCATGTTTCAGGCTGGATGCGGCACAAACACTGTACAACACGGGCACGACTCTCAATAAATCACCCCCAGCACCAGAGCAACCTGGGGACTTCTCAACCTTGGATTTTCCTGCTCTTTGCCATAGCTTAGTACGGGCAAGTATCTCTCCATACGCTGTAGGCAGAATAGCAAGATGTACCTATTACCTGTGTTTTCAACCCATTTCTGACCCAGAACATATTTCAACCTACGCCAATTACAGTAAGGAAATCCCCATGAAATCTTTCTGTCACATGTCTGGGCTCCTCTTTGCTTTGAAACTGTACCGTGCCTTCATGTTGGTGCCAAGTCCAGGAGATACTGGGGTGGGGGGTGGAGGGAGTTAGGAGGCCAGCAGTTCTGACAGCACTGCTGGGTGTAGGATGCTGCATGCCACACCAAGTCCAGGAGATACTGGGGTGGGGGGCGGGAATGTCAAATGCAAACTTTAAAAATTGTCAAAATGAGAACCGTGGTCCAGGGTTATTTTTTGAAAACTAATTATGAGGAGGTCTGCTAGCTGACAGAATCATTGCTGCCTGGGCTCGGCTGAGTTGACTCTTCACTGTGATCTATTACTACAATGACATTTCCTTGCAAAGAGAAGCCCGAGGTGCTAGGATCTGTGTTTTTAATGTCAGGGCCACAAATAACTGTGTAAGACACATTTTTGAGTACTGGCAAATTCCTAACCCCCTGCCACTGATGTAAATCATCACACTATTTTATCTTGAGTTTCAAACTTGCTTCCTGACAAGAGAAGGTTTTAAATCCTCCCTAAGTGCCATAAGACTCTCAAACGTCCCGTCTTAGATCCCTGCCACACCCTCGACGGAGCGGGCTGTGGGGAGTGATGTAAAATCTGTGCTGTGGGTGCAGGGGCATTGTACGCATACGCTGTCCTTGCAGTCCACGTCTACTCGCCCACTGTTCAGCAGCAGCTGGAGGAGAGCCAGGTTTCCTTTTCTCGCAGCCCAAAATGCAGCATTGGCCAGTGGTGTTTCTTTCTGGTGAAAAAGGAAAGAAAAAAGGAAAAAAGCAGAAATAAGACACTTCAGAAGATGCAGTGGACGAACACACACATGCATTCAAAGCAGGCAAGTTTAACCCTGGTGTGCTGTTCTTTCAAAACCAGAGCATGGAAGGGAAAACTAACTTAATTTCTTTGTGCAATTAAAGAGATCTGTCTCCCTGTGCTACATCATGTTGTTTCACGTCTTCCCTGTGTCCATGGCAGCCTATGACTCTTAGCTTGTTCTGTAACAAGAGACAACAATGCTAGTCCAGATCCACAGGGAAACATCACAGAAAATAACGTGCTAACGGGTACCTGTATTGTCTGCTTCTGTGGTGGGGCTGGGCACAGTTAGAGAGGCTGAGTCATCTTGCTGACATGTCCTGCTGCAGGACATCCTCCTGGGTTTCAGGTTAGCTCTCTGTCGTCTCCTTCTTTTCTGCACATAAAGTCCCAATACAGGAAAAATATTGTTGATGCATCTCCCGTACTGTTTGGTCTGCCTCCTCCCTGGAGTTAACACCCTGTAACTGCAGGACATCCTCCTGGGTTTCAGGTTAGCTCTCTGTCGTCTCCTTCTTTTCTGCACATAAAGTCCCAATACAGGAAAAATATTGTTGATGCATCTCCCGTACTGTTTGGTCTGCCTCCTCCCTGGAGTTAACACCCTGTAACTGCAGGACATCCTCCTGGGTTTCAGGTTAGCTCTCTGTCGTCTCCTTCTTTTCTGCACATAAAGTCCCAATACAGGAAAAATATTGTTGATGCATCTCCCGTACTGTTTGGTCTGCCTCCTCCCTGGAGTTAACACCCTGTAACTGTGGCCGTGTGAGCTACCTCCTGGGTGACGCTAGGGAGAAAAAAAAGGCTAAAATCTCACTGTCTATAGGCTTAGGGATTCATTTCCTAGGTATACAGGCAATATGTAAGGCAATATTAGGGAAATCTGAAATCTAGGTAACACAGGCCCCTGTTAAACAAATTGGTAGCAATGCAATACTCCTTTGAGGCTTTCTTAGTCCTAGAAACAATGCCACAATGTGACTTCTCCTGGGTAGGAGCAAATTATCACTGCCCCAGCATAGGAGGAGGGCAGAAGAAAAAAAACACAGGCTTTGCTCCTGACCTCAGCTGCCAAAATGCTGCCCTGACAAGTCAGCATTGCATCAATTTTTTAATAAGGCCCAAGAACACCAACAGTTCAGTAAAGCATCATTTCACTGAGAGTCATCCTAGACCTAAACAGTGTCAAAAACGTCTGGGGGCCTTGGTCTCCAGTGAATCCTGCCTTCAGGATAATCCAAAGAGCATGCAGAGAGGATATAAAAGTCAATCATTCTGCTTCAGAAAATGTAATACACGCTCCTCTATGTCTAAATGTCAATGGGCACATGTAATGTGGTAGAGAATCAGGATTGAATGGTTTTATGGTTGATACTTAAAATGCACACATACAGCAGAGTTTGAATTGCTTCCTTCACTGACACATGGGTAATTAACCCGGCAGAAACCAGCAGACAAGACCAGTCCTGTGTGCATATATCCCAGACCTGTCGCACTTTCCATGGGTTGCATTTTTACTATTCATATGTTGGAAAATTGGCAGCTGTTTGAGTTGAGGGGAGTTTTAAACATTCAGTGAATTATAAGACACTTCCTATGAGTTGACAGTGATATTTCTTGAACCAGCACACATAGGGGCAGGAGTCTGTAAAACTTAACAAGTGTAGTAGACTAAATTCTGATCTTCCTTTTACAGCTAATACATTTGCCCCAGTGAATCTGTAGATAATGTCTATCAAAGTAGAACTGTCAGTTTATAACCTCCTTTCTGGCAACGCAGTAGTTTTTGTTTTTCTATCTTTGTCCTTTCAAACTCTAAAATCTTATGTAAAAGCAAACATTTGAACTAAAGACTCAGTAACTCATGTTGCTTTTTTTGCTCTGATTTATTAGGGAGATACTTATTTAGAAAGCTGGTAGTTCAGAATATTGTCTGATTGTCCTTTTCATTGTGATAGTCAGTTGAAAGCTACTGCAAAAGAACAATGTTTGGGCCTTACAAAATGGAAAATCAAATTCCTTACCTTTTATTGTCTCACTCCTTAAAGTTTTAGAAAGCTTTGGGATATATCAGTGTATCCATACAGAGAAAGATTTATTTTATCTGGCCCGGTTTTCAATATGAGGACCCAGTAGCGATGTGACTGCATTTTATTATGCCTACCATATGACAGTGCCTTTATTGATCCGGTAGGCTGGAACCAGAATCAATATTCAGGAACTCTTTACTTGCTTTCATCAGTTTACATGAGGACAGAAGGGAACTAAGTTGGCAGTGTTTCCCTCTTCTGGAAGTAGAAGTCCAAAGTCTTTAGCCTTATGAGTCATAAATTCCTAACCTCTTGTTTCCCCCCTGTAGTTCCTATAGTAGCCCTGCAGCAAAGTTGTCCTAGTATTTTGGATAAGATCCAAGGAATGGAAGAATTCTCCAGTGCATCAAGGACAAAAAACCAGGCTTTTCCCAGTGGTTTTTTTGACCCAATTAGAAATAACTGCTATCGGTATTTGTACTTCCCCTCGTGCCTCCACGTTCTGGGGATTCCTCATATAAGAACATAGAGCACACTCACACCATCAACCATGTGGTGATTAGATAAAAAAGCAAACACAAACCTAAGCTATTTTACCAGCTAAGATAAATGGAATGTGCAAAATCATTCAGATGATCTGGGCACCCTGCAAGGACAGCCTCAAGGACTACCACCTGGCAATTTCTCCTCTGCTTTCAAACCATGGATTTATACCTCTGTGCTGTTCATTTTCAGATTATATCAGCAGCACCAACATCACTAGAAGGCAAAATGTAAGACACTACTTTGGGATCCGTAATCTAATTAACTGAACAATTTTTGAGCAGTAAATGGGTTTTAAACTGTAGGTTATGACATAAAATTACGCTGCTGTTGCTCAGTTATTAATTCAATTCTGTGTCATCAGATCAGATTTCAAGAGCTTACCTGCATGAAATCTTATGAAATTCTTATTATAAAGTTAGTCTGGTCCTAAAAGCTCCTTAAAGTGAACAACTGACCCTTAACATTGACAGTCTGGGAACAGAACGCAATAAACATTTGAAAAAGTGATTAGCTAAGAACTTTGGTGAAAAGGACATGTTTCATTATGTCACTTGCTCCAGCATCAGCAACTTTCGGCATACAATTTCCTCCACTTCATCAAGATCACTAAAGCATTATTTCAAACTCTGGCTGTGCTATTAATTTCAATTGTTTTTATGCTTTTACAAAATGGCATTATATTCATGCTGTATTGACACTGAGCAAAAATACTTATTAAAAAACGGCCTAGAGGAAAATATGTATTATACATCTGACAAGACCATTTCTGTGCAGGAATACAGAAAAAGTAAAATGTGATAATGTATCTGTATGTGTCATCGTAGGAATATTGAGGGGAAAAGTATCATTTAAATGCTGCCATGAACACCTCCCATTCCCTGCCCAACTTTTGACTTGCTGTTTGCAGAGAAGTGGATCACAGTGGGGTAACAGTTGAGGAAGAAGAGTGCAATTCTTAAACCAGGATCTTAAAGATGAAAGAAAAAAAGGCAATAAGGAAAGAGAAAGAAGAGAGAAGAGAAAGAGAACGCTAGCCCAGTGGCTTGTTCTTCGTAATGTCAAAACGCAAGAAAATCCCCCCCTTTTTTTTTTTTTTCTCAGTTTCCAAACCAGTCCTAATGGAAAGGAAGAAATGAGTAAAAAGTTTTAAGAAGTAGAACTTGAAACCAGGATCAAGCATAATACAATGGAAAATGTTAGTAGGACTTGGAAGGAAAGAGAGAGGACTTTATTAGCTAGCAGTATATCCCACATAGAATAACTGAATCATAGAATGGTTTAGGTTATAAAGGACCTTAAAGATTCTGTAGTTCCAACCCCCCCTGCCATGGACAGACACATGAAGCATCCTGTTTGAAAAGAAAGGTCCTTCAAGATATAAATGTAAATTTATACAGGCAAAAGCTCATAGAAGAAGAGAGGCTATTCATGTGTATAGATGGTGAGAAAGCAAGATAAATGCTACCTTGTGGGTAAATAGGATGGTAAGATGGAAAACATGAATAGACAGTGGCAAACACAGACAGTAGGAATCTAAGGTAAGTACACAGTCTTCTGAGAGAAAGAGAAAATGCCAAGCAAAAAGATACAGAAAAAAGAGAGAAATCAGAGGGAGGTGGGGGCTGCGATTCTCCAGAGGGAGAGGGGGCAGGCAGTGAGCTACCATGAACAGGAGTACATGAGGGAAAAGAAAGTGACCAATATGGCACAGAAAAGGAGCTGATAAGAACAGAACAGAAAAGAAGACCTGAAGGGCAAGGTAAAAAAACCCAAGGAGGTCAAAAAAGGAGAAAGTGACAAGAGAAAGGAGCTGGCACCACCAAGAAGAAGGGGTTAAAGTGGATATTTGTGAGAAATGAAGATGAGAAAAAACTCACAGAAATAGAATGGAGGGACAGAATAGCCTAAAACTAAGAAGAAGGGGGAAAAAAAAGCAGTTATGAGACCAATGCAGGACCAAAAAGGGCATGACCACAGAGATTTCACCATCCAGAGTAAGGCTGAGCAGTAAGCAAAGATACCCTGCTTCTTGCCACACCAGGGCTTTAACTGCAGGTGGAAACCACCTGCTGCACTGCCACCATCCAACCCACACGGGGCCACCACAGCACCAGCACTCTCTGGGGTGGGGGAGGCACCTTGACCAGAGTGAGACAAGCACAGGGAATAGTCCACCAAATAAAGGAATGCAACACAAGGACTGGCACAGAGCTGGTGATCAATAAGAGAAAGGCAAGCACAGCATCCAGAAAGTGCATAACTCAGGAGAAGATGCACATGTAGCATAAATATTATCCATTAGCATCAGCAAATTGCTACTTGCTTCCCTCTTTGCTATTTGATTTTATTAAACCTTCCTCAGATTAAAAAAATTATTTTAGGCGATCTTTTGGAAACTATTGCTCTTGCATGGTTTTGGATGGAAGAAGCACAATAAGTGACAGGAAGCAGTCAGAAAAGGGAAGAAAGCAGCCTGGCTTCAGTGGCCACCACAGCCTGAAGAGAAGAGCAGGCATAGATGCTGCCTCCTAGCTATTACACAACCAGCACTAGCAGAGATGATCGGCAAAGTGGAGAGGAGGCTCCTGACTGCACCAAACCCCACAGTGCTGAGCCCGGCCGCCCTAAAGCCGGCCTGAAGCTTCAGGGAGGTTTGCAGTTTATGTAACACCAACCATGCAGCCATTTGGGGATGTCAAGCCGTGGGAAGCACCTGCTCCATCAGCTGCCACCACAGCACTCCCGGGACACCCCATAGCCCGGAAAGGAAGCTTCTGTTTTCTTTCCTGCCGCCCTAAACCACCCCCGTTTTTCCTTAAAAAGATAATAATAGTGATAAATTAAATCAGTCCCCAAATCCAAGAATATACGGGAGCACTGTGCGGGCTGCCGGCACGACCAGCACCAAAACGGGCATCCCTCCCCTCTCCCCGGCGCCCGGCTCACCTTGAACGACATCCTGCACATCGCAGCGCCCCGCCTCCGCGCAGCTCCGCACCGCTCCGCGCCCCGGGGCTGAGCGGGGCCGGGGCGGGGCGCGGGGCCGGCACCTCCCTCCCCGCAGCTTTACGCTTCTGAGCTTCTGGCTATTATTCCCCTTTAAAGGCTTGTGGGGAGAGAAGAAAGGAAGGGAGGGATTGTTTATTTATTCATTGTTAAATTATTACTATTACTTAATAATAATAAATAATCATCATCTGTGGGCACGTGCACCCCCAGCAAGACCCCAAGGTGGGGACTCACACCGCTCAGCCTCTGGTTCAGCCCCTATAGATCGGGCCTCTGCTGCTCAGAAAGAGAATCACAACATCACAGAATCTTCATGGTTGGAAGGGGTCTCTGAGATCATCGAGTACAACCAGATACACACCAAAAAAACAACCAACCAAACAAACAAAAACAACAAAGAAACCAAACCAAAAAATGAACCCCACAAAACAAATCACCCAACCCAACA
>VZRU01001923.1:81326-181791 GCA_013398155.1 Pedionomus torquatus
AGGTGAGGCCTCACCAGTGCCGAGTACAGAGGCACCATCACTTCCCTACACCTCCTGGTCATGCTGTTCCTGATACAAGCCAGGATGCTGTTGGCCTTCTTGGCCACCTGGGCACACCAGTCATGTTAAGCCGTCTGTCCACCAACATCCCCAAATCCTTTTCTTCTAGGTAGCTCTCCAGCCACTCTTCCCCAAGCCTGTAATATTGCCTGGGGTTGTTGTGGCCAAAATGCAGGACCCGGCACTTGATCCTATTAAAACTCATCCCATTGGCCTTGGCCAATTGATCTAACCTGTCCAGGTCTGTAGTGCTTTCCTACCCTCAAGCAGATCAACACTCCCACCTAGTTTGGTGTCATCTGTAACCGTACTGAGGGTGCACTCAATCCCCTTATCCAGATCATCAATAAAGATATTACACAATACTTGCCCCAAAACTGAGCCCTGAGGGACACCACTCATGACTGGCTGGGAACTGGCACTAAAATGGTCTGAAGCCCAGGCCACCCACCCCAGCCCAGGTCTCCTTAGGGAGCTAATGCCACCTCCATGGCACCTCTTCTGTGTTTCACAGCCATTTTCCTCCATATCTAGGAAAAAATAACTGTTCAAAGGTATCATTGTGAGTATAGCCACGCCGCAGCCCCACAAGCACGTGGCAGGGAGCGTTCTCTCACTTTGCATGTATCTAGCTATCACCAACACTATCTCCCACAGGTGATGTGCTCTTTTGGAAGACAGTAAGGTCTTAAGGGCTTAATTTTAAACCCTTAAATATGAACAGCCATAAAGGCAATGCATGTCCTGTTTTGCCTGGTTGCCTCAGATTTCATTCAAAGTCTGCGTGATATAAAATAGGCAAAACAGGGCATGCTCTGGTGGGAGATTCCTGAATTTCTTTGCTATTGTTGGTTTAAACTGAACCCTTAGGGATTTTCTTCTTTTGATGTGCACACATAAATCCCATTCACTAGAAAATTATGTGTGTGCATTGAGAGAAAATATTTGCACTAAGATCCAAATAGTTGATTCTGCAATCTGGAAGTGGAGGATTTTTTTCAGATTTTTTTTTTTTTTTCCTGAGGCAATATTCATCTGTGCATACAGTAAAACAAACTGTAGGCAAGCAGATGAAAGCTGCTAATAGTGTAAGCTCATCTCAGAATGTATGGCCTGGTGTGAACCTCACCTGAATTACTGAGAAGATGATACAAATGTGAATGATAGTTCTGATTTTTTCTAAAACTTCAGTATCCTGAATAAGCTCAGTAGATTGCATAGCTAAGAGTCATCCTTGCTCTGATCCCATTGCACAGTGATGCTTGCCCACTGATAGAAGAAAATATTACTAATCTGTACACACTTTGCATAGCTAAGAGTCATCCTTGCTCTGATCCCATTGCACAGTGATGCTTGCCCACTGATAGAAGAAAATATTACTAATCTGTACACACTCCTTGCCTCACCCCTGGAAAATCCCTGTGTTTATTCAATCTTTTGTGGATAGCTTGCCAATCTGTTCATATTCATCAGCCAAAATGTTAAGGTTTCTGTCAAAGAGAAAACAAAGAATTCTCTGGATGAACAACAAAAAAGAGACTAACGTAGTACAGAGTTTTTTTGGATTGGTATTTATTTTAGATGTCAAGCGACAAATTTTAAAGTGCCTTTCTTAATTTGCCCACAAAATCTGAAATGGCACCTATTTTCAATTTTACATGGTCTCATTTGCATATGGTGTTTTCATATCCAGGTGCAATAATTTGTCAGAACCGTTGAATACAGAAAAGCATAAATATGCAATGCTCTTTTTTGGCGACCCTTTGAAAGTTTATCCCAGAAAGCACCTTTTTTTGGTGTCTGTCTATTGTTACACTCAAAATCTTGTTCATGGGCAAAGAGGAAACACACATCATATATCTATAAACCCAAGAATTTATAATTTGTATAACTAAATCTTAGCAGTCTAATCCAAGAATCCTTATTAGGGCAGATATAATTATTGCAGAAAAAGAAAAAATGTCTATACAGAAAAAAAAATCAATACTAATAATATGACAGTTAAAATGTATGTACATTTCCTAGGTTCTACTCCTTCCCCTGATTTTACCTTCACCTTTCCCATGCTCTGCTGTGTCCTAATGTTTGGGGTTTCATTCTGGTGGTGGTGGCTTGGGGTGGTATGATGAGGTGTCAGCATCTGGAGCTAGTTGCTGCAGGGAATACGATATTCATGTTGATGGCTCCTTCCTGCTCCCTCCTGGATCTGCATAGGGTCATTTTCTACATTCTCTTCTTGCTTTTCCCTTGCTGTTCTGCAGCTCCACATTACAACCCAACTTACTACACGTGGTGGCTTTTATGTTTGTTTGATACTATTTTTTAATTCCTTTTGTTAACTCTAAATCCAGTTCTGTCCAGCTCCAGCTCTGCTTTTCTGTACCTGACTGTTGGCGAGTTGTTTATAGCACTGGGGTCACTGGTGCCAAGCTTGTGTCTCACCCCTTACCATCCCGTGACCATGCTCAGGTACCCTGCACCCTGTGTTGCCACTTCTCAGCCACACCAGGTCTGAATTTGTCTCTGCTATGTTGTTATGTTATAGTTGCAAAGCTGTGATGGTACTACACAAAGGTGAAGAAAAGTAACACAAATCACTCGTAGAGACATGGTCAATTAGAAAAACTGCCATTACAGCTAAACAGTGTAAAACAAAGCTGAGGGGAGGTCAATAAAAGATCAAAAAGAGCAAGCCTGATGAGCCTCAGTCCTGAGGCCTTGCAAACTCAGTGCCTCCAGCAGTGGGAACAAGGTATTTTAGCGCTATGTGGTTACACATCTCCTGCACATGTTCTTGATTCTTGGCAAGATATTTAGGATTGCAAGATGTTTGAACTGGTTGGGATTTGCTACCTGTTTGGCACAATTCATCTGCAGGGCAGCAGGCGGCACTCCCACCATTTAACATTTCATCACAGTGACTATTTGAAATATCCTTAGTCATGTTGTTTTGTACAAATGCGAAGGATATAAAAAATGAATTGCTGGAACAATGGAAACTATTGCCTTTAAAAGCTAATGCAACCATTCCATGTATGGCACAAACCAACCTCACCTAATCCAGAACAGTGAAGGCACAGATGTGTATGAAGAATTAAAAGAGGTGGCACGTAACTCGTGTCAGTCAAAACATTCATTTGGAGATCTTCAGGATTTCATGCAAACACATACACTCATTTCTATTTGCTTTTAAAAATAGTGATCAACAAGCAAATACACATTTAGATATCTCAGTGAAGAGCAATATGCTTGCTTGCTGTGTATGTAAAGGAATAAATACATTTCAGTGGAGCGTGATGGTCAGTGTATGTTTTACAGTTCCAGTGACGTAGGATTCTGCCCCATCTCGAGAACCTGTTGCCAAATTTGACTGACAGCTTCTAGACTTCAGAGCTCTTTACTGCGAGGTGTATCACACTCTGCATCTGTGTAGCTCAGGAGATACTTCATTGACAAATACGTTTTTGCAATAACTTTTCTCATTTCCCATATGGCTGAATGTCCATAGTGTTGATTCATTTGCTCCCAGCATCATCTGTATAAAGATAATTGATGGGAGCCTGTGACATAGATTTTCTGACTGTAACATATTTTTTTCCTAGGGTTTTGCAGAAGGTGACCATCTTACTAGAATATTGTTGATTTCAGCTCTATCTGCATTGTCTTCTTTCCTGGGACATTTTCCATAAACGTGTAGTTATTTAAAAATTCAAAAAATGTAAATAGGTTTGTATGCTTTTCCAGAAATAAACTACTCTATCCAAAGACTAAAAAGAAAAGATAATTTAAAATGTACATTGGAGCAATATTCAGAAGTTTCAGTTACAAATTTTGAAGCCTCATTTTACCCAGACAGCAATAGTAATATCCCTGGCTACTGCAAAGAGCAAATTCTTTTTCTATTTTATGAAACATATAAAACCTCTTTTCTACTCTAGTTCTCTCTGTGTAATTTTAAAACCCTGGATCATTGCCTCTTAGAGAACTGTTGGGTGTTTCTGCCTCTGTGTGGATTCAGGCAAATCTTTTGTGCCAAAGTCTCCAAAAATGGCCTCTCATTTCGGCTTCCTTACATTCTCTTGCATTGTAACTCAAAACACAGACACCCGGGACAAAGCCTACTTTTCAAAGCACCGACCTAAGGTTTGTGCATATCTGTTTTTGCCAACGAGATTCACTATCAGCACACAATAAAACAGCAGCTCTAAAACTTTCTCTGTCCCTGATCTTTAGACCTGTCCTGTTTCTAAAATCACTCTTGACCTTGGCTCAAGCCTGCCTTATGCTGGGGTGTGAACTGAGTTGGGCAGCTTGGCCCCTACCAGCAGTTCTGCTGGGCCAGCGTGCACATCTGAGTAGACCAGCAAACCCAGCTGCTGGGCTAGCTAAATTAGCTCATGCTCATCTCTCTGGGGATGTCTACTTTAGTATTTTAATCTGGTTCAGGAGCATGTTTCTGAAGTGATTCTCCCAGTTCTTTCCCTTTGTTGTGCTGTTGTTCTCATTGTGGAGGGGATCATGTGCTATGCAAACTGGACCAATTTTTGAACTAAACTCAAAGAATTTCTCCAGGAGCAAATTTAGCACATTGCAGCTGCAAACGGGTATTCATGTCCTGGGACTGAATAACAGCCAGCCTGAATGAAAAAAACCCACACACAAACACAACAAGAAAAGGGCGCAATGTAGATTTCAGGTTCTCAGCACCAACTGTTTGCTCTACAGGTCCACTCCTGTTAGTCTGCACTACCTGCAAATGCAGGCAGACTGTGTTGTCCACGGTAGATTGCTACTGCTACCGTAAGTAGCTTTGGTATCTCTACACTACAATGCAGTCTTTGCTGTAGAAAAAATACGTTATAATAAGCTGGCTGGTACAACCATGTTGGCCCATTCTCCTCCCTGAAAAGTAGCCAAAGCCTTGTGCTACTGGTCCTTACCCTTACCCTGTCTGTGTTCTTGCATGCAGTGAGAATTTGGGAAGTCTCATTATTTGCCCAGCAGCTGTAGATGTCCTGCAGTACCTACAGGCAGGCCACAAAACATCTGGAAATCCTAAGCCTGTCTACCGTGATTTACTGTAGACTTCATGTACGTGTGCTCCACCAACCCTCTACACAGATACAGCAAATGCCACCTTTTCAGGGGGCACTATGCATAGGAAAATTATAGAATCATAGAATGGTTAGAGCCAGAAGGGACTTTAAAGATCATCTAATTCCAACCCCCTTGCCCTTGGCAGAGACACCTCTCACTTGACCAGGTTGCTCAAAGCCCCATCCAAATTAATGGTACAAAGCATGAACAATAAAGGTGATACTTTCCAAGCATGTTGTATCTACTAATCATACCTTGTGTCATCAGCGTGTACCTGTGCAACAAGTGATACACCCTGGAGTGCCTGGGCATGCCCATCTTCTGCCTGGATGTATTATTCTTTCCTAATCATTCCTAAACCAGCACCTGGGAGAATTCTGCCCAAAAGGAACCCTCAGCTGCTTCCTGGTTGCAATTATCAATGCCCTTTGGCTCCTTCACAGTCACTTAAGGTGTTCCCTTCTTTGAATGAGACTAGCACTGCTCATCTCATGTGAAAC
Organism: Pedionomus torquatus; assembly: GCA_013398155.1. NCBI lineage: Eukaryota > Metazoa > Chordata > Aves > Charadriiformes > Pedionomidae > Pedionomus > Pedionomus torquatus. The sequence continues at coordinate 86,984 of VZRU01001923.1, forward strand.
AGTTGAAGAAGCACAGGTAAGACCAGCTGCAGGTCTCAGATGGATTTTTGCATATGTAATCAGCTAACTTTTGCTTCTAAAATGTTATGAGGTGGATATTACTTTGAGTGCAATATATTACTGTTATTCCAGCTGTCTTCCAGTATATTTTTAGACAACTACTCTGAAAAAGAGGAATAGTGACAGATCTGAGCAGAGTTTGTATATTAGTTTGGTAAATTCATATTTTACTTCCAGTGTTTGCCTTTGTGTACAAGGACTTTTAAATCATAAACCCACCAGTACACATCCCTCAATGTATCGCTGTGAAAATGCTTAGGCGTGCACACACACGCACACACACACACTAGGTGCCTCACAGTCTTGTTACTGAGGTGGTATGTAATTCCCTGACCTTATCTATTTATGAAGAAAAAAAATGCTGTTGATTTCAAGCCAAAATGTTATTCTTGCTAGCACCCTATGGACAAAGAATTCAAGAACGTAACTTAGGAAGATCTGATACTTCGGATACTGAAATCAGAAAGTTCTACCGTACAATGACCAAAAAAAGACAGAAATCATAAACATACTGCAGAAACCATAAATAAATTTTCTTACAATCATACACTGTTAGTTAATTCAAAATTTTCTTGTTCAAAAAATATATTTAAATCATCAGCAATAACTTTGATAAAGCAAAGCAGTCTATAAAATAAAACATTTTCCATCTGCCTTATTATTCACATTATTCTTTCCCTTGTTAAGTTGTAGCATAACCAGCTACGCAGGCTGTTGCTTCTTTCTATATTTATGAAAATACAGGCCTATTTTATTGTAAATAGTGTGTAAAGAATGTACTTTGAGTTGCCCTTTATTTTGGGAGATACTCTTAGGAATGGGTATTGATAATAAGAGAAATAGTAAAAATTACTTGAGAAACAAATCCTGCAGACTTCTCAGGAAAACCATTCCAAATATTTATGTATCCCATAAACCTTTATAAGAATAGGACAATTTACAAAACCGGATCTGAAAAAGGAAAAGTTCATCTAATAATAGAAACAGTTTACCAAAAGGGTTCGTAACTGTATGCATTCATCCTTGCAGGGAGCTCTTCATCAAATCTTTCTTTTCACTGTGTGGCTCTTTTTGCTGAGGCCTCCTATGTTACCAAATTTCATATCAAATTTGATGGTATAGGCCAGCGTGAGGACACCTAGCTGCCAGGGACCACTCGAGTGTTACTAACTTCCTTCACGTGGACCTTTGAACTGATGCTCAGGCTAGTGACCTTGGAACCAGAGAGGTTAGCATTGTACTTGAATAAGTAGTACAGAATAATCTCCACAAATTATAATTTGACTGTTGCAATGAATTTGCTCTTTTGTTTCCTCTTTTTCATTTGTTCCCAGCAAATGTTTTTAACCACAGAGCTTAAGTGACATGTCAGGAAAGTCATCAATAGGACTACAATGACCATCTAAGACCAATTTCCAGCCTAGTATAAGTATCAGCATAGCATCTTCACTTAAGTGCAAACGTCTTTCAGCTTTCAAACAGCTGAACTTAAACACCTGTATGTTTGCATCTCTACAGGTACTTCATGCTTTAAAATTTTCCATCCTTCCCTTTCCAGTCTTGAAATTTTGCTCCCCTGAAATTTTATTACTTTAAGGCAGCATGTACAGATTGTGACTGTATGTTTTCTTTGTCTATCATTTCCTTTTCTTTTCCCTGTTTCTCCTCTGTATATGTTGATTCTATGACTCAGTCTGAAGTTAACTGTTTACCTATTTTCCATCTTCTCAGGCAGACAGTAGCTGGTGAGGCTGTTCTCAGGTGCTTTGGGTTTGCAGGCTTTCTAATCCCACGCGTGGCACTTGACTACAGAGTGATACTGCTGCAGACAATGAAAACTGCTGTCAGGGCCCATGGAGAATCTATACTTGATGGGCAGTGAAGCTCTCAAAATATAAAGGTATATTCAGACAAAATCACATTGTGGCCATTTTCCCCAGGCATTGCTTGTATATACTGTAGGAGGTGATGTGGGACTGAGAACATACATATTGCCTTAGTGTGAGAACAGTGCATGATACATCATATATGCTACTATGGGTAGGAAAAACAACAGACTATCTAGGGTTTGCTGTTTTTTTCCCCCACAGAATATAATTGACTCCTATTCTTTTAAGTGGAAGTTTTGCGTATTACACCAACAAACATAGAAAAAAAATCAATACAAGAAATCGGGCCAAATACCATTTCTCCTCCTAAGCCTAAGTAAACAGATTAGATGAAGGGGAACATACCTCATTAGCGCTTCACACAAATCACAAAACTGCTGTATATTTAGCACAGAAGTGCAAGATTCTCTCTGTCTTGTTCACATGAGACTTTCTGAATGGCAGAACCATATGAGTTTGAATATTTTGTCTTTGTCCTCCAGCCGAGGACAACACATGTCAGAGCACGGCTGTCAAGATCCAGACACTCTGAGATGGCTTCCTAGGATCTTACCTCACTCAGTAAAACTGACCTGGTAGGTTGTTTTTATCCTCACTTGGAGAGAGTGGAAGCCCTCAAAGGAAGGAGCTGAGGACTTGGACTGAGGGTAAGGATGACGAGACATAAACAAGTTTCATAGGAGTCATCTTTATACATGCAAGGTGGAAACTCCTTACATAAATAAAATTATTTGGCTTCCTGGCTACCACTTAGTCTGTTCAAATTCTCTGTCTTATGCTGTGCTGGTCAAAAAATGAGCCCAGCAATTGGAAAGAAAGAACTTGGCTAAAGAACATAGGGTACAACTGGATGATAAATGCCCAAATGACAAAATAATATTACAGCAGTGCCAAGAATCTAGAACTATCACATCACTTAATGATGTGTCTTATAATTAGCATGGTTGAAACTACTTGCTATTAACCAAAAAAATAAAGCTTTATAAGAGTTATAACTCTTATAAATATAAATCTATCTTTCGTAGAGAATTTTGATAGTGTTGCTTTTGATGGTACTGACCAAAAGGAGCACATGTTTCTGCTCGAAGAATCCGGCAATATATGACTAAGACTTATTTTCTTGTTTTTGAGCTGTAAGTCCCTGAGCAACTCTACAAAAAGTACAGAAAGCTAAGGATAAAAAGGAAATCCATTAAGAAGCAAAACAATGAAGCGGATGAATTCCACTGTTGTCCATTTGGAAGTTTTTTCAGTTAAAAAAAAACCAAAACAAAACCAAAAACCAACAAACAAGCCAAAAGAAGATACATCAGGATTTGTAGTCAACATAGTGAAGAATGGTCAAGTGTAATTTCCTTAGGCTTGACATCTGTCAAGTAATATAGTCTTCTTCTTGCAGACAGGAAGAAACAAGGAAAGCAAATCTTATAAAGGTTGAAGGGAAAAGGAGGAGAGGACCTCCTGGGAAGAAAAAAAGGGTAGGTAGGTGGAGAAGACTGTTTTCTGCAGAGGCCCACTGTCTCATAAATGCTGATTCCTAAGAGCTGCCAGCTAATAAATTCTTATCTGTGTTTCTGGAACCTGTAATTACAACAAAAGATGACAAGAGGGGAAGATAAATTATCATACCATGAATTACTGATACTGACCTTTTTTACAGAATAAAGTTCTATGTGAGACAAGATGCACTGAAACTCAACAAAATGCTTTTCTGTGGGTTTCTGCTGGCTTTGGATTTGGCTTCAAATAGATTAAAAAAAAAAAAAAAAGAGATACAAAGTTTATAAGTTTGGTGAGTTGTGTTAAAAAAAAATAAATAAAAATCCTGACTCCTCTATTGTCCTTACTCTACCTTTCTTTCCTGTGGTTCCCAAGCCTTGCAGAAACCATGCCAGCACATGGTCGTATTGCAGCTTGCACACTGCTACTGGGACCAGTCTGCTTGACAATTTCTATCTGCTAGTGACAGGCCACTCTGTTATCTCCAGATTCACACCCACAGCTCTGCCTCTGCCTCCATTCTCACGCACATGATTCACTCTGGCTTTGCACAGCTCCAAGGTCTCTGCATAAAATTTTTTGGTCATTTGGACTTTTTATAGGAATCACATTCTGTGTTGGGAATGCTGCTATAAACATTTTTTTTCCAACTACATTGAGTCAAAGGCAAAAGTTGCCATAAGAATTTTCCTAAAATCTGCCCACATCTCTAGGTACCTCTAGAGATTTTTCAAGAACATCTAGAGGGTGGCATTTTAGTCTCTATTTCTAGAAAACACACTGAATTAAAAAAAACTTGTTTGGCACAAGTGTTTAACAAAAGGACAGAAAAATCATCCAGAAGGCCAGCAAGATCCTTTTAAATCTAGCTAGACATTAAGCAAAATCCACATAATTTCATGGGGGAGGGAACAGGAGGATTTCTTTCTCTCTTTTTCTATCTAATTTTTTGAATGTTTGCAAAGTTTCATCCCTGCATTTAACTTTTAGGAAACCAGTTCCAAAACCATGTCATTATTTTAATCAAGTATTAGGTTATTGCTCACATAAGGTGAGGTTTCTCATGTGATACTTCCCAATAAATTCCCCGATACTCCCTATTTGAGAAAGCACATCTCTTGTGAGCAAGGACTGCCTTCTCTGCAACCTGTCAGACAGCTCACAAGAATCTTCTCTTTAAGGTGAGATTGTAAAGGATCTCCTGAAAGTGAATTCCTTACCTGAACTACCTGCAAAACTGTGCCAGAAAAATGTGTCAGGTATTACCCTACACAAGTGCAGTTAAAGAAAATTCAGAGCAGATTCTAGTGGACATGGGATTGAGCTCTCTATCTCAAGTTCTTACTTTATACACCTATTTTCTGTGCTTTCACAGTACCTTCTCTGATTCTTTTTTAAAGCTTCATCAAACGTACTTCAGTCACCTGATTTATGTCCTCCTTAATCTTTCTCTAGGCTTATGCTTCTCAGAGAACCCTTCCCAAGTGTTTATTGTGGAGATCAGGGAGAGAGGTGCAGAAGCAGAGTTCAAACCTCATGTACAGGAAGGTGCAAGAAGTGTGTCCAAAGTAACTCAAGGGTATTTTTTTACAGTATACTGTAAGTATACTGTATACTGTAAGTATACTAGAAGTATTCATAGCAAAGGACGCCTTGTCATTAAAATTAACACACCCCCTAATGAAGTCCAATCTTACAAAGGTACAAGGTTGCCGGAGTAAACTAATTTCTGCAACTGTTGTGCAAGACACAAAGTTTGTTTTTGGTTGAAGAGAAGATGATCCACAGTGTGTTGGATGTATATAGTAGCAGCATCTGTCAGAGATTGCTAACCGAATGCCCGGCTTGGAGGCAATCTGACTATTCAGGAAGATATTATGATGATTTTGTAATCTTTATAATTGTAATCATCATTGTTTCCTCTTAATATCGTACTTTATAATGGATTTCTCTTAAAGTACCCGAACATTTCTTTTCTACCAAGAACATGCTCTGCTCAGCTTTTATTCAATTTTCTTTAATTTCTTTAGCAATAAGGACAAGGATGCTCATCAAGTTAATGGATGGCAGACCTTTGGAAGAGTCTGCTTGCCCTGGCCTTAAAGGCCTCTTACATCAGATACTTCCAGATCTCCATTTGTAAAAACTGCAAGTGATTTAGGCTTTAACAGTCTTTCAAGAAATGGGTCGAAGAGGCCAGTGGATATATTACCTGATAAGGGTCATTTTCTTTAAGTGAGCATTTGAAGATGGTGTTGCTTGTTTGTATTCAAATCTCTCATAGTTTTGACAAAGTACGAACCATTGTAGGAAGTGACATGATGGACATGTGCAAGAAGATAATTTCCTTTCACAGTGTCGCAGTGGGGGAAGGAGGGTATTTGTAACTTGCTTTAGAAATTGGAAACATTTATGGATAGAAAAACCAGATCTGATATGTTTGAATTGGCAGCACGCTACATTTATAGAAAGTCAGCTTTTGCTGTGGAGGAGACAGAAATTGTCTTCTAAGATATGTCTCTGTGGTGCGCTAAAGCCACAGTGGCACAAAACCAAGGGTGCTGATATTTCCTTGCAGACAAAATCAATAGCTTGTGGCTGGTGCTTCCTGAAACAGTGTACCGGGGATCTCCCTTGCTAGTGCTGTGTGGCATGTAGCAAAGCCCTCATAAAGTTGTGAAATACTTTGCAATTCACATAAATCACTATTAAAATATTAGAGGTATGTGTATCTAGCTGTATCTTTGTGCTTGAATGTGGTAAATTTTATTCAGAAAACTGGATGTGTAAGTGTGTGTGTGTGTGTTGAAAATGTGAACAGATGTGAAACTTAGGATAGCAATGCCATTAGGCAGTGCAACTCCTGATACAGATGACATGATTCTTAGGACTCCTCCACCCTCCCCAACCTTCCCCCCACCAGCTTCTACATTATATGAAGCCTGTGCCAAATACATTAAAAAAGACAGGAGGTTCATTGTCTGCCCTGGATGAGCAGGAGTACCCATTTCACAAGGAACTGAGAACAGGGGTTGCGCATTGCCCTGTGCTGCAGGGTTTCCAGGAGCTTCAGAGTATTGAAAACAGCAAGAGGGGCTGTGATTTCTGCAGCACAGCTGTGGAGGATGCTCCTTGCCAAGGACCTGCAGAGCAATCGGGTCTAGCAGTCAGTGTCCCTTCCCTGGGCTAGGTTGGAGCTAGATGATCTTTAAGATCCATTCAAACCTAAACCATCATATGATTCTATACCTCGTGTGGAGGTAGCCCTGTGTGAGGAGAACCTCAATTTTACTGCCTGAATGTGACATGACAGGTCACAGCTTATGAAGAGGGATGCTCTGAGATTGCTTCGTGGTCTGTTAAAAGTATTAACCGTCAAGCTGCAAAAGCGGGGGAGGATCAGAAAGCTCTAGGTGAGCCGCTGGGCGGTCCAGGGATGTGTGTCTGTCGCCTCTAGGCAGGCCCGCTGAGCTGGGCGTCGGGGCAGGTACCTGGGGACCAGCCCGGACACCCTTCCCGATTCCCCATCCCTCTCCGCCCGGTGTCCCGCACCGGGGCTGCCTCTCGCCTCGCCTCTCCCCGCCCCTCCCCGCCCCTGGACGGCGCAGAGTCAGCAGGGAGGTGCGGGCAGGACGGGGGCAGCTCCTCTGCCGCCGCCCCCCCAGCCCTGCCCGCCCGCCCACCGCAGCTATAGGGCCGGCCCGGGGGGGCGGCGAGGGCAGAGCCCGGCGCAGGATGGCGGCGGCGCCGGGCTCCCCGCTCCTCTGGGCGCTTCTCCCGTCGCTCCTTACTCTCTGCTCGGCGCAGCCGGAGCCCCCCACCTCCTGGGGGACGGGGTTCAGCCTCCACCCGCCCTACTTCAACCTGGCCGCGGCAGCCAGCATCTCGGCCACGGCCACCTGCGGGGAGGCGGCGGCGAGCGGCGGCGGGCGGCCGGAGCTGTACTGCAAGCTGGTGGGGGGGCCGGCTGCCGCCCCCCTGGGCCGCGCCATCCAGGTAACCGGGCCGGAGAGGGGTCGGGGGCGCCGGGCCCCCTTTTCCCTGGCAGCCCGCTCCCCATCCCGGGCCGCCTCCCGGGGCTGCGGTGGCTCTCTGTGTCCTTTTGGGGCGTCCCGTCCCATCCGGGGGTGCTGGCCTTACCCTGGGGGGTCCTCATTAAATTGAGGTGTCTGCTAGCTGGGCTATATATATATATATATATACATACTGCAGAGTACTGACCAAGAGAAGCGCTGCGGGGTGTGGAGGCGGGCAGCGGGGTTTCGGCCCGCAGGTGTCCCGGCCCCCTCTGGAGGGTTCCNCCCTCTGGAGGGTTCCCCTGCCCCGGGGAACGGCTCTCCCCCGCTGTCCCCCCTCGATTCCGGCCCCGCTGTCCCCCTCCTCTTCGGCCCCGCTGCCCCAGCCGCTCCCGGTGCCCGTGGTGCTGCGGCCGCTCCCGGGGATGCCTGAGCCGCTGGTCCTGTCGCGCCGGGAGGTGGCTCTGGGAGCGGTACCCACGCGGTGTTTTGTGGCTTCAGCCCATGGTCCCGTGTTCGTGGAGAACAGCGTGAAGCTTCTGGAAGTAAAGCAGTGAGCTTTGGGGGGAGAGGGGTGGATGGGACCGCACCCCGCTGCCAGCCTCCGCACCCCGCTGCCAGCCTCCGCACCGCGGGTGGCTTTCCGGGATGACAGGGAAAGAGGTCCGGTTTTAGTCGGGTGGATTTGCACGTTTTATACGCGCTGGATGCGAGGCTTATCATCTGTATCTTGTGTGGCTTGTGGGAGAAAGCCAGAGATTCCTTGGGACCCTATCAGGGAGTGTAAGCACCCAGGGCAGTGAGGCTGATGATGTTCTCTCCTAAGAGTAGCATGAGATTATTACACACAACTTGTGCCAGTTGAAAAAAAAGACAACAATGAATGGCAAGGTTCCTGGAAAGGGGTTAAAAGAAACAGATTTCTCCTTTGGTAGAAACTTGTAAGAACATGTGTGTTAGTAAGGAAGAAGTAAGAAATGCTCCAAACTCTGTGATGTACTGTGGTGGGTGATCAATATCAGTTTGATCAGAACTTTGAGGGGGTCTTGAACCTTCCAAAGTTATTGTATTTGTATCCTCTCTTGGTGGGAGGAGAAGAGAGCCAGAACCAAACTGCAATTTGAAAGGGATTTCAAAAGCTTTTAAGGTCTGCTTTCTGACTCCAGGCAACACAGAAAGAATGCAAGTGATTTTTTTAGCATCTTGGAAGAAGAGTTAATGTTTTGAAGTCTTATGAAGTGTTTGCATGTTTTAATAGTGAAATAACTCTTAAGATCTGCTTTCAGAAGAGGTTGCAATGGATAAGAGTTTTTCTTCTTGCTTTTTAAGGGGAGAGATGCTCAAGAGAGGGGGAGAGGACTAAGAGGGTGCAGTGTATGCACTCTGTCATGTGGCAGAAGGGAGCATGCACCATCATGAAGCCTGCTCTCACAGTTCATTAGGTTGCCACAGCCAGTAGTGTGCTTTGCCCTCAACTTCTCTTTGCCTTGCCTCCCTGCCTCACCATGAAACCTCAGTTTACCTTATATCTGCCTAGTGCCCTCTGTCATAGAAAGCTCAAAGTGCTTTGGAGATTACAGGCAGAGTAGTAGAATCACAGAATGATATGGTGTTGGAAGGGACCTCTGGAGATCATCTACTCGAAGCCCCCAACAGAAAGCCCCGAAACAGATCCACTCCCCAGAGCAGGTTGCACAGGAACATGTTCAGGCGGGTTTTGAATGTTTCCAGAGACAGAGACTCCACCACCTCTCTGGGCAGTCTGTTCCAGTGCTCTGTCAACCTCAAAGTAAAGAAGTTCCTCCTCAGGTTTAGATGGAACTTCTTATGTTCAAGTTGTCACCCATTTCCTCTTGTCCTATCACTGAGCAGCACTGAAAAAAACCTAGCCCCTTCCTTTTGACACCCACCCTTTAAGTACGTATAGACATTGATCAGATCCCTCTTCAGCCTTCTCTTCACCAGGCTAAAAAGACCCAAGTCCATCAGCCTTTCCTTGTAAGAGAGATGTTCTAAGCCCCTAATCATCTTTGCACCCCTCTTCTGTACCCTCTCCAGCTGTTCCCTGTCCTTGAGCTGGGGAGCCTAGAACAGTACTCCAGATGGAGCCTCAACCTATTATTTTACTTCTAGGAAAACTGCATCATGGGCACTACACGCATAAGCTAAGGTTACAAAAAAAAAAAAAAAAAAAGCTGTGATGATCAGGAAGCTGCTTGATCTTCTGTTTCTAACACATCTTTGAAGTTTGGGCATCCATCCCTCCGTACTGAACACTACTGTTTAAAGTTGCCTGAAACAACTATGCAATCAGGTGAACAGCAAGACTGGCAACATGCTGTAGCCCACTACTGCAGTGAAACCTCATACTAACAGAATCATAGAATCAGTTGTCTAGGTTGGAAGGGACATGTGCCTTGGAATATCAGAAATCACAGCATAACAAAAATCAGATAAGGCAAACATCAGATAAGCAAGTCAAGAAAATGGAATGAAGCCTGTTGTATGATGCACGTTGTTATTGATGGTTTTTGCAATTGTTCCCTTTGTATACTGACACCCAACTGGAAAGGAGGGTTTGCTGTGTACAGAGGCTAGGAAGGGGGGAGTTCTTCTTTTTAAATATTTGCCTTGCAGGCCCTGGGTTAGAGGGCAGTTATGGTTCATGCCTGATTCCAGTTCCCAGAAGGACTACTGATAGCTCAGCCCTGGCACAAGCAAGCGTGTTGTGCCTCTTAGAGCATTTGTGTAAGCACGGATACAGCAGCGTCTCTCTCCAGTTTTAACAAAGCCCCATTGAGATACCTAACATGAATACTTCAGTGATCTACCAGTTGTGGTTCAAGACGGGTTGGAAAGTCTTTCAAAAGGCCAGGGAAATCCAGCCATGGAGAACGCGATAACAGCACAATGTATGTATTATCAAGGCACTTCACCTCGCAAGTTCAAAGACACTGTAAATGACAGAATCTCTTCTTTCATGGAAAACTGGAGACAAGTGCATTAAACTCTTAGAGAAGCTGAGCTTACATAGAAGGATTTAAAATCAGCATAATTATTCATGTGTTGTTTCTTAAGATTCTGAGGGAAGGTCATGGAGGTTTTACATAAAGTGATAGGTGTAATAACCACCGTGTCAGGGCAGTTCAAGTTAAAGCAAAGCTGTGCATTTGAGTTGCTGGCTTTTAAGGTCTCTGCAGGGGTGGATTGCGGCTGTTGCCCTATAAAAATAGGGAAATATGAAAGGAAATGTGAAGGGTGATCTTCATTCAGGTGAAGGGAAGCGGCAGCTCTGTTGCCAGCACTATGCCAAGCACTAAGAATAAGGCAAAGAGAAGAGTAATCCCAGTTTCGTTTCCTGTGCTCTTCCACTGGTCTCTCTTGTTTGGCTTGTCCTTTGATGATGTGTCTTTTAATGATGCCTGTAGGACCTGGGAAACCCAGAGAGAGCATTTTGAAGTCATTTAAAGCCCTTCTAAAAGCTGCTCCATGGGATGGACAGTCCCTTCATAGGCAGCTCAACCAAGGGTTGTAAGGCAGCACTGGACATACTTTGTGGAAAGCAGTGTATTTCCCTTAGTTAGCGCATTGGCCAGCAGAATAATGACTTAATAAGAACAGTGTTGAGTGATGTGCTGCAGTTTAATATATTTCAGCAACTGATAGATAAATGGCATGCCTGGCTCTGTCTGCCGGTCTGTTCGCAGTGGTGTGCGGGTGTGAATTAAACTTTAACTGTGTACCCATCCTGCCCTGGCAGTGGGGGCAGATCTGCTAGGGATGAGATGGTGAACAAATCCTTCATTGTTGTCACTTTCTGTAACTTAGCGGCAAGACATTTTCATCCGTGTGTGTCTCTCTGGTCCATGCTTGTGTATTTCAGCAAACTCCCTCATGTGGTTCCAGTTTTCTCCTTTGCTCAGGAGGAGCAGGGAAAGGAGGGGAACAAGGTCACCGGCAAATGCACACCTGCCTGCCTGATGAACTACAGCCAAAATTGAACAATGTCTCCAGGCCTGGTCTCCTGGAATGGGTACAAGTCCTGCAGCAGTCAGGCCGAGTGCAGCGTGCCTGAGATGCTGCCAGTGGGAAGCAGGGAACACTGCTCTGGCCAGTAACTTATTTTCTTTTGTTTTTTGTTTTGCCGCCTTGTTGGCAGGGTTGCTGGAATGTACTTTAAATAACTGAAACTCCAGCTGTTGCAATGAAATTCTTAGAATTATGTGCCCAGAAAGAAAGGAGGGGGGGGAAAAAAAAGGTGGTATCTTGGGTTCAGATCAAGTGCTGTGGTATATATAGGTGTGTAGAAACGTAACGCTTGCATTTAATACTCCTCATTGTTTTCTGTTCATTCAGCCTTTCTCTGAGGCTGTATCCACATCAGAGCTGAAACTGCTGTAACAGCAATTGTTTCCTGTGTATTTCTGGCCAGATCATTGTGAACATGAATTTAGATTTAAAGACAATGTTTCCTGCACATTCTAAAACTATTTAGGACAGCTTGTACTATCGTAATATGTATGTCAGGACTCCCAAGTGTGTATTTGTCAGGAAAATCTTAATGGGGAAGAAGCTCTGCTGTGGTGGCAACTGCAGTTGTTGGTGCGTGGATTGATTCCTCAGGGTATTGATTTTGTAGATAGTGACACGATGTTCTTTGTTGTCGCTGTGGAAACTGGCAATGTTGCCTGTAGCTGACATGGGCTTGTGTGGTGTCTGCTGCATCCAGCACTGCCTTGGCATATTGTAGTTTGTACAAAAACCATCTTTTCTAATTGAGCTGGAGGAGAATTGTGTTATAACATGACCCCAGATGTAGTTATCTAGTCTGTGAGTATAAGTATTTAGCAAGTCTCTAAGCAACTCTTTGAATTCTCAAGAGTTGACAGCCAGGTTGACACCTGCAGTGCTGAATCTGAACAGCTTAGAGGAGGTTAGAGGAGCCATGTCTTCTGGAAACATCATCACATTCTGGGCTTTCTGGAAGAGTAGGATGAGGATAGAACCATTGCTAGATGCAAGTACTGAAATTATTATTACTGATGCAAAAATAGTCAGTGAATGACAATGTTTTGTATTCAAAAGACACAAGATGGTGTATTTGTATCACATGAGAATGATGTAGTAATTTCCAATCCATTAGTAACTATGGCAGATATTAAACAAATTCTGCTAGAGATAAACGTCTTAAAATCACCAAGCTTGCAAGACTGTGCCCAGTAAGAATGTGAGAGCCCTAAAGTTATTTCCCTGTTGAAAGTGGACAAATATGATTGCTCCAATTATCTTCACACTGGTTATTCTGACAGAATCAGCAAACAAAATAATAGCCGTTTTATGGGAGTCTGTTAATACTTAAAGGATAGCAATATACTTCGTGCCAGGCAACAAGGATTATGGAAACAACAAAAGCTTTGTCACACATTTTTGATGAAAATATGCTTAGTTGATAAAGAGAATGATGCACATACTAGCTTCTTTAAAGCGTGTGTCCAACAGAGGGTCAGGAGCTCACAGATGAAATGAATTAAGCAGCTCTCCAACACAAATAACCAATAAGAGGGTACTGCCATTCAATGAAAATGTTGTTTTTATTTTGGGGTTCTAAAAAGGTCTGTGCCTGGCACAGTTTGGCATTTTCATTGATTATCTTCACCCAGGAGACTGAACTAAGAAGTGAATGGGACACTAAAAAGATTCCTTCGATGACTAATTACAGTGCTTTAGCACTAGTCTTAGTAGACTGTAATATGCAGTTCCTTGAAGATAAAAATACTGCTTGTGGGGCAAGATGAGATACTGAATTAAAAGACAATTAAGTTTCCTGAAGTTTATTCATCATTAGTGCATAAAGAGCTTTAGAGGCTATCAAAGAGAGATTGTCAGGGCATCTCTGGAGTATGGCTTTAGTTGTAGACTGGAAATTGGGTGGTAACTTCTGCAAATGAAGATACAATGAGATTCTTTAAAGAGAAACTTAAAGGGAACAGTATATGGGATTCATTGCATTTTCCACAAGTAAGTGTTGTTGAGAAGTCTCTGATTCAGAATGTGTTCTAGTGGCATGAAAAAAAATGAAAGCAGTAACATAAAATTGTGACACCAGACTTACAGGCAAGTGGCAGAGTCTTTTTAATAGTTTTATTAACACCAGGCTATGTACATATGTGCATATTTCTCTGTCTTTTAGAAGAATTTAGGATAATTTCTGTGTTGGTCTTAATCCAGTTTTCAGAATCTTTGTTTCATTAGTTTCCTGCAGATGTAATATAGGTAATTTCACCAAAGTGTCAATAAATTCATTAATGAAGAAAGACTTAACTGCAGTTTCTTTCATGAGATTTCTGAAATTTCAGTTTGTAATGTAGAATGTAGTGTGTTTCAGGGTATAAGTGTGTAATTTAATTGCCAGGTGAATTACTTATACGTTAAAAAATCTTGCTACATAAGGAGAGAAACCCATTTTCAGTCAGTGCCCTAGTTCAGAATCTCAGTTAACAACAATGTGTGTCTGCAGTCCATAAGATTTCAACCAAGACTATCTTTGTTTAATTTATTGTGTTTCAGGGACAGTTTTGTGATTACTGCAATGCTGCTGATCCCAATAAAGCTCACCCGATCACCAACGCAATCGATGGCACAGAGCGCTGGTGGCAAAGTCCTCCTCTTTCTATGGGGTTGAAGTACAACGAAGTCAATGTCACTTTGGATCTGGGACAGGTAAGTGCGTGAGCTGTTGGGTGAGGCTTGATCATTTCTTGCATTTATAGACAAGCTTTGCAATTGGGAGAGAAGTTTGAACTGAGGATTTCAACTTCCAGCACCACACCTTTTTTTTTGTCTGGTTTGTTCTATATTTTATTACCAAGCTCACTTTATTAAAGTGATTATCTTCCTTGAGAATTTTGATGATGTTCTTGCTACCAGCATCACAGAGTTTCAATGACTTTTTGGTTTTCTGCACAGATACTGTAAATTGTTAACCTGAGGTTACCAGGTATATTGGCCAGTTGAAACTGGGACTCTGCCTTCCATTTTATGTTTTACTTTTCCCTGAGCCCACAGAGAGACCTATTTCATGCTCTCTTACCATGCACACATTTTGTGAATAACGTTTGGAGTCTGCTTTTGCCTCGGGGATCTTTCTGGTTTCTCTGTCATCCAGCAAGATCTTCAAGATAGACAGTGTCTTAGAACAGAATAATAAGAATAACATGGTCCGAAAGAGAAGGGATAGCAAAACCAGTGTAATATGAATTAGTAATATGACAGTAACATGAACACCTGTATTTCCTCTGCAGGCGATAGGCAAGTAGCTAACAGGAAAGCCTCTCTATCTGTATTTTAACTTACAGGGATGGATTCTCAGCTGCCATAATTTGGCACTGATCCAGTGAAGTTAGTTACACTTTGCAAGTTCACACCAGCTGAAAATATATAGCTATAAATACATGTTGGGGGCTACAAAGTATACATATGCAAGTATGTTTTGGGCAGTAGTAGTAACTGTTCATTGACTGATTTTATTTTTGTTATTTTTTTTTAATAGGACAGGATTTTTGTAATAAGTTTTCAATTTAATTAACAGCAAGGGGAGAAATAATTAAGGAAAAAAGTTTCTCTGTGAGACTCTGCTGCCATCCTATTGGGGATTCAGGTGCAAACTATTTTATCTCTTCAGTTACCTGGGGATTTAATGCTCCTGTCCTTCACGGGACCTGAATTGTTCTCCTTTTAATGCAGTGGCTTTGGATCCAGTATACCAGCAGTGCAGAAATGCTAGACAACTTAAGATGGAGAGTATCACTAGCTAAACCAAGCTTCTGTGATTTTTGAATTTGTCTATTGATTAAATTAATAACATGCCTGTTTTCTTGGTTGCTGTTCTCCACTGTACCACAAAAGAAGGGAGAGCTATGCAGAAGCTGATGAATTTTTAAACCACAGCATCCATGTAAGCCTGGCGCACAGTGGTCGGACCAGTTTCTGAGTTCTGTTGCTCTTTCTGTTACGCTGCAGAGTTGAGGGGTCTTGCATCCCCTGATGCCTTGTGCTCCTGCGAAGTGAGTTGCTCAGCTGTTCTTTCCCAGCACACTGTAGGGTCAAAGTGTGTCTTTCAGGCTGGGTAGGGTCACTGAATGCAGAGCAGGGTGCTGTGAATAGGCATGGGAATGCAACTGCCTCCCACTAAAGCAGCTCTTACCTTCTGAGCTGCTCGCATCTATTGTGCTTTCTGTAAGACACAGGATTAGGCTGCAGGCTGTAATTTCTCTTGAGGTGTAGTCCTGCCTATTTGTGGCCAATACTTGTGCATCATCATCACCCACTTCTGTAGCACACTGCTCCATCCAAAACCCATGGTGTATTTGTTAGCTTCCTTGAAAAACCTACTGGCAGACACCTTATCTTTCATGCATTGAGTAAACTTCTGAGAAACCTCCTTCCATCAGAGGACTGCTTCTCCTCTTCCCATGGGACTCCTTGGAGACCAAACTCTATGTGCTAAAATTCTTGTAGCTATTAAAGGACTTCTCAGCAGGAGACTGTGTGTTTCTCTTTACTCTGGAACCACTTAGAAAGGTGATTCTGAACTCCCTTACTTGGAAACCAGGGAAACCAAAGCAAAGGTCAAAATTACTTCAGGTCTTGTGATCGGGAAGGGATAATTTTAGTTGGTGGATGGATGAAGGTAGGATTCATGTGACTTTTTTTTTCGCAGACATTATCTCATATCTGCGTTCAGTCAGTTAAACCTTAATCTCAGGATTTGTTTGAACTTGAGATTCACTTTTAACATTTTGCCTAGTAGTCTCACACCCCAACTGCATACAGTAGTGCATGATAGTAATAATGAAGAAGAAAATGAAATACTGCAACAAAATAAGTCTATTCAACTGAACAGGTAGATACTATGACCCAAATTCACCTTACCTTATTTCAGGGTCCTAAAAGTTAAGAGCTTAGTGTGTGTTAGTCATGCAGACTTCCTCAGTAGTTGATAAAGATGAAAATTTTCAGCGTATGGTTCCCCCTCAAATGAAATGAAGGTTTTAGTTTTTAAGGAAGAAAAAATTGTTCTTAAAGTTAGATGTGTGCCTAAATGCCTTGCAAAACCACAAGCAGTAATAATGAAAAGATAGGGATGCAATTTTCCTCACTGAGTAGCTGTCCTGTTCCTTATTTTGACACAAGGTACCTTTTTCTGCAGACAAAATATGGAAAGGCTTTTTGCATGTGCAAAACATGACAAAGAGGAAGGTACATACGTGTGCAGGGAAGCAATGACTGAGTTATAAGCTGGTCATCGAATATCCACAATTAGAGGAAGCAGAACCTAGTGCCATGTCAAAAGCCTTTCATTTGCTCCGTTCCTGCCATTTTATCTTTACTACTGAAAGCAGAGACTCAGTGGAGCCTTTTGCGCCATTCTGTTGGCAACGTTCGATTGGATGGTTGTACCATGATAGAAGTTTGAGCAATTGCTACCATGGAGTTAGAACAGAGCAGCCACCTGCTGCTGCTTCTGTTTCACAAGGGCTAGGGGTGATTTTGAAAGACAAAATCCCTTCAGGATGTTAAATCTTTCTGCTAGTAAAATGCTTGTTTTGCTGTACTTTGTAATATGAGAAAAAGAAAAAAAAAACTTAAAGGAAAAGCTCTGTTTTACTTCCTTTCTGACTTTCTGTACTGTAGCTGCATTTCTAATCAATCACCGTCCGCCTGAATAATAATTATAATGTTGATCCCTGAGGCAGTCTCTGCATCTTGTTAACATACCTGCTTATACTGTGGCTATTCCTAACTTGTTTAAAATATTTGGATCAAATGAATTCTCATTTATTCCTTTAATTGGTCCTGATTTTTCCCAACTTAGTTTTCAACATATTTTAAACTTCTGAATCCGGCATGTATCACTGAAGTTCATTGTCCTTCCCCTGACTCTTTGGATTGCCTAATTTTAGCAGGTGTGCCCTTGTCTTTGGCTTTCTTAGTGCTCAGCAGGTATTACAGTAATACTCCCCCAGGGATTTTTCTGAACTCTGCCTTCAGAAGCCGAAGGTGAAGGTTCAGGATAACGTGATAGCATATGATGAAAAATAAATGTTGCACTTCAAAAAGTGTAGCCCACAAATTTTATTGTTGCTTCTAGTTATGTGTCATTGATTTACTCTGGTTTTGTGGCAATAATACGGTGTTGAAAGACTCAGGCTCAGTGAAGTCCTGTGTGCTATTATGTTGAGTAGTTTGTGTAGCGATATTATTAGTCATTGGTGTAAATTAAAGGCACACAGTGGAATCTAATGTCCAAATTAATACTTTTATTAGGGAGGGAGGGAAACTCAACCATAAATGTAAGATAAGTGGTACGGCCTGTCTGCCAATTAAGACTTGTAAGCATTTTGTAAAAGAGCCTTGCAGTTTGGCACATCTTCTGAGTTGCTTTTATATGGTAAGTATTTCTTATGGGTTTAATCTTTATATTTGATGGTGATCATTTATGTCCATAACTTTACAAACAGTATTTGTTGTTGAGAATTTTATTCAGGTCTGGCTAATTGTTGAGATTTGTTAACTTAAGAAATCACGTCAATCATTCATAAAACACGTCTAAAGTTACAGTTAACTTAACCATCATTCTTTTAAATATAAAGTGTCCTGTAAGCATTTCTTCTGTAGGGAGAAACTGCCAAGCTGGTAGGAGATTTATCATAAGATGAACTGAGCTGGGCTTCCAAAAATATTCATTGCATTCATTGTGTTTGATTATTGAAGACTTTATTTTACTGCTGACCCTGAAATTAGACCAAGCTCCTATGTGAAATTGCATAACCTTGATCACAAAACTGAGGAGTCCTTTGAACTTGAAGCACTGTGTGAAGCTTCTGCAGTCCTACAGAACTGCCACAGCAGTGAGCCAAAGCCTTTCTCCTAGAACCCCTTCCCAGCTTTGTCTCCACAGCACCCCGGCCCCTGCTCTGCTGATTTGGTTCACAATGGGGAGAAAAGGGGCTTTCAGATCTGGGGAAGGTACAGTACTGTCCCTGCAATATCCAAAAATAGGGATGCTAACATCTTTCTTCGTGTTAGAGAACTATGGTTCTGAGTTTTTTCATGTTGTGCAGGAAGCTGCTTTGGGATCCTGGCACAAAAAATTATGCTTTGAAGTTTGTTGATTTTGGCTGATACCACAGTAAGGTGAATCTACTTTTGAACTGTAGATTAACACAACTTCAGCTGATCAAGTAGCACCTGTCTGATAAAAGTTCCTACAAGATGTATCATGTGATGGAAGCTCCATTTATTCTTTAGTGACTCTACAAGCAGCTCATTCTGACCTGAACTGCCAACCTTAATCAGAGAAATACCCTAACTACATCCTTTCTTGCTGATATATTATCTTTTAAGATGTAGCCAATGTGCTGTGTTTTCTTAAAACTTTAATTAAAGACCTTTTGAATGGCTCAGTAGTTTGTGTTTTGGTTTTGTTTTTCTTATGTTTGCAGTAATAGATCTATATCACTGGCTTCAAAATTTATATTATTTTGGTATTAATCTCAAAACATACAGGAAAAAATCATTCAAAACTTGCTTATCTTACCTTTCCTGACACTGTCCTCTTCCGGTTCTTCAGCATCCATTTAGGAGGGTCTTTGTTTCCACTCTGATCTCACTTCCCTCAATGTCTATACTTCTGCTTCTTCCACCTACCTTCCTATGCTCATTCCTACAGGTTACTTCCATTTTGTGGTATGTTGTCCTAAATACCTTACTTTCAGCTCAATATATTAAAAACAACCTGTGCTGATAGCCTCCAACCCTCCACACTTGCCTGTGTTTCCTTCCAGTGCCGACAGTATACTTCGTTCTTTTTACTTTGGACTGTGGCCCTCAGAAGGGATTTTTATCTCCTGGACAACTGAGGTCTGAATCGTACAAATCCTTTCCCATATGAATAGCTTCAGTGTTCCAAGAAGAAACGGGCCATATGTAAGAAATAATTATGAGCATTGAGTTGGTCTTTGTCCAGCTCCCAGCGGAAAAGTGGCTGCATGAGAAATTTCAGGATAATAACTGACAACCATTGATGTATTTGCCTGCAGACTTGGCAGAAAGACCAAGGGCTGAAGGAACCTGGACAATGGACTACCCTTTCATTTCTGGAAGCCTGCCTTCCTTCCAGAGTACTGCCTGTGGAGTATAGAGAGCTTCTCTCTTCTGGTCCTGCCCATTGACTGTGACAGAGAAAAGACTTAACCTCTCCAGGCATGTCAATGAATGAGGCATATGTGTGGGCACCGTCTTACGTAACTAAATATGCCTTTTAGCATCAGTGGTTAGTTAAATGAAAAAGTCATATAAATACAACATGGACAGGACTAATTGAGCAATACTGGGACTCCTGTACTTATTCCTGACATCCGTACCCCATACTGCGCAGCTGGCATGCTACCCAGTGGGAGCCTCTCCAGTCACTGTCCCTGTTTACATATATACAGCAACACTAACAGTACGTATATGCAGTTAAACTGAATGGAACACGTTCAGTTTATCTAAAGCCTCTTGGATTTTCTCAGTACCTCTGCTATAGCTGTTTTTCCAGATAGCCAGAAGAGTAGCTGACAACTGCCAGAAACACTGGGTCAACTCTTTCTATTTCATTTTATTACAGTTTCATCTGCAAAATACTTTGTTGAGGATTATCAAATACTGTCAGGATTGTTTTATTAAGTCTGTGGATCTCCGAAAGTGTCTCAAGTCCTACTGAGAGGTTATTGAGGAAAGGAGGTGTTGCCCTCTTAGCAAGGAATCAAATCCTTTCATTTTAACCAGAGTACATGGGATCTTTATTTCATTTAGCTACATCACAGAATACTTCAAGTGGAACCTTAAAGATCATTTAGTTCCAATACCCCTGCTGTGGGCAGGGACATCTCTGGCTAAGTCAGGTTGTTCAAAGCCCCATCCAGCCTGGCCTTAAATGCTTCTTGGGGGGGGGGGCATCCACAACTTCTGTGGGCAACCTGTTCCAGTGTTGTTATCTTAATGTTTTGGTCTTTGAGAAAAATAAATTCTCAAGACCTTAAGGCTTCATTGCATGATGAAAATAATGGACGTGCACACACCAACCCTGTGAAATCAGTGTGTTCTGGAACAGGTATTAAACACACTTCATACTTCCTTGGATACCACTCCTGCATTGTTCCATGTTTGAGAAATTTAGTTTAGGTACTGAAAGATCAGCAAAATTCTGCTGCTTTCTCACTTCCTTTATTAATGTATTCATCAAATAGAGAAAGGTTGTGTGTCTGCTAATGCAGGCCATCTTTTGCAGGGGTCCTTCAGTGCAGGGACCTCACTGTCCATTCTCTGTGTGATCTGCAATGCCAACCCCATTGGTGTTATTCAAGATAATGCCTGAAGCCTAGAAGAATGGTCATATTATGTCCAGGGAAGTTTTGGTGGTGTAGATATAGCTACTAATATCTATCTGCTAATAGCAGTCTGAGGAAATACTATTGTGCTGGAAACAGCTGTTCTCTGTACTTCTACAAATCAGATTACATGGAGAGAGATTGTTGTTATCTCTTTGAACACATCTTGAGATATAGAGTGCCTCAGACAGATAATCTGCCTGGCTCTAGGTATGTTCTTGCTATTATCACATCCCAGGAATTTTTAGTCTTCATGAACCAAAAAGAGAGAGCAATCCTTTGTTATGTGTGCAGCACACAGATGCACATTTGTTCAGAGTGTAATTTTTCTTTTATACTAGTTTGTCCAGCATTTAACTTATGAGTCATTCCATTATTTTAGTATTTTGTATTGTCTATGGTGGAAGGAATGGAGGAAAATATACTATACATTCATATCTGCACATCTTTCTTACATTTGCATATGTATTTCGGGATTCAAATAAATCTTGGAAATGCCTCTATTTAAAGAGTTGTTTAAACCTTTAAGAAGGAAACGGAGTAAAGGTTTTTAAGGACTATTGTTGCAGTTTTTAGAATTTTTATGAGAATGCAATGAGTCATAGGAAGTTTTCTATCTGAGTTAAAACAAGTAGTATGCATGCTGTTAGAGATCATGAATATTGTTGTGTCATCAGTGATGGTACAATGGGATTCTCATTCAATTTAAATGAGCTCTTTTAAAGACAGTCTTAAATTCACCTGTAAGGGCTTCTATAGAAATGCTTCTGTCTTCATAATGTAATATTGGTAATTCCTAACAATGGATTATATTTTTGATTCTCAGATGAGCAGAAACATTTTGCTTATTCTACTGGATGATTTTTAAAAAAGATTTATCCATGTTGTTATAAATCTTCAAGGTCACTGCCTGCAAGAACATTTCAAATCTGAACAAATTTGAGTGCACAGCATTTCGTCAATATGAAACTGGTTAAATTCCAGCTGTTGGCAATCCATCACATTTGACCCATGCTGCATGATTACAGCAAGATACGGCATTGGGACACTTACAGGAATGCATCCTCTTTCAAGTATGCATTTCCAGAGTGAACGGTTTCCATTACTGGAAACAAAATACTATTTATACTTTTAAACTCAATTCTTTAGTCATATAGGAAAACTGTCAGAATTTTGATTAAACTGTATTTCAGAATTTTTGGTGTGTGTTTTTCTGTTTTAACTATTGTATAATTAAATGTCCTGGTAGCAGTAATTTTTAATGCTCGTTTACATTTTTAACACACCTTTTGAAAAACGGTTGTTTCTTTAATGGAAGAACATTGACTTTAAAGCAACCAAATAAGCATTTTTTCAAAAATGAAGAAACTCACTTCCTTTTTTTCCCTATATGAAATGACTGAAGACAAACACTGCTTTGAGTTTTTTATGCCTTTATCTCAGGGCAGGTCTTATTTCTGTTTGTACAAGGGGATCAAGATTTAAATTGGTGAAATGCCAGCTTTGAATATGTGATTAAAAGTGGTTTTAATGGTGGCTTTTCTATGTTTTTTGTCAGCAAGCTTACTCCTCTATTATTAGCTAGGATTTTTTCGCTAAGCCAAGGAATATTTTTCTTCCATCGTTGCCTCATCAGATCAGCAGAGAGACCATTCATGAACTTGGTCAATATTCAACCATAGTGGCAATTCAGATTTTCAGGTGCTATTCTGCATCATTGGTCCGGATCAGAATCAAATTGTTGGCACCCATATGAAGTCATAACCAGGACAGATGATAGAGTTGCTGAGTAAATTTTGGTGATATATTGTCCCGAACTAACTAACACTAATTTAATTTTTATCAAGACTTATGCCCTTCCCCTTTCTGAATGCGACTGTACAAACCCAAGCAGTATTTTAACTGTGAGATGTAAGGTGAGCTGCATGTGAGTTGAAGGTTTTCATATATGCAACAGCAGGTCGAAGCTGCCATATATTTTTATTTCCACTTTGTAGTTTGGGTGGAAATTTGCAAAATGTGGTGTTGGGAGCCAGTTCTGGCACCAGCAGATTTGGCAGAGGAATGTGTTGTGGGTTTCCTGATATAGCACATGTATGGGACAGTACTTCAACTACATGCACATTGAGTAGTCACAGGCTTAAGCAAATTCCACAGCCGCTTATCAGATGTGGCATATACGTGTTTGATGGGTGCCACATGCTGATTCAGCTGTTTTACTGTTGTGTGACTTCATTTTGGCCACTTCATCCTTCAGATGCTTATGAAAGCAGATTCTTAAAGCCTAGGGTGACACTGATATGTAAGTGAGCATGTCTCATATTTCTTCAGCAGTGTGGAAGAACTGTGGAAATGGAAATTCACTGCGACTATTTTGCTCACGCTTATGAGAAGGTGTGACCTGTTATAAGAGATTAAATGAGACTGGCTGTGTCAGCAACCTGAGTAAAAGAATATAATGACTGTATGACAAGCAGAAGCAGATGACATCTGCTTTTTTTGGCAAGTAGGTAGAAGGTCATTGTTGTAATGATTCCACAACATGACAACAAGCAATGGGGTCCTGGAGAAGGCAGGGACCTTTTCTGTATGCTGCTTTCATTTCCTCTTGTGCTTTCTAAACCATTTGTCTTGATTAAATCTGTATTGATGAACACGCAGAGTGTTATCCACATACATTAATGTGCATGTAAGATGGGACTCCCAAAGACCATAAAATGTGGTCTTCTTACAGAAGCAAGAATTTTAACGAATAGGCAGTTGCCTGCCCAGTGCAAACCTGATTTGAACGAGGCAATGTCCCTTGAGAGATTCAGCTGGGAAAAAACAAACACACGCAGCATTGGCTTTTTTAGCAATTTCAGAACTACTATTATGCTTTCCTGGGAGGATACCAGTCTTCATGCTGAATGGCCATACTGGATGATATGTGGTGTCCATATGGCCCTACCGCTACTCTGAAACTTGCCAGTCAGGTAACAGAAGTGACTTATGCAAAGACTGTCAAAAACTCAGAGCAAATATTGCCACAGTCCCCAAAGTATTCATCTGTTTGTGGCAATTGGCATAGAGACTGTCCATGGGTAATTTAAGGACATTATTCCACCTGTGTAGTCACTGTGCTTTGTTCTGAGATCTGTCATGGTTTTGTCAACAGAGCAGCTGCCACTTATTCGGTTTGATTTTGATTTTGTCTAGTAAGCAATTTTACTATTGCAGATACAGTCCGGGACCCAGTTTGGCATAACAGGAGGAGAAGTTGATGCTTGTGAGGCTGTGTTAAGTAGGCAGGTTAAATTCCAACACTAAAGGTTTTTTTTTTTTTTTCCCAGTTATCTCTCCACTGCCCTATGTCAGCAACATTCAGCAAATCAACAGTTTCTGAACTAGGCTTCAAGGTACAATACCTGCCAAAGCGTTTCCTTGGTGTGTGTAGAACAGGTGGTTTCCCTGGATAGTTGTTGTACATACTGTGTTAAATGAATGCACAACAAAAAAGCATCAGTCTTTTCTTCTGGGTTCTGAGGTATTATCATGAAATAGTCCTTCATGAAGTCCCTGAACTCATCCAATTTCTCCATGAGAAGGTTTTACTTTCTTCTGTGAATACTTTTGATATTCAAAAGCTGATTTCTGAAATAGATGTGTGATGATTGAGGCTGTGTGTTGCCACATGTCTGCCACGTACATGTAGCCATGAGGTCAGCAGTACTGGTGCAGTACTGGTTAGGGACACATATTTCCAGTTGGAAATACAAGCCCCAGTTATGTGCAGACCAGAGGTCTTCTGAAATGATCTATTGCAACTTTTTTAATGCGTTGGAGTATGTTGTCAGGTGAGGTAGCCAGCTGAGAATCTGGCCTATTATTTTATGGGAAAGTGCAGAGGATAACCTTCTCACTGTACACTAAAGATGTTTGTTTATTGGCATTAGTTTTAGTACTATGGTACTTTTAGAGAGTTCCAAAAGCTCCTGATAAGATCTATGTATATTCTGTTACCAGCTCTTCCATGTTGCCTATATCCTTATCAAGTTTGCAAATTCTCCTCGTCCAGACCTCTGGATCTTAGAAAGATCGGTGGACTTTGGAAGAACTTACACCCCTTGGCAATATTTTGCTCGTGAGTATCAATCCTTGTGTCTCTGCTCTTGTGGACAGATTTCTTTAATCATTTGTCCAGTAGCTGGAAAATCAGACCATGGGGCTCGATAAAAGTTTCAACTGCAGTGAAGACAGTGAGCGTCAAATACATTTCTCTTGTCTTAGTTATCTGCAATAAATTAGTGACAAGAGTGTAACAAAAAATGAGAATGATGTTTTGAAAGCATACCTCAGTACATCAGCATTTTTCAGTCTATTGGGAACTTTTGTTTTGGTTATTTTTGTTTGTTTTGTATGTCAGAACTACTGTGTCCTTCATCCCATGGGACCCTGGACTTCCTTGCAAAAACCAAATGCAAAATCTTGGAGTATATATATAGCTTCTTTGGGATGATGTGAGAAATATGATGCCATGTCTTGTCAGGCACTGCTGAACTGCACAGGATGAGTAATGGTATTTTTTTTTTTAAAGGAATTTCCATTTTGTCTGTGCTGAGCCGAAGCAATTGCTGTTATTATTCAGTTACAGGGGAGAATTTACATGAAAGCACAAGGGACGCTTCTTCATTAATTTAGATTAAAACAAGTGTTTATTTTCACATATAAATTATAAAAATAATTCTGTTCTCACTCAACTAGACTCCAAAGCAGATTGCTTGGAGCGGTTCGGAAAGGAAGCTAATCTTCCGCTGAGGAGAGACAGCGATGTCCTTTGCACCACAGAGTACTCTCGCATTCTGCCTCTTGAAAATGGAGAGGTAAGCGCTTTTTAAAAGTAACATGAAACAGGAGCAAATAGCATCAGTTTCAGAAGTCTGCTGTTTCAATAAATTACTTTCAGTTCTAGGTTTCTTTCAGCTACAATGCTTGAATCTATATTAATATGTCCATAACCAAGAACTTAAGTAGCTGGTAAGATTTTTGGAGCATGAGCTGGGTACTCTTGACTTTCACTGTTCCCTGTGGAGGCAGGGGCTGCTCAGAGCCATCTCTGGTGATTTTTATTATGATTCTGATGCCTTACCTTAGCTACATCCATTTGAAGATGTTGTTTGCATTTTCTGAATAGTTCCAATGCACATAGCAGAGCTTACTGCATCAGGATTGCTCCCAGGAGTAAGGGCTATAGAAACAGGTATTTGCTATTCAAGAATAAGTAAAAAATACATTAAATGCTACGTGTTTCTAACAGAATACATGTATTTGGAAAAGCATTGCTGTGATTTTAGCCATTGTTCCTTGCTAGGCATAACTGTGGCTTGTATTACTTCAATGAATGTTAAACTCCTGGCTGTGCTGATGTTCCCCTTTTATGCCTCATGTGGTCAGAATCCTGGTCTGAACTCCAGTGTTATCCTGAGGTTTTGAGCATATGGATCTGGGGTTGTATTTTTATATTAAAATGGAATTTGTTTATTAACATATCTGTAAAATTTCCCTAATAAAATATTGCAAAGAATAAGTTCCACAGAGGAACATTGCTGGTGCCATCCCCTATTATGTTCTGCATGACTTTTCTTAAAGGAATTGTGCTGCAATTAGAACTGTTAACATTCCCTTATTAAATACTTTGGAGTGTAGGAGCCATTTGAAAATAGAAATCTGTTATCCAGTTGGTTACAAATAAATGGCATTCTCTTACTTGGTTGTGTACATGCACACTGGATTTTTAATTTAATAGAGGTTCCTGAAAGCTAGGCTGCTGGCATCTGTTTCTTTAAAAAATAAAGAAGTACCAGAGCCCTTGTTTTGGAAGTCAGATAAACCTCCTTTCATGTGAGGGGATTTTCTAAAGCAACACTGTGTACTTTCTTCCAAAAGACCATTAATACGCTCTCAGGCACTGGACCTGGTAACAATAATATTTTCCAGGAATGTTTGTGCCTTAACCCAAAAATAAATGTGCTTTGGGAAAGAGCCAAAACATGATGGTTTTTACTCAGGCAAACTCCCATTGACAGTATCAACTGTTAATGTAACTAGTTGCAAGTATTGTATTACTTTTTTTTATTAAAACGTGTACTTTTTGTGTGTTTTACCACCTGTTTTCAAATGAGAGGCACTTTTTTTTTTTTTTTTTTTTTAAATAATGTGCCATATGGGTTATGAGACTTCAGGAGGATCCAAGACTAACACACTGTTTTTCCCTATGTTCTGACTCTAATATGAAATGTGTAATTATTACTGCAAATATATTCAGAAACCTTAGTATCTTGTTGTATCCTTTTGTGAATTTTGCTCTATGCTGCTACTGACACTTGCAATTGATATGTTTTAAAATAAAATGTGCTACTACTTCTTTGTTAGATTGTAGTATCTTTGGTAAATGGCCGCCCAGGAGCAAAGAACTTCACTTACTCCCCTAGTCTTCGAGAATTCACAAAAGCAACAAACATCCGCCTTCATTTTCTCAGAACTAATACACTTCTTGGACACTTGATATCGAAAGCTCAACGAGACCCCACTGTAACCCGCAGAGTAAGTACTGTTTTCACTGAGATATACTCAACTATCATATTCAGCATGTTGGAGACCAAAAAATGATCTGCATATTTTAAGTTTGCAACATTCTAACAATCTAAATTTATAATGACTCACCTTTAAATCCTCATATTTTCTCCAGGTTTGTTTGAGACCAGATGGTAACTGGCTCAGAACAGATTTATGGAGGGAAGTAATGATCGATGATTTTGTAACACTGTCCTCTTTCCTTGTTTTTT
Organism: Pedionomus torquatus; assembly: GCA_013398155.1. Taxonomy (NCBI): domain Eukaryota; kingdom Metazoa; phylum Chordata; class Aves; order Charadriiformes; family Pedionomidae; genus Pedionomus; species Pedionomus torquatus. The sequence goes on from VZRU01001923.1 coordinate 114,706, forward strand.
AATATGGAAGGAAGTTGGGAGCATCAAGGGAGCTATAAGGAGCCAAAACAAAATCTTCTAAACAATTTTACGCAGAGCTGAGGAACTAAATCTATTCAGCTTTATTTGACAGTACTTTCCCTTATTTGTTCAAAGAAAGATTTTCAGGAAACAGTACCTGAATTTCTGAAGGAGCAGGAATCAAAGGACGCACTCAAAAGTTACTGTCTTTCCACAAATTGTTTGAGATGCTTAGGTGTTTCGGTGGCTTTTGGGATGCCCAAGAGATTGAAAGCCAAGTCCCACTCCCATTCATTGGGAGACATATAAGGAAATTAATCTCCCTTAAGGGAACACTGCATAGAAATTCATATACTTAGAGAGATTACAAACTTCATTTTGGATTGTTATTTTTAAGCTTTTCATTTAAAATGAAGATTCAATAACAATTGGAGGAAACCCTGGGGTGAGGCACTGCACAAATGTGTGTGAGGGCTTCTGCACTGAAAAACATAAAACTATTCCAGTTACTTGATAGCACTCCCATTAAGTACCTTTATTGTCTTAAGTAAATTTTAAGATGTTGCTTATAGGCAGATGTAAATGCAGTATTTACTTGGCAAGCAGCACAGCTTTAGTGTAAGAAACTTCTGATGTTATCATACGTATGGAATGTAGGATAGATGAATAAAATGGTAGTTTCAGTCCATTTCTAGCATTAAACGATCACATGTGACTGAAAGGTGAAACTGCACTGCCCATGCTGGCGTGTCTGATTTGTTGACCAGACCGAGGTCTCACAAACTCATGCTTTGACAGTACATCACATCTCCATCCTCAAGCTGGCTTTGAACAAGCTTTGGGCTTGGGTACTGGTAGCTGTGTAGCTGCTGGGGAATGGAGAGCTACAGCAATATGCATTTGCTGTGAGCTGCACAAGCCTGTTGCTATCAGGCACCCCATGGGTACTTTGATTTGCTGGTACTCGTACTGAGACGTAGACATCAACAAAGGTTTGACCATTGGCTGCCTGACACTGGCCCTTTGTAAGGACATGCCTTTACAATTCTGATAAGATTTAACAATCTGATGTTGATATTTCTGATCTAATACAAGTAAGGAAGGACCTATATGAACTTCTTGTGCTTGTTCCATAGTATTACTACAGTATAAAGGACATCAGTATCGGTGGTCGATGTGTTTGCCATGGCCATGCTGAAGTATGTAATGCAAAGAGTGCTGAAAACCAATACCAGTAAGTAGACAGAGCATGACATTACTTTAATATGAGAAAAACAATATAGGAATGTTTTCAAATGACTTTTTTTTTTTTTTTTTTTTTNTACTATAGAAGGACATAGTCTTAGAGGGATTTTTTGTTATACTAAAAAAATCCTAGAACCTGCTAATGATTGACAAGAAAACTGGTCAAGAGCTATTATACATGAAGTACAATAATAAAAAGTCTTTACTTAGATTTTTCTTTTTAACTGAAATATGAGTTTGGCAGATGCAATCATTTTTAAGAAACCCCTCATTCTTTTTGGAAAACATGGATCCTTCCAACAGCACAAATTAGAAAGCCAAATAAAAAACAAAGTGAACTTCCTGGAAATATTGAGCATTATAACTGAGCTCAGCCAAGATCCAATGGCTTTTGATCGTTACTAGAAAAAAAGAACAAGTGATTCCTTTTCCCTGTGAAGTTCCATTTCCGTGTGAAGTTTGTGTTCTCCATCTTGATTTCACAAGTAATTAGACCAGCTCCTTGGCTCATCTGCTATAGGGAAGTGACTGTGAATAATCAGGCTACTTAAAACATAATTTAAAAGCTTGGTTTAAATGAGCTGTTGCTCTTATACCCATGATTGTATTGAAACAAACTTTTATCAGGATGGTGCAATGTTTTCAGCTGTTTTTGAATGAAGAGTAAGTGGGCAGACGGGTGCCTCTTTTCCAGCTGTCTATGTTAGAGACGTGTAAGTACAGAAGGTGTGAAATCTGTGGGAATAGGATGATTATATTTGAAAAACACTTTTCCCCTTGGTTATTATACTTCACAGGTAGGAGAGAACCATTAGAAAATGCCTCTTCTTTCTTAAGGTCTCTTTGTTCCTCCTGGGATTCAGTTACTGTGCTTGATAATAAGACCTAGCCCATAATGAGAGCCTGCCTTTTAAGTAGGCTATTCAGCTAAATCAAAATAAATATGAACTACATTTTCTTGATGAATAGTGTATACTGTTTTAAAAGTGGTAAGATGAAGTTATGATCTTGGGTTATAAAAACACTAATAAAATTATTGTAAACAGAACATAATGAAAAATTAGAAAAGCTTGCATATAAAGATGATAAATATTTTGATTTACTGTAGGTCAACAAGCTTGAGCCTTGGAATAAAGCTAAAATAGGCTATATCCTAAATTGTTGTATATCATTTAATATTCTAGAATAAGGTTTCACTATCCAGTCTGTTGAATCCAATTATAAACGTTCTCTGTAAGTAATTTATGCTAATAAACTCATAATCACATGATTAAAGTAATCAGTCATGAAGAATTTTAGGAAAGTTCCAAAGTGTTTCAGTATTACTGTTTGACCTCTTTACATGTAAGCTTACGTCCTATCCTTTTCACATTATGTTTAGGTCTTGGACTGCAATAAAAGTAAGAAAATGAAGTTTCAATCCAGTTTCAGTAGATTAAGAGGCTTTCATTTCTGTAGGTTTCAATGTGAATGTCAGCATAACACTTGTGGGGAAACCTGCGATCGCTGCTGCCCTGGATATAATCAGAAACAGTGGCAACCTGCAACAGCTGGGAGCACAAACTTATGCGAACGTGAGTAGCCTAAAAAATGCTAGTTAAAAGGGACATTGACAAGTGGGTGGGAATTAGCCATAGCACACGTGTCCATGGGGCATAACTAGCACACTGCATGCTTTAACACTGTTTTTCTTTACTGAGAAAATCCTTTCTACACAGCAGTAAGGAACAGATGATGCAGTGAATGTTATTTGCGTGCTTCTCTCTTACCAAACAATGGAAATGGTAATTTGTGTGGGATATTACATGAGAAAAGCGGAATCCTTCCTGTGGTAGATTGAGTCAACATCTCTCCTCGGTCATAGCTGTTTGTTGATGGATTGTGCATCCCCACTAGCACAGCAGAGATTATGGGCATCTTGTGCAACTTCGAGGTTTGTCTCCCCTCACTCAGCCTCTTGGTGTTCAGATTGCCAAGACATTGCTCAAGGCTGCCTTGGCTTATAGGTGCTTGAGCTGCCCTCTGTTCTCCTGGTGATGGTTGCCCCTCACTGACCGTATGAAAGTGTGCACAAAAGCATTCCTGGTGGGGAGTCCTGACAGTTCCACACTTGCACCTTTTCCCATGCTCATACTTTGGAGTTTGGAGTGCTTTAGCTTCCCAGACTGAATAGTCAAACTGGAGGAGGCCATTGACCTTTCTTCCACCTCCCCTGTGTCTCATTCTTTTATTAAAGAAAACGCCCCCCTTTTTGTGGCGGGATACATACTGTCACACGGGTGTTTTGCATCCTTCTGGCCAGAAACCAGTGAGTGTGGCACAGGCAGTGTTCCCATCTCTGTGCACATCCTATTCTCAGCAATGTGTTGATGCCCTGGAGTTTCTTTTGTGTTTGCCCTAATTTATTTTCTTCGCCATGCTGTTCCTGAAAGTAGCATAGCCAGTGGGTACAAACTGTTAACAGGGGAACCTTATCTGAAAGCCAAAGAGATGTACCTGTGTAATTAGTTTGAGGAATAAAGAGATGGCTTGTTTAATCAAAACTGCAGTATTAAGACTGACTGTTTGGGTGGGGGTTAGGGAAGATGATTAAAATGTTTGATAGGAAATAAGCGTGTTGGGACACAATTTTTGGACAATATTTGAAACCTCATTTAAATTCCCCTCTTTGAAAGGAAAACATTTTCTGCCAGGAAAGAGGTAGACAAAGAACATAAATAATGTTGTGTCTTTTAAAGGATGACTTTATAGAAGATCATCTACAAGATTTGGAGCCAAAACAAATCAACTTTGTCTCTAACTGCCTCTGAAAAGCACCCTTTTTAGTATGGATTGCTCCTAGGAGTTTGAGGTGATTTGTTGAGAGTGTTTGCCAGCTGCAGACCTCTTTTCCTGGCAGCCAGAAGTGAAGGAATTAAAGCAATTTTGTTAAGCTGCCCAGAAGCCTGAGGTCTCTGGAGAGAAAGTAATTGAAAGAGGTTGGTGAGAGCTTGCAGGGATAAGCCCAAACTTTTGCTATGAGTTTCCCAGTACTGTATGGTTCAGCAGCTGGCCCAGAGTGGTAAGAAGATGCTTGGTGAGATAGAATGGGTTTCTATTTCCCTGTGAGAGCAAGTGCCTACAGGAGAGCTGGAGAGGGACTCTTTGTCAGGAAGTGTAGTGATAAGACAAGGGGTAATGGTTTTAAATTGAAAGAGGCAAGATTTAGATTGGATATTAGAAAGAAATTCTTTCCTTTGAGGGTGGTGAGGCACTGGAACAGGTTGCCCAGGGAAGTTGTGGATGCCTCATCCCTGGAGGTGTTCAAGGCCAGGCTGGATGGGGCTTTGAGCAACCTGGTGTAGTGGGAGGTGTCCCTGGCAATAGCAGGGGTGTTGGAACTTGATGATCTTTAAGGTCCCTTCCAACTCTAACCATTCTATGATTCTATTCAGATATATAGATGCAGAGAAGATGAAAACAATGATCTGGTTTCGCTTCTCTTGTCTGTATGAACAATTAGCAAGGCATGGAGAATCACTATCCCCGAGCTGTACTTGGAATAGAGTTTGGAAGGATTGCTTCCAATAAGTTTCCCTCATTGTGAAGAATGTAGAGCAGGGCCCTTCGCTTCTTTTGAGGTGCTTTCAAGAACCCATTGCCTTCTAGAGTATCTTATCCCCTGGACCACATGAAGGGAGCATTTCCCTAAACATGAAGCTGTAGCTTTATAAAATCTAAAACTTCAGGAATTTCCTGGGAATTCTTCCCTGAAGTGCTGGTACATCTGTAATTAAAAGCTCACCTAATACCCAGTGAAGCCTTTTCTGTTTCCTACATTCTTTAAAAAAAATTCCCATTGTTCCTCTCCAGTAAGGAAAGAAGATTGGATCTGAAAAGAAAAAAAGACGTAAAATGAGTTTATGGCAAAACCACAGTCCTACGCTTTGATTTGTTCTGTTTGCTTTCCCCTATGGTTGGTTCCTACTCAGATTTATATTATAGTTCTGGAAAATGTCAGTGAAGACAGGCAGACCTTTACATGACCCACAGGAAGAGATTCATTGTAACTTAGATGGGAAGATAATAAGATACATATAACTGATTTCTAGGAAATTAGATTAGATATATTATCTTCTGGGTAAATCCATCACCCTTAACTCAAACTTTATTTGCAGAAACCATTCAAAGTATGGAGCTATTTTACAGATTAATTCTCTTCTGCAAGCAAGGCATGAACATTGGGCTGGTTCTGGGATTTGTATTGCTAGGTCTTTCTGCCAAAGGTAAAACAGCAAAGGCTTTTCAGGATCTAGGTCTCCCACTTTGATGTAAGGAGATCAGTGAAGCTAGCTGATGGGTTTACAAGGCCACAAAGGCATATATCAGTGGATGTATCTCAGATGTTTTCAACTGGTGAACTTCCTAGACGGAGGCATATGTGAGGCTGGTGTGCCCTCAAGCAAAGCCTTGCAGGTATCTCTTTTTCAGCCTCTTCTGAGCACTGCAATATTAACATCTGTTAGATGGAGTTACAAGTATAGCAGAACATGTACATAGAGATGTATTCATACCTTTCTTGGCTTAACAGAAGGAAAAAATAAAGGAAAAGAGCTAACCACACACCACCCAAAGTAAAATTTCTCACAGAATCATAAACTGGGGAAATGACTTGGTCACCTAATTCTTTAATTTTCTAGATAGTAATAATGTATTAATATTATTATTGTTGTTGTTAGTATTGTTCTTCATACCGTACTTCTTCAAACCATACTTGTCTTTGAATCCACAATTCCACAACTCATACTTAAAACATGTCCATTCAGAAGACATCAGCTGAGTAAAGGTATAGCTAATTTTGTTGGTATATCTGTACCTACGACTGAGTATGAGAGTTCCTTGGTGTAGGTCTTTTTTTTTTTTAAATGCATATATCTTATCTGTAACTGTTTATTTTAAATAAAGTTTTGTGTACACAGCTTCAGCCCAGATGTATTTTTAGACATGGAAAAATAGAATGAACATTTGAACATGTTCCCAGTATTTTTAAAGAACTGCTGAGACCATTTTTCTGGAGCTTCCTAGTTCTGCATTTGTGCATAAATATATTGTTTTGAGATAGTACAACTGTTGACTCCTCTGATGAACCCTAGCAGCCTATGTTTTCCTCCTATCTAGATGACTTGACCATGATTCTGGTGTGCCTATCCAGCTGTTGATAGGTAAACGTGTGTATTTGAACGTACTTCAACTTGCCTGAGTGTAGGTATCCATAAAAAAATCTGAGCTTGTTTTTCAGCTCCGCTACATTACTGAATTCCAGCATGGTAGAGAAAGCTGACTTGAAATATTACCTTTTCAGCCTGCAATTGCCATGGACATGCCACTGATTGCTACTATGATGCTGATGTTGATCGTCGTCAAGAAAGCTTAAACGTCCATGGGGATTATGAAGGTGGAGGTGTCTGCATTAACTGTCAGGTAAAAAAGTTGTTTTGATCAATTTAAATAAATGACATTTGAAGAAGTTACTGAAGTGGGACTGTGTCTGTACCAATAGTTTGGAGGCTGACCAGCCTAGATAGCTTCCTTTCTTTGGTATATATGTATATTTTCTTTGGTATATATTAATTGGTATATATATATATGTATATATAGTCCATTGGTTGGACTAGATGATCCTAAAAGGTCCCTTCCAACCTAGGTGATTCTGTGATTCCGTATAGAAGACACGTGTATTTGTGCTCTGTCCTGTGTGATTCAAATACAGCCTCACAGTGCAAAATTAAATCAACTACAAAAAATTCCATTTCCTGTTATTACAAACTCTGCCATTTCCCTGCTTAACAGAAGGAAGTAAAATCAACTAAATAAAATTCAAGCTCAGGCCAGCTGGTTCCTTACTGCAGCAAAGCACAGAATGATCTCCCTCATCAGCAGGAGTAAAGGAGGGCATAGGCTTTAAAAAGAAGTAAGCTTATAGGTAGTGGAAAAGCACAGAATCGTAGAAGGGACCTCTGGAAGTCATTTAGACCTGTGCTCCACTCTAACCAAGGCTAGATGCAAAGTTAAATCAGGTTACACCAAGAAGTGTCCAGTTGAGTTCTGAAAATGTTCAAGGATAGAGATTACACAGACTGTGGGTAATCTTTTACAGCATTTAATCACTCTCATCATAATGAGATTTTTGTGAATATCTTTGAAGCTTGGGTGGATTGAACCAACAAATGTAAAACTTGGAGGACAGAGACTTTGGACTGTATCTGTCATTAATGAATAATACATTTTTGGAAAGAGAAAGAATGTCTCTCATCCTGAATAACTTCTGTTCTATTTGGGCTAATTACTATAAGGAAAGATCATACAAGGCTCTGATCAGCTTGGTCTAATCTTGAATTTATCTCTGCTTTGAGAGGGATTTAACCACCTGACCTCCTGAGGTCCCTTACCACCTAAATTACTCATGGGTTCAGTGATCTCAGGGTTAAATACGGCCATAGTTATTTGGAAATCTGTCTTCCTTTTGTTGTCAAGTCATCTGAAATGTGATGGTAAGCAGCTGAACGTAATTGAGAAGGAAAATTAACATCAAGCCTATGTTCCTATGAGACCTATGCTATAAATCATGATTTATATAGTACCATACTGTTAATTTTAAAATATAGCTGTATTTAAGCAGCAAAAAAGAAGAAAAATCCAGTAAAATGTTAGGGTATATTTTCCATCTCATTGCCACAATATAATCAAATATTCCAAAAGGCAGTCAGAATAGAGTTATTTTTACTCTACAGTAGATTAAATGTTCTTTGTCTTCCAAATGACGTTTCTGTGCAGAACTTTGTTCATGGAGTCTGGTAAGATTTATCATGTTGTCCTTCCTGTAAACTCTTCGTTCATGAAAGAACATTTCTCTTATATTACCTCCAGGATAGAAAAAAGCAAAATTAATCTAAATGTATGAGTCCTGATATTAATTGTAGAAGTTATGCTGGATGTAATGAGTTTATCATAAATCTAATTATAACTTTTTTTTTTTTCTCATGGAAAAAACACATGGATTTTAATTTACTTTTTCTGTTTGTATCAGGAAAAAAAAAAGTGTTAGGAATGGATGCCTGAAGTGATAGGATTGAAATGTTGCATACAAATATAGATAAAGTCTATTCAGAGTCTAATAACAAATGAGCTCTGGAAATCACATAGTCCAACCCCCTGCTTGGAGCAGGTCTAATTAGATCAGGTTGCTCAGGGTCTTGTTCACTCAAACCTTGAACACCTCCAAAGATGATACCCGAACAACCCAAAATCTGCTTTTCTGAAGCCCAGGACTGTAATCCAGGTATTTGTCTTGCTTACTTGTCTCAGGATCTTAAAATCCACACTCAGGGTTGCTGCAGCTAAGTTTGCCCTCAACCTTCACATGTTTTTCCTTCTTAGTGGGTGTCAGTTTGAACTGAGAATCTCCCCTAACTGGTTCATGAACCTCTACCTCTGGAAATTCTTTGATACATTTGAAATGAAACTTCTGGACCATTTGCGTCCAACTGCATTGTCCTTCTGGCAGATATTGAGATGGTTAAAGTTATCCACAAGTACCAAGGCTTTCTCTAGCTGCCTGAAGAAGGCTTCCTCTGATTTCTTGTTCAGGTGGTCTGTAGCAGACACCTACTGCAATATCAGTGGTGCTACTCTGTCCTCTGATCTTTTCCTACAAGCTCTGCACAGCTCCATCACGTGCCCCAGCCCCAGGGAGAAGCACAGACACTCTGCAACCCCAAACCTGGACAGTGACATCCATCTCCTGGAGCTATGTCTGGGGTGAAGCCTCTGATAATCCATGGGTGTTAGCATGAGTAGATTCCAAAAAAATATGTCCTGTAATGTGTTGAGACCATCACTGCACAATCTCCAAGTAACCCTGCATAGTTTAGAGAGAGATGCTGAGGCCCTCTGTGCTGCTGCTATGCTGTGCTGCCTCTCCATCTGCTGTGCATCACCCTCCCTGATCTAGCGTCAGCCTTTCCCAGCCATAGCTCAGATCTGAAGGCACTAGAGGAGGCTCCTGGCAGAGCTGGAAGCAGAACTCAAAAGTGCTGTGCAACCTGAGAAGACCAACAGAGAGCAGCAGCCTCTGCAGTGTCCTGGGAGCCCTGCTCAAGAACTGCCCCACCAGTCCCTTCATTAAATGCTGGGTCCCTGCTCAGCCCTGAATTGCAACACATCCTAAGGAGGAACCAGACAGCAAGTGAGAGCTGGGGGCAGTGACTTTGGTTGCTCCAGGTTGAAGCTTCTCCTCCACCTCTGGTTCCCCACTCAAAGACCCACCAGAATGCCTCACGGTCGTGATTTACTTAACTGGTGAATGCCACCCCCACCACAGGGGAGGGCTTTGCTGCACAAGTAGAAATGGGCTCTGTTCAAAGGGATTTTATAGATTTTTGCTGTGGTTCAAGTTACTTATGAATTTCTTTTCTTTGTGCCTTTTAAGACATGCTTATAGAGAGGTATGCCTTTCTAGTGGAAGGTCTGTTTTGTGCTGACCTGCCTGATCAGGTTTTGGTTTATTTTGATGTTGCTGTTATATTACTTTTTAAAATACTCTATGTAAAGTATGAGGAAAGATTAATGATGCAGTTGCCTGAACGATGTATACATTATGATAAGAAAGCAATATAAAAAGAGATAAATATCATGTGATAGTGAAAAGATATTATTTTTTTCCTAGAATAACTTTTTTTTTTAAATAACTCTTTGTTATCATGCTATAAAGATAAAATTCAGCTGCTTTATGTGAGAAGGTGGTGATTCAGAAATCTGTAGAGAACAGGTGGTTAAAGAACAGCAAGTGATGGATGCTGTCTTCATTGCAGTCACATTCACTTTTTTCCTGTGTTGATCCTTTTTTAGTTGTACATAGAAATGGTGTAAAGGATGTTATGGTTTATTAGATTTTCCGAGTTCCCCTCTTTATCTCATATTCTCCTTGTGTTTTATTTTGCACAGCATAACACAGCTGGTATTAACTGTGAGAAGTGTGCAAAAGGTTATTATCGTCCTTATGGTGTTCCAGTGAGTGCTCCTGATGGCTGTATACGTGAGTCCTTTTCTATTAAGTATCTTCTCATGGTAGTGGCTTGGGGTTTTTTTTGGTATAATGAGGGAATGGGTTGCATCTTTTGGGAAGGAAAAATGGAAGAGTGGCCAAAAGATGTTGGAGGGCAACTGCAAATGACTTTCTCTCTTGCTTTAGACCCTTTGAGACCCTTTCAGACCCCTTCTTTTCAACTTAAGTGTCATAAGAGTCTAAAAGCTTCGGTCTATCAGCAGGACAATAGGAGGAAGTAAAGCAGAAAAGGCTGCTGAGGAGATAAGATCATGTAGTCCTGGAGTGCTGCTACACACCCCACAGTGAGGTGCCATGACCTCTAAGAAGCCACGCTTGTCTCATGCCCTCATGACCTTGCTTTTCTTAGCTTTCTGGTGTATATATGAGGTATCCTTTGGCTCTTGGTCACTCGAAAATTTTATTCTATAGCTCAAAATATTATAGTGGCCTTCCAGTACCTAAAGGGGGCCTGCAGCAGAGTGGACAGAGGAGGGACTCTTTATCAGGGAGTATAATGGTAGGATGCGAGCTAATGGTTTTAAATTGAAAAACAGTAGATTTAGGTTAGATTTGAGGAAGAAATATTTTACTGTGAAGGCAGTGAAGTGCTGGAACAGGTTGCCCAGAGAAGTTGTGGATGCCCCATACCTGGAGGTGTTCAAGGCCAGGCTGGGTGGGGCTTTGAGCAACCTGAGCTAATGGGGGGTGTCCCTGCCCATGGCAGAGTATGTGTGTAAGTAGATGATCTTTAAGACTCCTTCCAACCCACATTTTCCTATGATTCTACTCCTACTTTATACAGTGCTGAACTTAACATCTAATAAATAATACAATAGGATAGTTAGTAATATAACATTTTAAAAAAGAAGAGCTGAGTATAGGTAAGAGTTGAATCACAAACAGGCTGAAGGAGCCTTATGACAGGTAGTAGGAAGCTACGGTTTGTTGTGTTTAGGTATTGAAATGAATGGGAAGTCAACAAAGCTGTGGTGTGCTGCTGGGATGCTGCACGTGGTATGTAAGGGAAAGTGGATGGTGCACCGTGCTTAGCCTAGGTCATGGGAAAAGACAAGTAGATGCCACAGAAAATACCACTCCTGCAGTGCTATGGAGTAATAACATGCAGCGTTCTGGATGAAAAAAAAACCTTAATCACTCTGAGAAAATAATATCAGTCTTACTTGTAAGGGATATCACAAATATTAATTGGTGATATGGAGTACTTGGAAATTATGTAAAATTATGCAAATACTAAATCTTTAAATAGTGAGACATTCACAACTTCAAATGGAACACCCCTGTGATGCCATTGTGCACTGCTGGAAAACGCAAATTAATTATTTTCAAAAAAACTCCTAATTACTGATACTGACTTAGTCTGCAGTTGTAATATGGAGCACGCAGAGGGCTGCGAAGAAGGGTCTGGCCACTGCTTCTGTAAGCAGAATTTCCAGGGAGAAAACTGTGAACGCTGTGCTGATGGATTTGATGATTATCCATTTTGTGTCCGTAAGTATACAAATAAAACTGTCTTTTCTCTACTATTTTACGTGTGTATTAAAGAATTAGCCATTTTCCCGATACTTGACTTAGTTAAAACATCTGGCATTTCAGCTTCACGTGGTTACACATTCTGATAAATCAGTTGTCATCATACTGAAGAGAGTCTGGTTTATTTTACTAAACAATGGCTATTTGAAAATCAAACAGATTGTGCTGCATTCTCATAATTCTGAGTTCATTTAAGACATCTTCATCAAAGCTTACTTCCCTGATGAAAAAAAAAAGCTTATGGGCTGTCAATGGATTTTAAAATAATCGAAAATACTTCTAAAATAGCACCTGGATAATGCTGGAAAGGTCCTCCTGGCAGAGCGTAAGGCCCTCAGCCATGCTGGCATATTTTTGCTGGGCTGCAGGCAGGTGCAGATTCGTGGTTGAAGGAAGGTTTCCAGTTTGTTTCAGACTTTTAAAGAAGTGGTTGAAGGAAAAGTGTTTGTAAATCCAGAGAAAATAAACGTGTTAGAAAAAACAATGTGGCACAAATGTCAGCTGCTTCTGCTTATTGAAAATAGTAAGCTGTTGATTAATTGAAAATTAGACTTTTACTTCAAAATAAAGAGATTAAAATTAAGTGTTGGGAATTCAACACATTAAATGCTTTCACCATAAACAAGTTATAAATAAAATAACTGAGAAAAACCATAACATCAGGATTGTGTTTGATACATAAAAGCTTGTGATTCCATGATCAGATTCTAAAAATGTATTAGTGGGAGAGTTTTGTGCCCTCAGAAGTGTGTTTCTGGCAGCCAATAAAACAGGTATTGTTTTGGGGCAAGATTTGAGCTCTGACTGGTCTGAAACAGGGCTACCATGATAAAAATGAAATAAGAGGGAAATAAATACAAAACAAAAAAACAGTGTAGAAAACTTGAATGCTCTCTGAATTCAGTGGCTGTGATATAATAAGTCCTCTCCGTGCAGAACACTTTAGATTATCATATCTCATTTAACCTCTTGTTTGTAATCCAACACTTTTAAGTAAATTCAGCTCAAAGAGACTTCAGTCTAAGTCCCACTGACGTTTGTAGCACATCGACTTTGGATCCCATCTTATTGGAGAAAGATTGTTGTGGTGGCTTTCCCATTCATAATTTGGAGGATTCTCAGCTAAAAAGCTCCCAAGATGTAATGTACATGTCCTGAGTTCTGGCAGTTCAGGTAGTGAGTGGTAATGGCATGTAGCAGGAGATAGACTTTCAGATGGAAGCAGGGAGTGTGAAATAAAGACGAAGCTCACTACTTAGCTCTCATAGCACCATCTAGCATGAGAAAACTATGTGCACAAAAGGATGTGCTTGCAAGGAAGCAAGCTGGTACCATTTCCAAATAGTGTTAGGCCTCTCATACTTGTTCTTTCGATAAGGGATGCTTATATCTGAGTTGGAGAACAAAAGTAAAATGAGAGGAAACTAAGCTGAAGTTAGTTACTGGAGTCACGTGAATATCAGGCTCTCTGTGGTGATAGGAGGTGACTTCGTGGTTTGTGATATTTTTAGTAAAATACTGTGTCTGTTTCAAATATACTTCATTTTTTCTTTTGTTTTAAAGGTGTTCCTGTATATTCTTTTACTTCTCCAAATCCAAGAGATGAAATGGCTGGTGACATAATTGGCAAGTTCTTGGTGATTTGTTTCCCCACCCATTTTACTGTTTTTCCCCATGTCACTATTTTTCACTGTTTCAGTGGTGCCTGCTCTTTCATGGAGATTTATGCAGTAATTTTGCCACTGTTGGTATTTATCTTTCAGAGTGCCTTTGTTCCTGCCAGAAGTTCATCATATTGTCATGTTCGTATCAAACAGTTTAGCAGGCTAGTTTCAGGAAGAGTTATGTATCAAAATAAGTTTGACCAGCCTCTGGCAAACATCTGCAGAAGAGGCTGACCATCTTGTCTGGTGCTCTTATGAACAGATCCATCAATAGTTTTTGACATGTACAACTTGTCAGCTGCTTTGCGCTGTAAATCTCTTAAGACTAACTGGCCTCTGCTGCTGGACTGTCCTCTAGCACCTGGCAAATTGTACATTGCCCTTGGCAGTGAAGAACTTTGATTTATTTATAAGAGAGCAACATATTTCTTATTTAGCCCACTGCAAAGCTGCCTGAAATCCATACAGTGGTTCCCTCAGTGGGGTTATGTTTTTTAATATATATTATCATACTGCAGAACGGAGACATCATCACATGCTTAATCACATACCTATTTGTTATGCACTTCAAGATTAATAACTTTGAAAAACCTCAAAGCCTTTTTCATACCCTGAAATCAACATTCTTCCCTTTTACTTCTAGCACCTTTAATAGAACTGGAGTTCATGCTGGCAAATGAAAAAGCATTTTCTTCTGTGAATGTAGCAGACACTTAGATACAAGCAGACAGTACAAATCCATATATGTATTTACAAGTCCCAGTTGTTTACATGGAAGTGTCTGCAATTACCATTACAGCCCACAAAGCCTCAGTCTCCTGTACCACTTACCTGCTTTGTACAGCATCCAAAATAACTGCCCTGGTAGGTGTCTGGGTACGCTGTGTTGTATATCCCCTTCTCTCACTATTTTTAAAAGGAAGAAGAAAGAAAACTCCAAAGATACCATGAAAAATTTTTGAACAGGAGAAAACGGATCTTGAAGTGTTTACATTTCCGATAAGTAGTATCTGAGTCTGAAGGCAAAGGAAAGGCAAGCTGCTCTAAGTGGAACCTTCTGTCACTGTAGAAGTTTTAAATTTGTGCTGGCAGGCTAACCATGACTGATTTTTTTTTTTTAGTTTTTTAAAGATGAGATTTGTGTGTAAGTGTCATGCAAAATGTCGTTCTATTCAAGAGTAATAAATACTAAGCACTGATCTGTTTTTCTCTGCAAAAGTATGAAGAGTTGTGTGATTTTATGCACTGACTTTGTTCCTTTCCTTCTTTTCCTTTCCTCTTGTAACTAGAAGGTGGCTGCAAACCGGGATATTTTGGCCCCCACTGTCTGCGTAAGTGCCGTAGTTTCTTTAACGCCTGGAGCCTGCGCTCCGGGGTAAATGCCAGCATTTGGCTTCCAAATGAAACAGGAATGTTAAGATCATAATGCCATAAATGTTTTCTTTACAAATGTGCTCTTCAGCGTGCCAGTGCCACGGCGCAGGAGCGCTGGGCAGTGACTGCGATGGAAACACCGGACAGTGCAGATGTCGAACTGGATTTGAGGGGTTCTCCTGTGACACCTGTGCAGTTGGGTATTTTCACTACCCCTTCTGCCAGGGTAAGCCAAATGTTCCCTTTTGGCAAGCGTATCCAAAATACAGATTCAGGTTTTATACTGAAGGATGAAGTCAACGGAGACGTATTCATAAGAGGCTCTCCCAAAATTCACTGAAGTGAAAGAAAAAAAAAAGGGGGGGGGGGGAGATGGGGGATTNTTCTATCTAAAAAAATGCCCCTATTTCCTTGTCTACTGTGTGATGCAGCTGTCAGACTCCAGTTTGGGATTGGGTTTAGTAATGTTGATGAAATTTAGAATACCGTTGGGAACATTTCTGTTACTTATCCTTGTTGGTTTTTTGAAAGAATTGGTTTTGAGTTTACAACCTCTCTTTGGTGCACCAAGCTGCCCCTTCTAATCAATACTAGATAACTGACTGGTTTTAAACTTTATTAACCTTCTCTGTGCTGTCTTTTTGGGCATTTTAAGGCCTGCTACCTGAGATTGCAAATCAAGACCCTTCATTGTTTCATTTTAGTTTTTAATAAGGATAGTACTACTTCCAATAGTTAGCATAGCACTTGGCATCGATAGTGGGGACAGGCTTAGTGTAGTGCTGCAACCCGGACACTGAACCCAGCAGTTACTTTGAGCCAGACTATTTCACTCTTTCCTTAATACCTCCCTCGATGCTGAATTATTACTGATGTGGGCAATCCATAAAAGCTGTTATAAGTCGAAATAACCTAAGAGGAAGATTTTGGTCCTAGTGAACACCAGGGAGATGCTTTTTTCTTTGTAATTTGAAGAAAGATAAAAGGAGGGAGCCTATGCAGAGGCTGCTTCTGAAATGTCTTTTGTTGTTTGCAGTGTGCGAATGTAATTTAGCGGGTACCCAGCCTGAAGTCTGCGATTTTCTTGGGAGATGTCTGTGTCGCTCTGGAGTAGCTGGACTTCAGTGTGACAGCTGCCAACCTGGCCACCACTCTTTCCCTGCCTGCCCAGGTAAGGCTTCCAGTCTCATGCACAGCATCAAACAGGTACCCAAACAGGCGTCCTGGAGGGCTCTTCAGGTAGTGTTTTTTGCAGTGGTTGAAGGAATGTTCACGGCAGCTGATGGGCTAGGGACTCTTGTTCAGTACAGTGAAATCCTCATTTGTTCTCATTCTCCAAGCACTAATTCCAGACATGTTTCCATGTAGGGAAGAGTTATATATTCTGTTTTTTCACAGACCATTTTTTGCATGGTCAAATGGTTTCATACAGCCTGTCAGCACAGTGGTCTTACTAATAACCAAAGGATTTGAAAGCTGTTTCCACATGGAGATCTGCAGCAACAGAGTATGCTTTACTGCTAAGGAGCTGGCATAGCGGAGCTATGAAGCACTAATCTACTTTAGGAAAGGGCCTTTGTTTGGTACTTTGTAAAATGTATGTTCTGTAAATCTCAAAATGCAAAGCTCCCATTTTGCCTTTCACAGTGATTTCTCATTTATTTTGACATCATACAACAGCCATGGAGACAGTCTCTGTTCCTGTAATCATGAAACATGAATGATCTCCATGGGGTTTCACCAGAGTACCTGCCACCAAGGACTAGCCTACCTCTTTTCAGGAGAGGAGAACTGATCAGCACTTATGAGGTGTAACCTCGAATATCATTCTGGTTTTGTGTGCATATAAGGAATCCACTAAGTCCTCCCTGGCCCCTAAGTTTTGTCTGCCTTTGCAATGAGTGGGAGAGAGGCCTGTAATCCTTAGGGGATTTTACAGAGAAAAATAATACAGGATACTGCTGAATACTGGTGTGTGCCTCCTTGTATGGCTTAGCAAGATTTATATAGAGCATCGATTTACATTCTTCCTGCTCATTATTTTTGTTTGTTTGCTGTATCAGGCCTCTTCTTTTGGGCTTACGTACTTGTTTATGTCCTATAAATAGACAGCAGAAACCTTTATGCTGTTGCAAAGATACATTACGTTGTGTTACCAAACACAATGGGTGGAATAAAGAAGTATCACATGACTTTGTTTTATGGTCTGGAGTAGATTAACATTTTTAATGAAAAACATAAAATCAGGACTCTGCGTTGGTACATGCTGTTCAGTGGTTTTAAAATACTCTAACAATTTTTTTTTTTCTTAGAACTGAATCATTCAGCAATCTTAAAGCAAATCAAACCTGTACTGAATGCACTTGAACTTTCAACATTAAAAGCTGAGTAGGGCATGCAGAAACAAATTGCAAAAGACAGATGAAAATAATTGAAAGTAGAATTACTTAAAAACTGGTGCAGTTCACAGCTTGTTCTGTTAAAATAAGCTGCCATGGGTTTAAACTTGAACTAATGCAGCATGCTGCAAACTGTAGTGGAAGTGAGCAGCCCAGACTGCTACTCCTGTTTGGCATTGTCATCTTCAGAAAGGAGGTAGAACTGTGGTCTTGCCTTGTTGAACTCAATAGAAGCTCTATTCAATAGGAGTGATGTGAAAATAAAGCCTTTAAACAAGTCAGTGTTATTAGAATGAGAGAATGCAATATAATGTTCACCTGGGAGTGGACTCTAGTGTAGGTGATGTTTTTGGAAGCTTCAGTATTTGTATTTCTCTTATACTAACTTCCTAGCGAGCCCTGCCTCTTTCCAGGCATCTTTACAGTAACCACAGCAGTCAGATGTCCTTGGCTGCAGCAGAAAGAGGAACCAAAAGGGGGAACCAGAAATGTGAATATGGAATAGAAATACAGTGTTTGTTTTATGTTTCTGTCATTCAGCCATTTCCGTCAGTTATAAAATCCAAGTGATTAACTGCAACGCTTTGGGTTGTACCTGGGGCAACTGGGATTCCAAGATGGGCTCCCATTCATGTACCTATGGAGTGTGACCCTGTGTAACGTCTGGCCTTGTTTCAATAAAATAGCACATCTTATCTGTGAAAGAGCTGTTAGCGTACAATAGTGGTAACTCCAAAAGAAGTTTGTTGGTATAGTCTAACAATAGTTTTCATTACAGTCTGGCAGTGTGCCTGGTGTATGACACGCAGATTTCTGCAATGCACAGCTTACCGGCTTGAGATGTCAGCAGTTTTACCTTATGCGTCATTTATTTGTGCATCATGAACTTCTGCTAGTGCATAACTACTCACAAGCTTTTTGTTAGTCATTGGACCTAGCCTAGCTTTGTGGATGCCTTTTTTCAGAGGTTATTTTTTGAAGACGTTACGTACTTCTTTCATGTGACATTCTTTCCATTGTAAGATGTATTTCTGTCCCTTGTGCTCGTGTTTTGCTAGGCATCAGACTAAATCTCTGAACTGCACATTATAGAATTGCAGTAAGAACCTGTTTAATCGATGGTTGAGGAGGCAATTACAGTATATGATCTATTTCAGGACTTCTGTTGTTGGTGGTAAAATTGTGGTTTGGTTTCCTCATTGCTTTACATTCAAAGGTGACTTTTTTGGCAAATTCTGGTTTAAATAAGTACTGAGCATGTATCTGTTTTGTTTGGGTTTTTTTTCCCTCTGTGCAGAATGTAATTGTGATGCTGTTGGCTCAGTGGAGAACACATGTGGTCCTCAAGGTCAGTGTCTGTGCCATAGTAACTACGCTGGACTTAGATGTGACCAGTGTGCCCTGGGTTATCACAGCTATCCCAGCTGTTTGCGTGAGTAAACCTTTCTTCCTTTTACTAGAGTTACCTGTGTACCTATGGTAGTTTTGTTCCATCCAAAGCTGGCAACAAAACTGCTGAAGATCCAGCTAGTGACCAGGATTCCTGGCAGGCACGCACTCTGGCACATCCTTGCGGTTCCTGTGTTAATGGGATTAATGTGAGCATAGCGGTGTTTAGCCTTGGCACAGTTGATTCTCTCTTTTAAAATATGAAATCCAAAGCCTAGGCTGGACAATGGACATGTACCTGTTCGAGTTCTGGCTCACTCAACTTACAGAACATAAGCTGTGTTTGAACACATTTGGACCTCTAATATTTGACAGGCTCTCCTGTAAGCTTGTAAGTACATTAGTTTGTGTGATTGGCCTGTACCAACATTGCACCCTAAGTCCTAGTCTAGAAGGCCTTGACTCTGCAAATTATCCATCATATCAACAATTTTTTCCTGCCCATGTGGATCAGTTGATGAGGTCCAGAATGTGTATATATTTTTTTCACATCAAGCAGAGGGAAACCTGCAGGCTCTGTCATTAAAATCAGGAAACTACTTGATCATCATGAACAGGACTGCTCTGTCCTAGAAATAAAAAAGTTATTAATGCTAAGGAAGGAACATGTCCTCAGAATTCTGCAATTACTAACCATGACAAGCACAGCAAAAAATAATCTCACAGGTTTGTTCTTTCCCTCTTTTGGTCTCTATAGGAAACTGGCTACTAATTTACTAAAATAATTGTTATTAGCCATTTCACCCTTAGACTCTGTCTGAGCAAAGATTAGTGCCCTGGGCTGTAGCAACATTGTTCTTTTTTGTGGCATTATTCTTATTTACCCTGTGTGTGTAAATCACTGCACAACTGAGACCTTATGTGGGAATCTGAAATAATGACACTGTTGCATAGTGTATTTCAAAACTTGCTTCTGGCCTCCTCTGCCCTCAGATCTAAAGTTGCAATGAGGACACAATTTTATAGTCTATATTTCACCATCATATTTTTCAGTGCAGGTCTAATTACAAAATTTGCCCTGGGCTTTCTGTACTCTGAGAAGATCAAGAAAGCCAAAATCAAGCCTGCTGTTATGAAGGGACAAAAAAGAGTTGAGTAAGAGGGATTTATTACACTTACACTTGACACTGTCAAGAACAGAGGAAGAAAATAATGTCAAGGTGGTACAGTCACATCAAACTCAGGTTTCAAGCAGGGGTGAGGACCCCATGAGTTATAGGAGGACCCTGTGAGCTGTTGGAAAGAGAAATGAAGAATGCTCTTGACAAGTAGTATTCAAAACCTATACAGTATTAAAGTTTTGGAAAGTTGTTGCTTGGTACTTAGAGGGTGAACCCTCCCAACCCTGTCTGTGTTGTTATGTAGCTTATCAGCGCTGTCCTGATGGTTCCTGGCACAGCACGTGTGAGCCCACATTGGGGCAGTGCGAGTGTCAAGCAGGTTTCCAAGTGACTTGCTTTGCATACCAAAGCAAATAGTCTTATCCAGGCTAAATATGTATTTGAAAAAAATCATTATTAAAGGCTTCTGCCGGTCTTGAAGTATTTGACTCTCTCCAAGGTAACCATATTAAAAACCCCTTTAAAACTCACACCTGCTACATTGTACTTTTGCACTACTGCATTCCACAGCTCTGTTTTGAAAAGATGTTTCAATGTGGTTTTTTTTTTGAATTTCATAAAGGTGTCATCAGTGAATGTGACCCTTCAGGTAGCATTGATTCTCATTCTGTAAGTATTCTACCATTGCAGCTAACAATATGTGTTAATAATTCCTTAAAGCTTAATAAAAGCCTTTGCTGAATATATTCACTTGATCACTTAAGCCCTAAAGCCTGCTCTTAGACTGTGGAAGAATTGCATAATAAGAATGGAAATAGCATTTATGTTGTGTTGAACATACCAGTGCAATTACCTGTTAAGTATTATTTTTTAAAATCTTACATATATGGAATGTGCCTACTGTTTGTCTTGGTGGTATGCTACAAGGCTAATGTATGCATGCAGATGTGCATACATATCTATGCATGTCTGATTCTGGGTTGCAAGCAGCTATTTCAGCATCAAGTTGTTCTTGAAAAACATTATCTCTTTGTAACTGTTGCTATTCCACTATTATTGTTATTAGTGCACTGATGGTTATTATTAGTAGCATATTGCCAGAAATCAGTCATTGCCAAATGTGGAGCAAAGAAGAGCTAGAGGATAAGTCTGACAGATGAAAGAAGTATCTATGTAGGGTCACATATACAGCTATGTGTGTCTAGCACCAATAAAGGAAGGAGTAAACATGAAAATTAATTATTATTTGAAAGGAAATTTATTGTTTTTTAAAACTTTTTTGAAAAAACAGTTAGTACTTTAGAGCAGTTCTAATAAGGCCATACAAGATTTGGGAAGTATGTCCATTGGGACATTTAGAATAAATTAGATACAGAAACAGTATGTAAGGTGGAATCCTGTGCTGATAGTATGAGACAGAAAAATCTAAGAAGTCTGAACCAGCCACAGTCTCAACACATCTGTAAAAGTCAGTAAACTGCCTGAGCTTTTAATAATATTACATTTTCTTAGTATTGAAGACCAGTATGCTGTTTATGAAACAGATGAACCCTTAGTAACTCCTTTCTGTCATTAGGGCTACTGTCACTGTCTTCAGCACGTTGAAGGTCCTACCTGTAGTAAATGCAAGCCATTGTACTGGAACTTGGCCAAAGAAA
This sequence comes from Pedionomus torquatus, assembly GCA_013398155.1. Classification (NCBI taxonomy): domain Eukaryota; kingdom Metazoa; phylum Chordata; class Aves; order Charadriiformes; family Pedionomidae; genus Pedionomus; species Pedionomus torquatus. The sequence continues at coordinate 136,192 of VZRU01001923.1, forward strand.
ACCCTGAGGGATGTACAGGTATGGCTTCATGACATGTTTCTTTGGCTTACGGAGTTTGTTAAATTCTTCAGAAAGTCATTTTTATTTTCTGTCGCCATCTTTGGTGCTCAGTGACTTTTGCAAATCTTTTTAGCAGCATGTGTTTCATGCTACTTAATTGTAACACCAAATTACATGATACCAGAAGTTACTTTTAGAAATTAGACCAGAGTTTCATGAGTGTTTGCTAGTGGTGCAACAGGGTGTGCTATGAGTTACGGCCCTACAGCAATTTCACTGGAGTGAGAAAGGAATTCTGCCCTTAACAACGAATCCAGAAGTTGACTCAGTGTTTTGAGAAAAAGGTTTTTTTTTCTTTTATTGTCATCTCCTAGCTTGTAGGGGAGTGAAAAGCCTTCTTAGGGCTTCATAGTGTGACAAATCTGTTATGGTTTATGTCTATTTAACACCAACCTGTTTGCACTTTTCAGTGTTTGCTAACAGCAAGTGTGTGTTTTTCAGGCAGATAATAATAATTTTAAAGATTGAAAAGATTAAAGGTAAAAAAAAATCTTTAAATATTGTTTTCCCCTCAACTATTTCCTTTCCAACAGGTTCCACCACAACATCCACCTAGATAGAATGAGTAGCCTTAGAGCCAATACTGGTATCATTACATCTTTGACCCTAAATCTCTAAATACTATGCAGTCTAAACATCTCTTCAAGGATTAATTGCTGCAACTGTCACAGAGTCAATACTGCGTTTCACCAAACCTCTAGGTCAGCATGGCTCTTCCTGCAATATTTGCTTCATTTGTGTTTCATATGAAGAATTGAACTGGTCCCAAAGTAGCACTGCAGAATAGAAGGTGCTGGTCAGGCTGTAAGATGCTTTTTTGCATCAATTGTATGAATGTTTCTAAGATAGAAAAAGATTGCAAATCCAAATTCAAGACTGTTTTTGTTAAACACAAGCTAGAACACTTTAAAACACAAGTAAATTGCATGTATGCGGAAGTCCTTATTCTTTCTCCTTTGCTTTTTCTTCTCACCTTGTGTCAGTATCTGTCTGCTCTGCACCTTCCAGAGGAAAATCCACCTTGTGGCACTATGGCTTAAAGTTACAGATTCAGGGTGGTGGTTTTTTGTCCTGCAAAGTATCTTGGAAGAACAAAGTAGAGACTGGTTGGTTTTGGTTTTTTTTTTTCTTCTGTGCAGCATGCCAGTGTGATGTGAGTGGAACACTAAGTGGAGTCGGAGAATGTCAGCAGGTAAAGTGAAATGAAAAGAAAGACAAATTGATTTTTGTAAAGATAGTTTATTGTGACATTTGGTAAGATAGAAATCTTATTGCTGATTATTACTTTTGTGCATCCAGTGGCTGGTTTTATACAGCCAAGAAGCAACCTTATACAGAAGTTTTATATATCCTAGGGTTGTATAGAAGTTCTGCAAATTTTACATCATCTTGAATTTATGTATTTTCTAGTCTGTTGATTGATGATGATAAATGACAGAAGTTGTGTCCAGGTAATATTTTTGGTTGATTAGAATGTTTTTGCTCTTTAGAATTAGAGGGAATTCAAAGTAGTGAAAGATTAAAGTTCTGAAAAAGGTGCCAGAACATTTTTGATAAAATTGTTTTCTTCACAGGAAAATGGGCATTGTTACTGCAAATCTAATGTTTGTGGAGATTCCTGTGACACTTGTGAAGCTGGTTATTATGCTCTCGAAAACAAAAATTACTTTGGCTGCCGAGGTAAAATGAATAAAGAACATTTCTAGTGTGTTACCACTGTGATGCCCAGCTGTTTTGTGCCTTGCTCATATGAGGAGAGGTGTTCTTGGAGTTCCTTGGCCTTCACCTGTGTTCCCTGGTGCCTCATATACCACCACTTACTACTTATAGAATCACAGAATCATAGGATGGTTTTGAATCAGAAGGGGCCTTAAATATCTAGTTCCTACCCTCCTGCCATGGGCAGTGACACTTCTCACTAGACCAGGTTGCTCAAAAGTACTTCAACAGTTCCCTTCCCTCCTTGTGCCCCCACTGTAGATTTAAGTTTGTTAAAAATATTGAAAGCACTTTCACTGACTTTAGTGGGCTTTACACTTGCCCAAGGTTGATGCAAGAGACTTATTTTTAAAGCACTGAAGCACTTCTAACACTTATATAACATGTACAAAGTTAAAAAATCCTCTGCTGTTTCAAACAAAGATTTCATGCCTGAAAGGCAAACCAAGAAGCTAGCAAAGGTGTCAAATACTTCAATTATCCTTGATTTTAGATAAATCCTTGATTTAGCCTTGATTTTTGGGTGCTTAATATGTCTTAGAAGACAGGACACTGTTACACCAAGGTGTGTTTAGGAACTTCCAACATTTCAATTCATCTTGACATTTTTAGCTTAGACATACTTGCTCCTTAGTATTATATTTTATACCTCATTACTATTGGTGTCCTTTAGTTTTTGCCCCAAGTCCTGTTCTCCTGCAGTAAGTCATTCAATAATTCAATATTGTTGTCCAGTATTGGTTAAAAACGTGCATATGCTATTACATAAACATGCACCTTCTTGTGTGTGCAATTTTTGTGGGATAAAGTAAATGTTGTGGTACCAGACTCTGAAGAATGAACATCTTGCACTGTTTGTAAGTTAGCCATTTTTTGTTTGTTGGTTGGCTTGGTTTGTTCTGTTTTGGTTTGGCTCATTTTTTAAAAATAATTATTCCTCCTGATATTGGTCTAGAAATTCTGGCTTCGAATTTGAAAACATTTAAATGGCTGTTCTGCAAAACTGTAGCCAGCATTTAGTAGTGTGGCATGGCTCATCACTTTTGATCTTTTTAAAAAATGACTTTTGTCACATTCCAAGGAGAAATAAAGAAAACAATCACAATCATGGGAAGCCACAAATAATTGCATCTTAACATTCGCTGGAAAGAGTCTGGAGGGAGGGGAGTCTGAAGGGCTCCAGAAGGAAGAAACAAGTCATTAATGGTGTTTGATTAAAGGAAGCGATGTGTGTTTTCCAATAAATTTTAACACTTTTTTTTTTTCCTGACGGTGTGTTTGGCTTTCCCTAACAGGTTGCCGGTGTGACGTTGGAGGATCCCTCAGCCCAGCATGTGCCGAGCTCTCAGGTGGCTGCCAGTGCAGAGCACACATTGTGGGGACAGCCTGTCGGGAGTGAGTCTAGTGTTATTTGTCTCCTGGTATCTTGTGTTTTGGCATAGTTCTTTTGAAACTGTCCATCCTTTCATGAGGATTCTGGATTTGTTGATAAATAACCTTGTAAAGTGTATTAGTTATTGATATTAATTTTTCTGGGCAGTTTTCTTCTGTTATTTTAATAATATTTTTTTTAACTTGTATCCTTAAATAACCTGTTCTGCAATAGTATTGTACATGAGCCTATATATCTATCAAGAGTTATATGTGGGAACATACAGCTGTAAAAGCTTCTAGAAAGAGAATTCTCATTAAATCCATCTTATTACTGTCCCAAATTTATTAGCTACTGTCAGGATTCATCAGTAGATCACCTCCCTTCCGTTGCTTTACACTCTTCTTCACTGCTTTATGATCTTAGAGGTAGACCATAAAGCAAAATGATAATTCTTTGGGGTCATTTTTTGTTGTTTTTTTTACTCCTTGGAAGGCCTGAAAAAAACTACTTTTTCCCTGATCTGCACCACATGAAGTTTGAGATTGAAGACGGTACTACCATCAAAGGAAGGGAAATTCGGTTTGGCTATGATCCTCAGGAATTTCCTAGCTTCAGTTGGAGAGGATATGCCCGGATGTCCTCTATACAAGTAGGCTGGTATTTTGTTCAAGGCTTTTTGGTGAAAACATAGGTGTATGGAATGTATGTCTCTATAGAACAGCTGTGTGTGTGCAAGGTCATGGAGAAACCCAAAGAAAGGACACTGATCTGAAATTTGGGACTGCATTACTGTTTGAGTTAGTGAGTGCTGATATTATTGTTAAGCTGGTCATTGATAGTGCAAATATGTGTTCTTCAGAGATGTTCTCTGAGTATTTTTTTTTTTGTGAGAAATATGCATTTTGCAATAGGTTTAAAAAAAAAAAAGAACTAATGGCTTTAAAGTCTATAATACTAAGTACAAAAATTCTTGTTGTGCCAAGGAAAGCAGAAACAATAGAAGATTGATACTTGGCTAAATAATTTGAATTACAGAATTCAGTGGCAGTCTGTGTCCATAAGATTTTCAGGTATCATTACAGTTCTGTCTTTGAAGCCTTGTTTCACTCACTTGTTTCCAGTAATTGCCAGCTCCAGTCCCTCCTTAGATCCTTGCATAATTGAGACAGTCTCATGTTCTTCATTTTAGGGAACTTTCCCATATTTGACATTGCATTCTGGGTCTTGCAGGACCTTGAAATTGTCCTCTTGACATTTATTTTGTAGAAGACAAAGCGTGCTACCATATCTGCCACTCAAAAGGCTAATGTAACAACTTCTTGTGGAAAGAAACTATTTCAATACAATTAAAAAGTTTTGAGATGAAGTAAGCTGTGTGTGACCTCAGTAGAGGTGGTGACAGGTGTCTTGTGACACTGCCAACATGGATGTCTCATTATAGATTGAGGAGCTGATAGCTGGGCTCAGATTTTAAAGCACCAGTCAGAGTTGCCCAGGTTTGTGACAGAGCTCAAGGAATGATTTTTTCCCACTCTGCCTTTGCTTGAAGCCCAGGACTGACATCTCTTCCTCTCTCATTCCTCACACATCTTCTTTCTCCCTCTTTAATTGTGTCTTCTAGATTTTCCGTTAAAGCTTACAAACCATTTTGATAAATCTCCTGAGGCATGTTTATTTCTTTTGCCTTTTATTTTTTGGTCATGTCTATTTTTCAAGTGTTCCCTCAGTGCCTGTCTTATCTATGTAGTATCCTTCAGTAGTCATCTGTCTTCATTTAAAAACAACACTTGTAAAACCTCCTCCTACTTGATTTTAGATATCTACTCTCTCTAGATCTCTCAGCCCTGCTATCTCTCTTATATCTGTCTTTGCTTTCTGCTTTGCATTTCTGTTAAGAAGGTGGAGGTCTGTGGCATAGTAATGCCAGAATTGAGGAATATACATTCAGAGTAGCATATGGGAGCTGGCAATCTTGCATTTATTTTAGCTTTTAGCAGTAAGGGAAAATTAGATTTTGTGCTCTGTTCTCAAATGTATGGACCTGGGAATTGGATTGTGAGGGGAGCTTTAGGATTTAGAATGGAAAGAAGGAAGCCAAACTCTTCAGGATACACTAATCCTAGTTTTTCCTAATCCACCACGAACCTTTGAACATGCCTCTGCGATTACTGTTGCTCTGCAAACTGAATAGTTGGGGCTGTACGAATGCAACCTCCTGCGGGATCACTGCCCATCCAGGGCTGAGGAGAACTGTGTGGCTCCAGAGGTGTCAGTTCAGCCCCAGGTCAAAGAGAACCATGGCATAACACCTCTAAGAAACCGCAGGATCTGGTGAAGGAACAGAAGTTTCAGTGACAGTCTGAGATGTCTGTGTCCTAAGGAACATTGTGTGTGAACTCAGACTGGGATCATAGAATGGTTCAGGTTGGAAGGAACCTTAAAGATTTTCAAGTTCCAACCCTCTTGCCATGGGCAGGGACACCTCTCACTAGACCAGGTTGCTCAAAGACCCATCCAGCTTGGCCCTGAACACAGCCAAGGAAGGGACATCCACAATTCTGGACAATCTGTTCCAGTGTCTCACTACCTTCATAGCAAAGAATTTCTTCCTAATATCTAGTCTAAATCTGCCCTCTTTCAGTTTAAAACTGTTACCACTTGTTCTGTTGCTACACTCCCTGATCAAGAGTCCCTCCCCATCTCCCCCATAGGCCCATTTTGGGTACTGGAAGGCTCCCTGGAGCCTTCTCTTCTCCTGGATGAACAACCCCAGATTTCTCAGCCTGTCTTCATAGGAGTGGTGCTCCAGCCCTCTGATCATCTTTGTGGCCCTCTGCTGGACTTGTTCCAACTGGTCCGTATCTTTCTTGTGCTGAGGACTCCAGAGCTGGACACAGTATTCCAGGTGGGGTCTCAGAAGAGCGGAGTACAGGGGCAGACTGACCTCCCCCGACCTGCTGGCCACACTTCTTTTGATGCAGCCCAGAATACGGTTGGCTTTCTGAGCTGCCAGGACACATTGCTGACTCCTGTTGAGCTTCTCATTCACCAACACCCCCAAGTCCTTTATCTCAGGGCTGCTCTCAATACATTTTCTGCCAAACCTGTATTTGTGCCTCGGATTGTTACCTGGGTGCAGGACCTTGCACTTGGTTTGGCTGAGCTTCACGAGATTCACAAGGGCCTACTTCTCAAGCCTGTGCAGGTCCCTCTGAGTGGCATCCTTCCCTCCAGCGTGTTGATGACACCACACAGCTTGGTGTCATTGGCAAGCTTGCAGAGGGTACGTTCTATCTCACTGTCCATGTCTCTGACAAAGATGTTAAACAGCACTGGTCCCAGTGCTGACCCCTGAGGAATGCCTCCTGAGGATCAGTGGTTCTGGTCTGTTCCTTGGGAAGCCAGGAATCTAGACAGCCATCGATACCACACTCATTTATGGCACAGGAAGGGAGAATAACATAAAATACTGTCCATGTTTCAAGGTACAATATCAACACATGTGTTAATTCAGCCATTCTGTGTCTTTTTGGATAAGTTGTTATTCAACAAGAATTTTATTTCACAGGAGATTTTGTTCTATATTCTTTTGTAAGCTGCCCAAGCCTTTCTTTTCTGTTATGGAGTTTATCTTTGCCAAATGGTTTTTCTTTCTCTGGGTGCTAGTAACATATAATATACTTTCCTTTCCTCCTTTTTCCCTTTCTTTTTATTTTTCCCAGCCAGAGGTGGTTGTGCCTGTCACTGTGGCTTCCCCTAAGCTCTTCCACCTAGTCCTCCGCTATGTCAGCCTGGGCTCAAAAAGCTCTAAAGGGAAGATCTCAATTGCTGAGGGAAAACATTTTGGCACTAATTATACTTGTAAGTGAATTAATTTTCTCACTAGGCTTGCCTGTCTTCCTCTGTCATACACCAGCATTGCCATTCCAGTATGTACTTGTCTGCATGTGTGTTTTCTTGTAGGACTTTAGTATGGTGCTTGCATGGCTTCTAACTGTTCCTCTATTCAGCACTTTATGGCTGGTTTTGTTTATTAACTTCCATTTTTCAGAACGAAGTGAGGATAACTTTGAATGTGGAAAAATCAAACCTCTCCTTATTTCGCATTATCCTGAGATATATTAATCCTGGAGGTGAAACATTATCTGGCCGCGTATCTGCTTGTCAATCTTGGCCTGCAACAGGTAGGTGCAACTCAACAGCACAACATAGCAGAGGAATGTTAGATCAGAGGAGCCTTCTCATGGTGCACCTAAGTAAAATTTGTAATGTTGCTTAAAATGCATCACTTTTAACGGTGTCATTGCTTTTGTGCTTTTCCTAATATATTTTGCTGTGTCATTGACGTGGCTGTGTTTGCATGAAACCCCTGCTTACAGCAGTAATCAACATTTGGTTTTGCAAATGTTTACCGAACTCTCTGCTTTCAGTTCTTCACTTGGAAGCTCTGAACTGTTTGTTTTATGAAGTTTTTAAAGAAGGGATAACAACACTTTTGTTGGTTTAGTTGCTTTTAATATTTCAGTGTAAAGGTGGCTTCTGCCTTCGTTCCATGAATAACATTTATTCAATGACGAACTCAATCTACCAGGTTAGCTCTGATTACAGACCTCATCAGCCTTGTGGGCCCTGACAAAAGATGAGTACTCCATATCCCTTGAATGGCCTATATATGCAGAACTATCTCTTTTTGTGCCTAACCTTCAGCATACTGGTGGGAGCTAATGGAGTTAGTCGTAGATCCTTTCAGTAATTAAGAAGAGACAAAACTGAAGACTTGGCAGTGGCAGCAGTTTATGGTTGGGTCTGGCTTGTATCTCCTGAGAGGCAGGGAACCATCTTTTGTCTGTGTCCAGGGGCTTCAAAGAGGAAACCTTCAATATTCATGACAACTGATCCTCACAACTTCTCTTTGACAAAGCATACTGCAGCTACATTTCTGTCGTATATCATACCTGGCCAGAAGTTACCTTCAGTTACTATCTGTAATGAAACATATCAGATTCTACTGAGAATCTCCAGTATCTGAAGTAGTTGGCTGGAAGTCACTTGAGAACAGGCCTTGTGTCAGCTGAATGTATTGTGGGTCAGTGCAGAGACAGGCTGAATGGAAAATAATGGCAGGGGAAAGTGAAGAAGTGAGCATTTCAGAGTATTGCAAAACTGGCCATTATAGGGGCAGAGCTCTGCTTCTCTGAACCAATTTGCACAAGACTGGTAAGAACAAAGGCAACAACCACTGCATAGCCCTGTGGCTTCCTGTGTGCAGTCGAATGCACTATGAACATGTACTGACAGAAAAGCGTTGATCAGCTCCTGTTAGATCAAGTTTATTGGAGGAAATCATCAGTACAGTGCACAAAGTAAGTAGAGACATTTTATACAGTCCCTTATTTTTTTACTTCATTGTTTTATTTTTTGCTGGCAGGGGCTGCTCAGAGCAAAGAGTTTGTCTTCCCACCCAGCAAGGAGCCAGCTTTTGTCACAATCCCAGGAAAAAGCTCCACAGAGCCTTTCTCACTGGTTCCAGGCACGTGGACTGTCAGTATAATGGCAGAGGAAGTCCTTTTGGTAAGAAAACAATTGAGCAAAACAAATGCTTGAAAGCTGTCATGACTGTATTCCTCTGGAGTTATTTGCAGGGAAGAATCCTGCAAGCAATTGAACTTCAGCACTAGTGAAAAGAGTACAGCAGCAGAATATCAGAATATCACAAAGATAGCATACTGAAATTCATGTGTATAGGGTTAACAAGTAGCCAGTGTCTTTTGTTGTTAAGCCTGGGGCTCTGTTAAATTTATGGAATACCACGTAAAGAGCTTGCAAACGTATTTCTTGCTAGAAGTGACAGTACTTACTGTGCTTCGTTTTTTTACTGATACCTTTGAAAAGGAATTTATTAATGATCTTGGCCCAGCATCTTCTCATAATAACATTTTTTTAATGAATAAACTCTCATACATTAATTTAAGTAGGCAAGGCAGAGCAAAAATATTGCAGCTTTTGAAGCACAGCTTAATAGATTATGTGGGATATTTTTATAAAGTCACCTGGGATAGCTGAATCTCCCTTGTGGAGTCGGGCATACTGGAGTTGTCCATGTGTGGGTTGCACCCGTGGGTGAAACCTGCACCCAGCTGGCTGTGGTACCAAGATGCGGGGAGGCTCCTTTATGAGCATCATCTTGTACAACGCATGATGGGAGAGTGGCTTTAGAGTTTCTCTGCTCACAGGGGGGCTGCCTTTGTCCTGTCTCTATGAAGGTTTAAGTAGGGCTACAGAGACACATTCTGGTGTTATTTGGCTGTGTACCAACACAAAAAAATCCACATCTTGTAGATATCCTCTGTAAAGGTTGTTTATGTGGTTGGTTTTGTTCACCAGTACATTGTGAAAGCCTAGAGATGTTCCCTTTGTAATTGGATTTACATTTGTTATATTCCTTGCTCTTAGGATTATATGGTGCTGTTACCTAGTGATTACTACGAAGCATCCATCTTGCAGATACAAGTTACAGAGCCTTGCACCTACTCAGGACGTGCTTCAACAGAGCAGTCAGTATATAAGCTACAGAATAAACAAGCCCTGAATGATTTTATTATTACTCTGCTGCATTTGAAAACAATAATAATCCTGTGTCTTGTTTGGGTTTTCTTGTGTACAAGCTGCTTGCTCTATCAGCATTTGCCACTGGGCAGATTTTCCTGTGTCCTTGGTTCAGAGGCAGTGTATTTCAGCCATGGGGGAGAACACAGAAGAATACCTGTGCGACAGCCAACTCCTCATCAACCAGTGATGTCCCATATCAGTGGAAGAGAGGTCAGATTCCTGCCTGCTAACTGTAGTCCCATCTGCTCTGTTGACTCTAAACCTACCAGGCTAAAACAGTTCTAGATTTATAGCTCAGGATCCCTAAGACAGACTCTGTGTTAAGTTCTGTATTTTATACAGAAATGTGTAAATGGATCAGTGTAGGCAGATTTATAACTGTGATGAGTGGACATTTCAGTCTGACAAAAGTGTTTTATTAAAAATCCCCCTGCTTTAGGCTTTCTGGCTTGTTCAGCATAATGTTTAGTTACAGCAGAAGTGGCATAATGGCTTGTCAGCAGAAATAATGTACATAATATCATTCTAAATTAATCTTTTTTTTTCTTTCTTATATAGCTATACTTACATAAAATATTTGCTGTACTAAAAAAACAAGGAGAAGGAATTAGGCCACTGCTTTAAGCTCATTGAAAGAGAAACATGCTTTGTGAAATGAAATATTATACCAGAAGAGTGGTTAAAATAAAGTATTTTATCAAGTACATGATAATGACATGTAAAATTATTATGTCCTCTATTTCTGTGCTTGGATAGTGCAACAAGGATACTTACATGCTACAGGGCCCTGGTGCTTCATCACTGATGCATGTACAAAACTTTACTGGTATGAATAGTTGCAGTGAAATCAAGAGGGCTGTTGACAGAATTATTTGCATGTTTAAGTGTTTGTAGCCTAAGAAAATTAGTTTAAATTTGGAAAGAGTAATTTAGATAACTGTAGCAAAAACCTCTGTAATCATAGTACTGTCCATGCAACTACTTCCAAGTATTTTTCATCAAATAATGTTTTAACCAATTTGTGCAAGTAAACTAAAAGACAAACTTGGTGCTTCAGAAAGTGTCATTGACTATTTGCTGGGGAAGACCCTTTCACGCTTTGTAGGGAATTAATATACAGCACTGCTGTACAGAAACTGGTAGGAACTGTGTTCCTGACAATTATTTTTTCAGTGGAGACATAGAATAATTTTTTATTTGTTATTAAAAGATAGCATAGAGGTGATGGTGACAATTTTTGTATCATTAACATTTCCTCACTGATACTCTATAGCAGGAGAAAAAAAAAAAGCTAATTTCACATGTATATCTTACAGCCTTACTAGAACTGTTATAAAGGCAGCTGTTCATTGAACTTTGTTGACTCTTACGAGTGGACAAATTGATACTTATAAGCATTGCTTCCATTCTGCTGAATGAATTTTGCTGAGACAATACAGGACTGGCCCTGGACTAATGCAGACCAGTAGGCTTGCAGGGCAGGAAAGGGAGTTTCCTGCAAAAAAAGGAGTGAAAAATCTAATGATTTTTTCCTTTTTCAATGATTTTGACCTAGGTCAATTTGCAGATGACCATAAATGTTCCTCAGGTTGGTCGCTATGTTCTGATTTTTGAATATGCTAATGAAGAGGATCGGTTATACACTGCCGAGGTAATAATACACAGCCCTGGACCTGTCACTGAAGGCAGAGTGAGAATATACAGCTGTAAATACAGGTAAGAATTTCAGAAGTAACCACTACATGATTTATAAGCATTTGGGATATAATTGTACTTTTTATGTATTGGAATCAACTTTACTGTGTAGATTGTTCAAATTTTAGGGGCATTTAAAATCAAGTACACGATATTGTGGGTACTGTATATATATAAACATATTTTAAATTCTGTTTGTGCAGTCAGCTCACTAAATATGCTACTGTTTCAGTGAACTGTTTTCCTATACAAAGGGTTACTTTTTGTATGCATTCATAAATCCTTATAAACTATTAATCTCCGAGTCCAGTGGAAGAGCATCACTGTTGACTGCAGATGCCTGCACTGTTTTTATTTAGTTAAAAGCATGTCCAAGGGCTTTAGCTATAAAAAATGTAGCAGCTAGTTTTACATCAGTATTCCCCCTGTTTCTAACAAGATCTGCTGAAGCAGAAACATAAAGGTCTCTGAAACTCTAATTGCGGCCACCCTCTGCCTGGTAGGCTGTAGTCAAGGTCTTCAGCCCAATGCTTCTTTACCCGTGTTGACTGCTGAGGTTACTGCACATATTTCCGCACAACAGATTCTGTCTGTTCCGAGTGAGATTGTCCTTAACAGTTCAGCAGTTCAGTTTGACTCAAATTAGGATTGTGAATCTGCAGATATTTGCTCCCTTGGGTGAGCCTACCCAGTGCCAGGAGCCTACAGATGCTGGCATCCGTTTTTCCCGTGAACCAAGTGTGTGGCAGATTGGAGGCTTAGGGATGTTCAGGATGAAATTTCCCAGTAAGAAAATGAATTTTTATCAGCATGTTTGTGATAACAGAACAGAGCTGTATGGAGCAGCGACCTTGTCAGTTTATCACTGGGGAAAGCTCTTATTTTAGCCTGTTTCCTAATGCTTTAAGCCCTAAACTGCTTATCTAATCTTCCATTTTATTGTGCCTTTTTCCCTAAACACTTTTCATAGGCTAATTTTGAACATATTTACTTGTTCATATAATACACTGAGAACTTTCTCATGAAAACACAAAGAAAGGCTTTGCTACTTTAGTGTAGTAATGCAGTAAATCCCTTCTGCCATTCTGCATGAAGCTAATGGTCACACTGCAAGTAAGTTGCTGTGTCATCTTTCCTAAGCAGGAAGCTGCAAGTCTCTTCTGTTAAAAAATAAATCAAGAAATGGCATAGTGGCATATATACAGATAAAAGTAACTTGAAGGACTGGGAATAGATTCTGACAGGTCTTCTTATAGCTCTATGAGCTTGATTATTCACAATAAAACATTATAAGAGAATAAAAGGTTGCAAGCTTCCCATGAATCAGAAATAAGGGACCTATATTTTTCTGGTCTTAAATGTCCTTAGCCCTGAGCTGAACTTATTTCTGAGCTGTGCTCTAAATAAAAGTGAATTCTGGCTTTTGTAGAGGAGACAGAAGCAGTTGTATGGTGGTTACAGCTTCTCACCATGGCGTGCTGGGTGGCCTTGCTGAGCTGAAGTGCAGAAGAAAGAAAAGATTTAGAGCCTTAAATGACTTCTCTTTAGCGAAAGGGAACTGCTGATCCTTTTGGCACATTGCAGGGGTCGTGCTGCCTGAACAAGGCAGAGTTCAAAGGCTTTAGCAAGATGACTCTTCTTAGCATCTGTTTATCTTTATGAAAGATGTGCAGCCAATTAAAGGTAGTCAGTAAGAAAACCTATAATTTTTTCACTTGTTTTGAGGACTATCTCAGTGTACAGAAGAACTTCCTAAAATCAAAACTTGCCCAGCTGCCGTTGTGTGGGTGAGAGCTGCTGATCCACACCATCAACAGCACATGGCAGTCATGGAAAACAGCAGCTGGTGCGTGCTGGCACCTCAAGTTTCATGCTGTATTACGCCTCTACAGAGAGTATGTATGTGCCTGTTAACGTCCTACTTAAAGCAGTAGCTCAAATGGAAATCTGAGCTGAGTTCTGGAGGCTTAGACTCTGGGTAGGTCAACCCACAAAGGATGAGCAATATTGTGTATTTGGTACATCTTTTGGCTCACTAACGGGGTTGCTGCTTGTTCACCCATGGCCAAAGGTAGTTACTACTTACGATCCAGCAGGACAGCTAAGCACCAGCGGTGAGGGTAGCCAAAGCCAGGCAGCTGAACTAGGCCACAGCCAAAACAACATGGCAATGCCAGAAGGCTCTGGTTTAATCCTGCTTTCTGTCTCAGTTTCCTTTGTCGCAGCGTTGTAGTTGATGACAAGAATCGTATTGCAGCTTATGACCTTCTAGCAGACACAAAGATACACCTTAAAGCGTCATCAATTAATTTTCTTCTGGTAAGTTTCTATTTTCTTTTCTATTACTTGTTCACTGAGTGGGCCAAGAGAAATACTTTTTTCCTTATTCACATGCTGTATGGTCTTAATGTGGAATGATGTATATTAGATGCTTGAAATTTCTTTATATATACTCAGAGAATACTGAAACAAATTTGGTCATTTTCAAAGATAAATAGAAGTTTGCCTTTCTTGGCAAGGTGTTTTTTCCAATCTCTTGTACTTTATTTTAATTCCCCTTTCTCTTCTACATGTAAACTTTAAATAAAATATCTTCGGGTAGCTTTTCTGGTCCATCTTTTTTTTTTCCTTCTTCTTTTCCTCATATTTCACTTTTTTCATCCTTAAGACCCAGGTGAAAGTTTCTGGGGTCTCTACAAAATTCAGATAACAACTGCATTAATTAATGATATAACCTTTAAATACTTTGAATAAAAAGCCTTCACTGCCCTCTTTTGGCCACACGAGGAGTATATTTTTCTGGACACAATCTTTTGTGTTGTTTCTGTTCTCTGTTTTAGAAACACAAGATGGGTTACACAGTTTATTAAAATCTAGAGTTGAAACCCAGCTATAAAGAGAGTTTCATGGAGCTGCTAGTATTAAGAACTGATACGTGCTTTCTTCATTTCATGAGGCAGTGTTCAGTGTGAACAAATATCTTTTAAATAGCCTATTAGCTGCCTGAAGCAATTGCTGTGCTAACAAGATCCATATCCAAAAGACGCTGGTACAGACGTTGTCTGTACCCTCACACGTTGAAGTCTCTTGTGCTAAGAATCTCTGTATTTTTATTTCTAAATTCTAGTTTTCATTCTCTGAATAGCTTGCTGCAAGATAAACTTCAGTATTATCCTGAGATACATGAAATATTTCCCTGTGTTAAATGTAAAGGCTGTACTTAGCAAATGATCAGAAGAAGGAGGAAAAGAAGAGTTTTTGGTATATGGGCACTAATCCTGGAATCAATGGCAGCACCTTTGGAGTTCAAGTCCCTTGTTTCACCCCCTGTCTTACAGACCAGAGAGGCAAAGGGGATCATCCCACCAATGCTGAAGTTCATAAATCTGGTCTAAATAAGTAGAAAATGGGGCTCTTGAGGTCAGCCTTCAAGAAGGGCTCTTATAACTTAATAGTCTTTATCTCACATTGATGCATATGAGCTCTCTAAATCGCACCATGTTTTGCACTAACTTTTTAGCTGCTCATACAGCGCAGTTTGAAGCTTCAGGGTCTACCCTTGTTCTACTGCAATGGGCCAGAGCCCTTTGGGTCATTATATGCAGGACAGGCAGAACGTTTGCTGCCTGAGAAAAGAGACTTTTAGCACTCTGCCTTCTGGCTTATAAAGGGTTTCTAGTCCCTGCTCACTACTGCTAAAACAAGCTGAGCTCCCTTAGGACCCGAATCACTTTACACATTAATGAATTCTTCCCGCGCAATTTGTATTTATACATGGTGCTAGTTATGTTACTGCTTATCAGGCATTTTTATCACTTTTTTCAAGTAGTTCATGCTCAAGTTTTGTAACCCACACTTATGTATTTTGCAAGTACAGTTAACATATTTTATTAGTGCAAACTGCTGTGTCTACCTACAAGCCTTCCCTTATGTCCTTACTACCATGGCTACAGAAGGGCAACAGCCTTATTTGCTCACATCTAGTCTTAGCTAAAAAAAAAAAAAATAAAATCATATGAGGTCTCTTTGGCTTTTAAAATGAGTTCTTAATCTATTGGCAGAAATCCTAGTGTCACTGAAACTTGATCCTGTGGACTTTGTGCAAGCAAGTATTTGTGCCTGCATTTGAGAAGGTCTAGGAGTTCCCCCAGGGTCCAAAAGTCTCTAGCACCGCAGATGAGAGCTTTTCATGCCTACCCCTGTACGTTCCTTGCCTACCTTCTGACCCCACAATCTGGTCTTCTGTCGTTCCCATTGCCATGCATATACTTATGTTTTAATTTATTTAACATCTGAACAGTCAACATTCCCCTGAGAAGAACAGAAAACTGCTATTCAACATCGAGGCATTTAGGTGCAGGCAGGTAAAGGGATCCAAAATCTTGTGGGAAGTCCATGACAGAACATGGCTTTGGGCTCAGGTCTCCTCATACTAATATTAGGCTTCATTGTTCCCATTCAGGCCTGGCCCTGTTACTTATTATATTAATTGTTAATTGCGTCTTCTGCTTACTTTTCAGCACAAGGTTTGTATTATATCAGCGGAAGAATTTTCTCCAGAATATGTGGATCCTAAAGTACAGTGCATAGCTGCTTACAGGGGTACCCATGATGGAAGGTAACTTTCTTGGTTTTATCCTTTGTATTTGGAGAAGATGACCTTAAAAGGCAGACTAAATGGAATTTTAATTCTTTTGAATGAAACTTTGCTCAGTGACTCACAGGTGATTTGTAGGTCACTTTTGCAAAGTAGTATTTGTAAAAGAGCTGAAGTATTAGTGTTAATCTATTAATTTTATTAATACTAGCCTCTTCGTGGCCTGTCAGTACTACTGAGTGCCAATGTGCTAGAAAATTTGCATCTTTCACACACCGCCCAGTATGATAGCCGTCCAGCTGGAAAAACATTGCTGCTTCGGTGGCCTGAAATGCTTATCGCTCCATCTGGAGTTTCACTCTGCATGTTGCTGCTTCAGCTGCTCCACAATGCTTTAATTTGTCATTCGGTAGGGGATGTGACTGCCTTTTCGGGTACAAATTCACCAGCTTTATTCGGCAGCATCAAACTGCTCAACATGTAAACCCCAGCTTTACAAACAGGCCATTCACTTGTCTGTCTCAGCCTGGGGGCTGTATGGTAGGTGTGCCCTGAGCATTCACCCCACACCGCAATGCCAGATGATCCTTCTCCATTATACCTGTATAGGACCAGTTATTAGAGCACTCATATACAGCTTGGCTGACTTAGATTTGGTGGCTTTTCTCTTGCTGTGAAGACCTGAGCCTCAACTTCCACTTTCCAACTGGTCAGTTTGGGATTCTGCAGAGTACTTTCTCAGTCCTGTTGAAGGCCTTCCCCTCTCCATATGTTTTATTCTTTGGGCCAGAGAGGAGCTATCACTGCTTCCAAACTAGAGAGTCCCCCAGTTCAGTTCCTGTGACGCTCCTCAGGATGTCCCTTGTGATGCTACTGCTCAAGCTTTCTTCCTGCTGATCTGGCATGGGAAGGACCTCAGAGTAAAAGTAAATGTCATTTCCAGGACTTCAGAGGCAGAAAGCATTGGTGATTAGGTCTAATAGTTTTGCAGACAGTAGCTTCTAATATAATGGTTGAATTGAAATAGCAAGCAGAAAAATCTCGGTAGTAAATTGGATAAAGCGTGTGACTGTACTTGGCTTCCAAGGATGCTTAGCACTGAATCGCAGCTTTAATTCTCCTGTTCAGAGTATTACAACTGAGAGTAGCTTTCTAAGACTGAAGATACTTGTCCTTGCATCACAGGTGTTTTGCATTCTTGTGCACCCATATTCTGAGTAAAATGGGAGAAAGAGGCAGGGTGAAAAACATGCTTTAAAATAAAACTAATGTAGAAATTTGTACGCTTCACTTTGGTTTTGTGTCGTGTTGTTTTTAATCTCTTGTTATATTTGCTTAGCTTACTAAATATTTAGGTTAAGTTATTGTGACCGTTATCTGGCAGCGTTTTTGCTTTCCTGAAAGTGTTTAGCATTCACCAAGTTGAAAGTTGCAGAGTCTTGGCTCAGTTTAATAGTACTATTCAGGATGTTGCATGTGACTTTGCACACGGGTCTGGCAAATGGATCGCAATCCTGGCCCTGAAACACACTTGCCATTCTGGTTCTGCACTTGTTTTGAGCAAAGATTAGTAATTGTCTGTTGAGTACCTATGAGAAGTGAATAAATAAATACAAGGAAACCCCCCAAAACATTTTCTTCTGCAGTCTTGGAAAATACTTCTCTGAATCAACTTCTTCAGAATTAAATATACCAAGAAAGAAATAGTTAAACACAGCAGTGAATGAATAAGGATGCTTTGAAGGAGCACTGTTAACTTATTTTTGCTCCAATTCTACAAATATTTGAGTGTATACTTCACTTCTAAGTACTTAAGTAGTCCTATTGACTTTAGTGGGAAAATTTGTATGTTTAAAGGATACACCTGTATATACTCCCCATCCCTGGAGGTGTTGGGGAGACCAGGCTGGATGGGGCTTTAAGCAACCTGCTCTAGTGGGAGGTGTCCTTGCCCATGGCAGGGGGGTTGAAACTCAATGATCTTTAAGGTCCCTTCCAACTCGAACCATTCTGTGATTCTATGAAATATTCGTAGACCTGAGATTCTGGTGAATGTAACTGATTCCCTAAAATGTATTTGACTGAAGTTTTTTGAATACTCTTACATCCCTTAAGTTTCATCTTTTTTAGTAATCACTTTCTGTTGATGCTCATTATGTTACTGAAATTTTGAGTGAATAAAATCAGTTATTGTACATTTTCCCCCTTTGTGAGCTAAATCTGCACCTCTTGTTTTCATTTACTTTCTGATAATTTACATAGAATTCAAAGGTTAAGAGTGGTGACTATCGCATTATTAATCATAGCATATTCTAATATATTAACTTTTGTGAGTTGTTTGCTTTTCCTTTCATGATGCCTAATTCTCCTGGCCCCAGGAGTAATTAATATAATTCTGTGTTTAGTGCAACATGCATTCCCTCAGTGTATGAAACTCCACCCATGACTTTGGTTTTGGATGCATTCAAGGATGGGAAAACTTCTGAAGTAGGAAGAAACATACTCTATGATCCAATGAGTGTCCCTTTGCCCTCTGACTCTGTTCATGGAGTCACCCTGGCATCATTACAGGTATCTCTTATTTTGAAAATACCATTTCCTTAGTTGCAAAGTATGTTCTTAATAAAGTTGAATAGACAAAGCACTATAAGAGAATCAAAACTGAGGGATAGATATGATCAAAATGATGCAGAATAAGTAAGCCACAAAGATAGTACACAGAAAGATAAACAAAAATGCCAGCTTCTTTATAAACTAGGCAGTAGCCTCAGAGACTGCAGAAGAGCATTAGGCTCTTCTCATTAGAGCATCTTGGCGTGCAAAGAGCTAGGAGCATGCCATTGTAATGCCAGAGAGATTGTGAGCTTCCTGAGAGATGCTAAGCCCCCTCTCTTTCACTGCAGGTAGGTGGCACAGAGCACAGCTCATAAACCCAAGAATATCTCACGAAACCAATGTACTATGAGAGCTGTTCTTGTTTCTGCAGAAACAGATTACTTTGAGCGGCAGAGTGCCCCACTTGGGCAGATATGTATTTGTGGTACATTTTTATCAGCCAGCACACCCAGTGTTCACCGTCCAAGTCCGTGTGGATGCGGGACGCATATGGTCAGGTAAGCACCTGAATTTGATCAACCACTTTCCTTTCTCAGCGTTTTGACACATGGAGAATTTGGGGGCTTTTTTTTTTTTTTTTTTTTTTTTTTTTTGTGTTTCATAGGTTCCTTCAGTGCTCCATTCTGCCCTCATATCTCTGGCTGTCGGGATCAGGTGATTGCAGAAAACCAAATTGAACTTGACATTTCTAAACCTGAGGTCTCTGTTACAGTAGTGATACCTGATGGAAAAATGCTGGTTCTGGTACGTTGATTACATAAATGTGCTTTGAAAACGTTATTCTCAGTTTCACTATTCATTTAGAGATAGATGCAAAGACGAAAGCAAAAAAGAAAGAAATTGTCTTTTAATTTTGTGTTTCAAATTATTAGCATTATGTGCACTACTTCTGTTTTACTTTAAATTTTTAAGATACTAAACACAGTTTTTATTGTACACTGCGTGTAGCATGACATCTCTGGGGGGAAGATAAGAAGTAAATTTTCTTATTTTGTTCAGATAAAATGTTACGGGTTTTGAGAAAATCCAGAATGCGTAACGAAGCAACATCTAAATATATAAATGTCTTAGCTTGTGTCTTTTGATTTTCTCTGAAATGTACAATTTAGCTTTCTTGTTGTTTTAAGGAAAAAGTCTTAGTTGTTCCAGCAGACACCTACAGTTACAAAATTCTTGACAAAAAGACAGTGGACAAGTCATTTGATTTTATCAGCCAATGTGGAGGAAACAGTTTTTATATTGAGTAAGCATCACATTCTAAAAAACTGAACGTTGACAACAAGATGGGAATTAGTATTACTTTTATTCTGTATTAAAGACATATGTATAAAATCCCCATCATTGTGCTACATTAAAATGCTTTTCATGGCTTATGCTGGCCCATTAAATTTCCATGAGTCATTTTCTCATTACTTTCTGTTGTAAAAGAAATGTAAAGGTAGAGCTACATTGCTCACAGTACAAAAGAGGAAAATCTACGTCATCTTTCTGTCTTTGCTATTTCCATCTTTGGTATTTGGTATTTTGCTTGGCATGTCTGAACTGATATGACTAATAAATGCACTTTCTTTGGAAAAAATCTCTTACCTGCATGTTCAAAGCCGTTCACCACTAATTCAATTAAAGTACATCCTTGCATGTGTACGCCATCCTTACGTCAAAGGGCTGTTTGAAAGACAGAACGCTAACTGACTGAAGCAGAACACATGCTTGTAGCAATTCCCAAGTGCCTGTACTTACATGACTTGTATTTCCATTTAAATAGCGCAGAAGGATCATCGGCCTTCTGTAAGGACTCTGTAAGGTCATTAGTGGCTTTCTACAACAACGGAGCCCTGCCATGTAATTGCCATAGCGCGGGTGCCATGAGCCCTACTTGCAGCCCCCTGGGAGGACAGTGTGCTTGCAGACCTCACGTCATCGGTCGTCAGTGCAGCCGATGCCAAACTGGCTACTATGGATTCCCATTCTGCAAGTGTAAGTACATGCTCGAACTTACTCAGCACCTGACCCAACCTTTTATTTAATCCTCTGATCTATACTGCACAGGTACCGCAGCCTCGCTTTTCTTTATAGGGCTTGATCCTATCAGAGGCTGGTTGAGTCGTCTTAGATTTGGCTTGGGGCAGAAATAACCCCATTCCCTTATAGCACACCTAGTTCATGGTGAAGTGTGCCTTTGCACGTGTTGTCTGTAGTAAGATTACAGTTGAACTGGTTAAATTCCATGTTTTGGATTTTTCTTCACTGACTGCTAAATTGTTTCCAAGTTATTACTGTTGTATCCCAGTTTATACCTTCAAGATTTTCCATGGATAATCAAAGACATAGCATTCTTAATTCTTCATATTCTGATGTTATTCTCAGTAACTTCAACAGATCTATAGATTACACCAACAGTAATCAGCTGCCTTTCCAGATGTTATACTTGATGTTTGTAATCATTGCTTTGTAAAAGCAGTGCCCTTAACTCCTTAACTCCAAAACTGTTTGTTTTTTAATCTTGGGTAACTTTGGGAAGTGGTTAATAATGCCTGTGGTGAAGTTAAGCAACAAAACTATGGCAAAGAGCCAGGCACTAAAGACACTCCTCAAAACTACTGTTACAGTCACATAGTTGGTTTCTATAACCCTGAGCTTAAAACTAGTGAAACAGAGGAAAGAATCATGCCCTTTATACAAAAACATTGTGCCTGTTTGTTTCATATGCAAGTTCAATAAGAGTTGATCACGGTCAGTTGAGATGCGATTGATTTGTAGAACGTTTTCTTTGACCTAGTATGCAATTGTGGGCAGCGGCTTTGTGACGACACGACTGGTAAATGTATTTGCCCTCCACGAACTGTGAAACCAAAGTGTGAAGTGTGCGAGAAACATTACTTCAGCTATCACCCTCTTGCTGGCTGTGAGAGCTGCAACTGTTCAGAAAGAGGAGTCATTAATGTAGCAAGCCCAGAATGTGAAAAAACCAACGGGCAATGCAAGTAAGTTTGGATTATGTGCGTTATAAACGATGCATGTCTGCTTTGCTTCGCCATTCTTTTCAGGAATTTGGAGGGGACATGGGGAAATTTGATGATGATGATGCTGATGAATTGGGATTTAAGTGGCACTTGGTAATGGTGAGGATTCAACTGTTTCAGGGCCACCTGCAGTGTTTTAGTGCAGGTAACTCATGATGGAATTTGGGATTCCTGGGCTTGCATTCTGTTTGCCAGAGACACCAAGTCTCTGTCCAGCTCCTATGTCTCAGGCAATGTTAGTTAGTAGCAGGCCTCAGATCAGAGCTCCTGAATTCTGAACACATAGAATACATCATTTGTAACGTTGCATGTTATTGCCAAATTCTTAAAACTTTGCAGTTGACCTTCTGCAGTCTGATGTCTGGATTTAAGTCAAATAATGTTTTTAAGTTCCGAATGGTTGCAATGAATTTTGAGAAACTTTGATGATAGGTGTTGTGTGTATGGAAAATATGGTTCAGTTAGAGTCATGGGTGGTAATTGCCTTTAAAATTTTGCCTTCTCTATGACATATGCTCATGTTTCTGTAACTCAACATGTTGACATGAGAATATATTCTTTAGTTTTATCTTCTTTACAGCCGCAACCTTAGGGAATGATCTTAAATTCAGATGCTGTCATATTAGTATAGTTGGACATTTCTATTACTTCCTTGGAGAGACCAAGTCCTTAAACAGCAAGTTCAAATACTTTATAGCCAGTAGGTTGTGCAAGCCCAGGATTAGTTCAGTTTCATTGGTTTGGCTATGTTAGGGTCCTAACAAAAAAAAAAATTTGTCATTCCTGTCATTCTGTCAGGCCATTAAGCCTGTAAATATAACAAAAAGAGACATTTCAGAGAATGCCCATGTTATTTCCCAAATTTAAATTCTTTTTCTAAGTCTGTCCTTTTCACATGAAATGAATAACCGTCTTACCTCAACAGCAAAACAGGAATCTGTTTTCATATTTAGAAGTTGGGGTTCAAGGTTAAAATGTAGCATATTCTGTCACTCTCAATCTGATTAGTCTCTGCTTTCATTTTCCCCATACAATACAAAATAAAATCAAAATAAATACTATGCAAAAATAAAGAAAATGGGTGATTCAGCCAAATAAAAACTAATGCTTCAAAGAAGGGACTTACCCTGTTTCTGCTCAAGTAAAATCAATGATAATTTTTGCAGGAATAATCACATTTTTCCGTTTCAGTTAAAAGCTTGTATTGTGTGATTATACTGGTGATATTTTTCATGTGAAACCTAATTTGAAGTATCAAGGAAGTTATCTTATTTGTCAAAAATTTTGAAGCAGAATTTGACATTTAGCAAATACGTTTAGATTGACTGCTGAAATATATAGCTAACTGCTACATTCTGATCAATACTTTTCCCTCTGTGGTTTACATGAAGTTCAAAGTCCCTATCCAGCTCCAGTTATCTATGTGTGTGGGTAATGTGTTCAGAGAGACTCGCCCATTGTTTGATGACTGAGTAATCGCTTTCATTATTCCATAGAGTGTAGTCTGCATTGTCTGTACACTTTTACTGTTTATTACCATAAATTCCTAGTGTTAGTGTGCATATTAATTTCATGCTGAGAGCCATAGGAGTCTCTATCAACTTTTAAAAATTATCACAACTAAAATGTAAAGATGTGGATGTTGGTGATGGCAGACCAATGGGCCTATAGCAGCATAGACAGGAGGAAGAGGGATCATCAGACCTTTTTCACTAGTTTTATCATACTGTGCAGGTTTGTTGTGAAGGTAGGATGAAGCAGCTGGTACCATGGAAAGATGTTCTCATCTCAAGACTTGTTCGAGTTTGGTGTTGTTTTTTTCATCTTCTGCACTTCACCTAAACAAATTCAAGGCATTCAGCCTTCACTGTGAGCAAAGTGGATTTTATCCTTTGTGAACTAGCCCAAGCCTTGTGGCAGGTTGAAGTCCCCATAGTTATTCAAATGCCTGGGATTCTCCACCCTTTTGTTAGCAGTTAGTAAGGCTCAGTCACATCCTCCAGCTATAAAACTTCTAGATCTACTTATCTGTTTGAACACCCATGTTTCTCACCTTGGTGTATAAAGGGAGCAGTTCTGCGCTGCAAGCACTGAAGAGCTGCAGGGCAGGAGTCTTAATTCTACTGTGAGTTGTTTTGTCCTTCAAAATCAAATCCATTCCAAATCACTTCCTTGACCATTTAAAACATCTCACCATTCAAATCTGAGAACAACACTAACCCGCTGCTGTTTCTCCATGGAAATCATAAAGTTATGTCATAGTCATGCAATCACTTCAAAGATCCACCTGCCATTTGCTTTAATCTTCCCTTCCTTGCTCCATTCCCACCTCCCCTATTGACTCCCTCCTCTGTGTTTGTTTGTTGATGAAGATGCAAACCAGGAATAGAAGGACGGCAGTGCGATCGGTGTGCTCCTGGTACTTACCGTTTCCCAAACTGTGTGCCGTGTAACTGTAACAGAGATGGAACAGAACCAGATGTGTGCGATCCCCAGACAGGAATTTGTCTCTGCAAGGTCAGATAAGTCAAGTTACTTCTGCATTCACAAGCATTCTTTGCGCATCAGTGCCTATTTTGTATTTAATAGGGTGAACGAAGTGAGTTTATCATTAAGTTTTTGGTAAGAATTAAACACAGATGTATGGAACCGTCACACCTTGCAGTATGTGCACAGATTATCATGGTAGCAGTTAAATGTCATTTTTTGATGAGTTCAATATCTGTCAGTTTTGCAGGCATCTTAGGCTTTGCGGGATGTTACAGAGCTGCAGAGTAGAAGTCTGTTGATTCACTGAAGCAGTCTCTACCCTGCACAGACCCGCTTTAAGCATCCGCATCTCAACTTTTGGATGTTAACCAGGTCCTGTGCTTTTTTTAGCTGTATTATATCAGTTGACATCTTACCACATCATTATATCCAGGAAATTTTCTTTTGTTCTGATCTGCATAATTAAATGTGATAAATGTGAACTTTCACAAGTGACCTTTTATATTGTAGGTTTTGAAAAGCCAGCAGGAGGGTTTTGGCAGGGAAGTTACCAGCTGTCTCTGACTAATATTTATTACTCAGTGGTTTGCTTTATAAACTGGGAAGACAGCTCATAACTAAGACAGTCTCCAAGAAGTCAGTTTTATTTGCACATGGAATATGGTGTATCCAGTCATTCACACATTTTCATTCATGTTTCCATACTTTTAAAATAAATTTTCTGAGAGAATATTTATTTATGTGCAGGAGGTTTTGGGGGCCTCACCAAAACCAAATGGAAAGCACTGAGATTTCTTTCAACTATGCCTTAACAGGAGAACGTTGAAGGTGCAGAATGTGATACTTGCCGACCAGGATCCTTTTACCTGGATCCTTCTAATCCCAAAGGATGCACCTCTTGCTTTTGTTTTGGGGCAACCAGCAACTGTCGCAGCACAAATCATCGTAGAACCAAGGTGTGTCCAATGGCGCTTTTTTACTTTGCTGTCATGAACCTGTGTTTATTCCATTAAGAAAATGGCAGCTTTCTTCCAAAATTAAAAATAGGTGCTATTAGTTTCTAAGGATGAAAAGTATTCTGCAGGCAATAGTGCAGATTTAGTGCAGCCTTGTTAAGGCTCAGGTGCACTCTGAAAGTGCTTTTTAGAAGACATGGCCCTTTTCATCTGTTTGTTTACAAATCACTAGCTGGACTGAAGTTGCACTGGCCTTCTGTTGCTTTATCTTCAGACACTAGTTCGTCGTTCAAGTCAATGGTCTCCTTTAAGGGGCTCTAATGTAATTTTACATGTCTATATCATAGATGCACTTTTGAAACCGAAGAAATGTGTGACATAAAATGTGCATTAAAGAGTGACAATATTAGGCTGCATTGCCTACCTCTGCAAAAAATCCTGCAGTGTCCTCTCCCTCCCAGTTTCCCTGCCACAACAGGTCTCCACTTTATTTTCTAGGTTTGTGTCCTTGGTTTTATTTTGGAATGTACTTAAAAAAGCATCTCCAAATTATATCCTTGGGTTTGTGTATACAATTCCCAGACATCTCCAGAAGGGTAATATCTTAATGTGACTGAAGACAGAATTTAGTTTCCAGATGACAAACCAAATGCCTGATCCCAAGTAGCTTTGGCATATCTGTTCCACCTACACTCTCTTTTGAGTCTTTGGAACATCCGTTGCACAAAGATTTTAGGCTGGCTCTGGAGGGATTGAATTTCATGTTAAGGCAATTATAGAGGATAAACAATTTCTCCCCATTACTTGGTGCTGGTAAAGCTTAATAAAGAATGAGACAAGCTTTTAATTCCTTTATATGTTTTCATTAGTTTGTGGACATGAGGAACTGGCGCTTGGAGGCAGTGGATGAAAATATTGATGTTCCAGTCACTTTCAATCCAGTCAGTAATAGCGTAGTGGCTGATGTTCAAGAATTGCCTGCTTCTGTGCATAGTTTATACTGGAAAGCACCACCATCTTACCTGGGAGAGAAGGTAAATGACACCTAACTCATCTATTTTAATAATGTATTTTTTTTTTTGCCACCATTGTTGATAAAGAGTTTCATTGTTTTTCTTAGACATTTCTCTCTCTTCCCTCCTGAGATTTGTATCTCTCTTACCTATCATGTCAGGAATCTCAATGTTCTACTTCTGAATACAGCGTTAACATTATAACCAATCACACAGAAATAATCACCTTGCTTGGTGCCAGGGAGGTCTTTATCTGAGCAGCTTGGTCAGGAGCTGTGGTTCAGGGAGCTGGTACCTTCAGCCAGTTTTCTCTCACCATACATACACACATAGAGCCCAAATATCCTTTAGTACTTGTGCCCAAGTATCCTTTAGACTCCCTAGCGTATCTCTTGGGCAGGTTTCCAAAAGAATAAAAGGTGATTACGTGCTCAGTGGCACGCAAAAAAACCCCAACCTTTTGTTTTCAATAGGTTGCTTTGGAAGAGCAACACCTGGTTTTCTAACCTTTGTGTTCTTTGAACTCCTTGCTGCTCTTTCTGCTGATGAATGGGAACAGTCTTTTGCTTATGGTTGAAACCTATTGGCATTTCAGCCTGGGGCTCGCACTGACCAGGGGGACTTTGCCAGTGGTGGCTTGCGAGCCCAGAGCCCCAGGATTCCCGGTAGGAACCCTGTAGGTATGGACAGTTGCTAGTCAGTTGTAGGGCACACAGGCTTTTCAGGTGCAACAGATGCTTTTTTGATGGCACACAAGGGAAAACAAATGGGATAGACACATTAAACACGGTACAATTTTTGAAGTTCCTCTTAGTTCCTCCTTTTAAAGACTAGAGTGGTATTTTTCATCCTGCTCTTCTATGCTTAGAGGTAAATATCTTTCAGTTGATCAGCAGATTCGGTAGGGTGCTTTTTGTTAATATTATAGAGGTTCTTGTTTCAATGTCTACAAATTAATTTTTGAAGAAATTTCATGTTAAAGTACATGTTGTGTGCTACAGTGTTAAACCAAAAGGACTTTTGTTGTTCCCATAAACAAAATAACCCTTTTTAAACATGGCTATTAAGAACAATGCTATAAGTTTTGTGTTGCATGTCATAGTATCTAACTAGGCATGCCATGACTTGCTTTTATTTACGGTAACAACACTGTAAATAAAATAGTTCTATTTTTGGATCTGCTTTTATTGTACACTGTGTATAACCGTATATTTTAGCACAGGCAAAAAGTCCCCCCCCAGAATGGTATTTTGCTAGTTTTGCAAGCCCATAAATTTACCAGTTATTCATATTATTGTAATCTGAAAATGTTGGGTTTTGATCTACTTCCACCTTATTCAGAAAAAGTGAACAAGATCACTCCAGACATTTCTCTGTATGAGGAGGGTATAAGTACTGTTTTCTATTGTCTTAAACCTTTTAACTAGTTCCACAGGAACATTGATATTTAGCAGAGTGTATTTTCTTCCCTCTCTACATTTTGTTTACAAAGTTAAAAGAGAATAAAATGTAAAATATATTAGCAGTGCAAAAACTAAGAGTCATTGAGAAATTCAGATTACATCATCCCCATTTTCTGCTCTTTTGTATTTTAACATTCTATTTAATAGACCACTCAATTTTAGAAAATAAATACTGTACATATAGAATACAGAAGGTAGTTTGTTTGCCATGAAAAAAAAATCCAATAAAAAGCAGTAACGTAACACCCTGTCATATGGTACAATCCTAAAATGTGTTTAAAAGGAAATGAGCTCTAATTTGAATTTTCTTATATTTTGGGGAAAGAAAAGAAAAATACAGGATTGTCTTGATTGTGTTGGCCAAATATAGCAAATGTTCCGAATCCTGCTTTTGAAAATGCAGTTGGCTAAAGATAGTAGCATTAATTGCATCCTTGTGATCCAAGGAGCAAACTTAGTACTGAGAAGTCAGTGTTTTGCTTGTAGTTCATCAAGGGGTAGGTTGAAGGCTGGTGCTTACCTGCAGAACACCCAAACCTGACAAAGCAGTTCTTCCTCTCATGTCAAAACCAAGCATAAGCTATAAGGGCGAACACCAATGGGTGCAAAACAAAGTAGTTGCCACATCTGTGGCAAAACACCCGATTTCACCTAGTACCCACGAACCTTTTTTTCTTGGCTCGTCTTTGAACAAAAAGTGTCTAGGCTGTGCCTGGAGCTTCCTTTCCTCTCAATATGTTTTGAACTGAGTCACCAGGGAAGCTGTTTGTCAGATGATTCAAACATATTTGCCCAGGTCTTTGTTCTGGGCAGCAGCATATGTATTTGGTTGGGTTTGAGGCCACCTGTGGTCACCTGTAATTGAGCCAAAAGAAGTGTGGTTTCAGTTCAACCTACAGCAACAGTCTGTTCAGAACAGGGTAGAAGTCTTGTCCTCCAGAAGGTGGAGCAAACATCTCCTGGTTAGATTCACGTTTGTAGTAAGTTCAGAAAAGGCTGGCCTGTGGTAGCCAACTTTAAACACGCTTGGTCTGATTTCCCTTTTTTATCCATAGCTATTCATTGGGTTCAATTTCATTATCAGTATGGCATCTGCTATTGATGAGCCAAATCTGTTCTGTAGGGTGAGGGGAAAAACATGTTCATGTGAAGGTGTGATTTCTCCATGAAACAGATGGCATGATCGCAGGTATGAAAAAAACAAGCAACCCAACGCAGGTAACCTCCCAGAGAACAGTAACCTCCAAAAAAGCAATATCCGATACACAAAGTAAACAAAATAGAAATCAATTTTTTCCAAGCAACACATATTTTCATATTTTGTCTAGAGAACAAAGAGTTCTCTGTGCTGGGAGATGGGTATCTTGAATAGAAAGTTATATTAATACCACCAAGTGTGGTAAAGTATCTCTGGTCTTGTTCATTTTGTTACAGCTTTCTTCATATGGTGGATTCCTAAGTTACCAAGTGAAATCTTTTGGCTTACCTAGTGAGGGCATGGCTCTTCTGGATAAGAGACCCGATATAAAACTAACAGTAAGTTTTGAAGTATTATTTTTTTTTCAAGCAATATCAATACCAGGATTTTTTTTTCTGTTACCTGTCGATTATGGCAAATTTTGCTCCTATAGCATGCTTAACTTTTATAGCAACTTGCTACGTTTCTGTGTGATTTTACTGCATTTTGCTCAAAGCCATCAACGTACCTATCTCTGTTGCAAAAGTAGCATATTATTAAACATAACCAACTTGAGAGCAAATAAAAAGATAAAACAAGATTTTCTCTGTAAAATGTACCTGTGGAAAAAAAAATATTAATGCTTTAGACACTTGTCAACATGTATGGCCTCAGCTCTGTAAAATATGCTCTGAATTCCACGTGTAATTAGTCTCATGTTCTGTGAGTATTTTCTTCAGGATAAAATTAAGTGTAGTTATAAGGCTTCAAGGGACTGAAGTGAAAATGCATTTTAGGTTAACAATTTTAAATTTAACCACTTTAGGGCCAAAACTGAAATCTTTTACTGATTGTTGAAATTCCCAAGAGGCTGGTTTTGTTTCTTCAGACTATCGGAAATACGAATTCAGTATTCTAGGATTCTTGTTGGGAAACATACCTCATAAAGTCTCCAAAGTTATTTGTGTACCAGGATGCAAAGAATGTTTGAAAATGGAAAAAAAAAATGCTCAAAATTAATAACTAATTCCTGTGTGAATTGGTCCGCATTAATTTAATTATCTCAGGGTTTTATTTTATAGCAAGGTTGTTAATAGGCAAAATCAGTGAAAACCCTGCTGATGCTAGAATTTTATTACTTAGTTTTTATCCCACAAAGAACACAATTAATGTGCTTCATCAAATTTCACTGCATCTGAACACTTTACCATCAAAAGTAGTGAAACAGCAATGTTACATCCTCATTCTCACGTAGGGCCAGCAAATGAAAGTTGTTTTTATGGACCCCAACAACCCACTGCCTGACCGTCAATATTATGGCCGTGTGCAGCTCGTTGAGGTAAGAATGAAAATGGAATGGCCTTCCCTTTTCTTCCCAGTGGCACACAAAAAATATGCAGGTAATATGTGCAGAAATACCAAACACTTGGTAATATTAATGAATGTAAGCTTAAATACTGTAGACTCTTTCTCTCTCTCTTTACTGCCACGTTAAACTTAGGTTCTGGTTCATGCCGCCTAATTTTAGTACCTTTAAGTTAGGCATTTGGTCCAGTCTTCCCCATCTTGTCCAGTCTTGTCCAATTTAGCCCTTAGCACTCCCTCCAGGGGTGGGGCAGTCATTCTGAATCAGGCATCAATGGAAGATGATTCATCACAGCCCCAGACTGTACTTAATAGTGATGGAACAAATTGTTACCTGTTTTCCTTGGTGTCTAGCTACCTAGTTTAGAATGCATGTCCAACATTCAGGCAGGCAAACCTAGCAGGGATCATTCCTATCTTAAATCTGTGCTCAGAAGGTCAAACTGGGTTATTTATTTCTGTCTTGTATATAAGCAAAAAAAAAAAGATATTTCTTCAAGCTAGAGTCCATCTTTGGTAATGCTGTGTCTAACAGCAGCAAGAAAACATGTGAAGGCAGCCCTCAAAGCCTGGATTTCTAGGACTATGTTTACTCTCAAAAATAATCACATTTTCCTCCACCCTTTCATGGTTTGGAGGGTGATATACCTCAAAGAAATTTGGATGACTGAAAAAGAGCCTATATGCTTCTTCACTTTTTGATACCTAAAGCCATGCAAAGTAAAGGGTACATCCATTTTAATGCTCATTATTCTTTTTTCCACCTATCCTGTGTTCACGCTTGTGTTTATTTTCCTGACCTCTATTTCACCGCACAGCAACTGGCACTACAGAGGTCTGTTCTGTGGGGTTTTCTTTCCTTCTTCTGTCATCCTATCTTTTTTGAAGGTATGCTTGTTTTAAGAAGCTGCGGGGCTGTGCTCATTTTGTATCCTTCACGTGCAGGGAAACTTCAGGCATGCTGGCAGCAACAACCCTGTATCCAGAGAAGAACTGATGGTAATTCTGTCTAGATTAGATGGCTTACACATCAGAGGCCTTTACTTCACAGAGACCCAGCGACTAACCCTTGGTGAGGTTGGGCTGGAAGAAGCCACCAGCACAGGCAGTGGCAGCGTTGCACATAGCGTGGAGACCTGCTCCTGCCCTCCAGAGTACACGGGTGACTCGTGTCAGGTAGGAAGTGTTTGCCTCCGTGCTCTGCCATTATCTCCTCTCTTGCCTACAGCGATACATACTGGTTTAGTCAGAGGAACAGGCTACTTATTAAAGTAATTAAACGTGCTTCTTGTAAGCATGTGCACTTTCAGTGGCTCAATTACTTTCACTAAGAAGCACCGTAGGGTTATTCAACTCATGACTGCTTTGGCGGAGCTGTGGATGTCATTTTACATGTGTAAGGTAGTATCATGAGGGATTCTTCTGTGACATCCTACAAGAAGCTGAATGATACTTACTTCAATGGAGAGAAGGTCAGAGTTGATTTGATAACAGTCTGTGAGATCCTACATCTGGGCAAGCTTCCTTATTTTATCAGGGAAATGCATGACAAAGTCCAAAGGATGTAATCCGAACTTAGATAATTCTGGTGAGTTTCCATGGGTGACTATCTCTTCCTGTTTCTGTAGGAAAATATTTGTAGTTAAAGTAGTCAGAAAAAACCCCAACAACCCTTGGCGATATTCTTATGAAAAATAATGTAAGAATTGGAAAGTAATACTGTTACCTAAAGAATAGTGAAATCCTAGCTATGTCTTGTCCCTGCTGCAGTTCCTATAGCTGTAATTCTTTTGACTGTCGCTGCTTAGTTTAGAGCTTGACTATTCCCATGCACCCAAGGCAGCAGCAGAAAGTACAGGAGAGGTAAGTAGTATACAAAGTGCACAGGCTACGAGGAATTACTCTCTCAGAAAATGGTTGAGGGTTACCATAAAGCAGCAGTTGCTGTACTAACCTTGCAAAAGCTTCTGAAATGAGAATGAAAGAATAATATCTAGATCAGAGCAGCTCCAGAGAGACTGAACAAAACAACACTCATGGTTGGTTTATGTCTCATGTGCATCCACTGCTCAGGGCAGCTCTTCATCACCTGTCGAATACCATTTTGGAAATATTTCTAAAAACTTACTCTTTTTCACACATTTGATGTTCTGTGCCACAGGCAAATTGATGAGTGTTGACTGAAATTCCTGTTGTCATCTCATTGCTTTTCACCATACTGCCTTCATAAACTGAAGTGTTGGGTGGTTTATTTTTTATATAACCTAGTGGAAATACATAGCCAGAGGAAGTGATCAAGACACTCACCTGGGTAGTTCGTAATCCCCGTATGTTTATGCAGCATTACTCAGGCAGTGATTTACTGCTCTAATCGCCTAGCCCTGTCTGGCTGCCTTAGGTGGGGAGGAGGTGATGCCTGCCACACCCCAACCCAGGTATATATTGAGCTACAGGAACTGCGGAGTTACCTGTTAACCTCGGGAATGGTAATGTGTGCTGTACAGCTTGACTCACGTATAAAGTTTAAAGGTGGGGCCCATCACAGCACAGAGCCTCATTAATCTGAGTCAGAAGCTGGAGAAGAAGGGAAGAGTATAAGAGAACAAGCAAGCGCCAAAAGGGCAGCAGCGTATGTTCCTGGTGGAGCTGAAGTGAAATGATGGCCCAAGTGCTGAGGCCGAGGAATGTAGGATGGCTGGTTGTCACGTTAGTAGCCCTGGGGCATTGTTTTGCACAAGACATGCAACAGAGGCTATCATATCCTCACCGTCAGGAGAAGAGTCAGCAGCAACAAGTTCAAAGCCATTTTTACCAGAGACAGGTAATTTGTTTATTTTCTCTTCCTTGCTTGCTTCCTTCTTTCTCTTTGGTTGTAAATGACCTGATTTGATAACAACCTCTACATTACTTAATATAAAAATAAGAGGGTGGCTAATCATCTTATGTCTCAAAGTACCTTGCTGACAAAAGTGTGTGTGAGAAGTTTCTTCTAAATTGCTCTTTACTCAGAAGCAATCAGCCTGAACTCCCAAGCACCTGGAAGTGCTTGGAGCTTATCTTTGTGGGGAGACAATTTCTCAGTATCATGAAAGCTGCTTCAAAAACAAAGTTCCCACATACTCCAAATCTGCTGTTTTAAAGACAGCATACATAAAAAACCAAAAAGCTGTATAGATTTTTGCCGAATGCATTTGAATGTATTTTTAAAATGAATTATTCATTTTGCTCTCCAAAAAGAGACTTTCAGTAAATAAAATTTGTATGCATTAGAGCCTATACTTTGCTTAATCATGCTGTTTAATGTATTTCAGTCCCTGGTTTATTCAGAAGCTGTGTATATTGTCTCCCTGTTGTTCAGGGAACATATTCACCCTTTAAAAATTTAACTGAAAAATTTCAAGCCCCTATTCTAAATTCAGTCCTTGCTCACACTGAAGTCAGTATTGAAAGCTGTTAATGATATTAATATTCTGAGTTTGTTTAGGTTTCAGGGTGGTTTTTTTTGCATTTACACAAGGTGTAAAGAAGGCAAAATTGCCACTAGCAACTGTTGTTTAAACAGCAATAACTCAATATTCTTTTTGATACCTGCTTTGGGAGAGGTGCATTTTTTTTTCTCCTGGTGTTTACATAGTTGATAAATTCACTGGTCAATCCTACTGCTGCATACGTACACCTCAGACCACACGTTATTTGAGACACTGTACTGTGGACCTTCTACTCTTCAGATTAGTTTTGGTGGCGCAGTTGCCATGAGAAAAGATTTATGGCTTTGAAGTTCAACTGTCTTCTGAATGTCACTGGGGTCAGCCCCGAATAGCAAGGTTCAGGTGAGGTGTAGGTACAGTGCAGAAATTCATTGCTGGAGGCTGGAACCTTGGAGGTGTTGGTTTCATGGGGAACACAGCTTTCTCCACACTTCCATCCAGCTTCTGATCTTCCTTGCACCACACCAGCTTGGTTACTAGTAAAAAGAAGCTAGGAAACAGAAGGAATAGACTTATGTGTGGTCACTTTTGGTGTGCCAGAAAGATGCTGGGCTGAGAGGGTAAGCATGAATGGTTGAATTGGTCTGTATAGGGGAAGGCTCCATTGCCAGGAAGAATTCCTTTTACTTTCCCTACCTTTGTGCTTTCCCCTGCTATGCTGAGCAAGAATCTGGTTTTAACATAGGAGTTGCTACCTTTCTGGTATAGGCAAACTAACTTCATGTTTCTTGCTTCATTCATAATCTTCCTCTGGTTCAGCTCCCTTTAGACCTGAGTGATCTGGCAAGCTGTGCTTCTGTTCCTCTGCCTTTAATAGCTGAACATTCTTCTCGTGCTTCCCCCACCTCTGGAACAAGTCTGTACTTAGAGATAAGAGCACTGTGTGCTTTGTAAGATCACCTCACTCTGTCTAAGTGTGGCTTCATATAGCACCAGGTAGGCTTGGAAGTGATGCTGAATTCATATAAAAGATACCTCATTAGAAATATTTCCAAGGATTACACCATAGTTACATTAATATCAAGATTTCATATAACCACTAGTTAGAATGTGAGTTTTTCATATGTTTTTCTTTGAGAAGACAGTAGTATGAATCTATTTTTTTTTCTGTATTTTAAAAGTCATATTCTACACCTTTGTACATAGCCACAGAAGTGTGTTTTGCTCAGAGGTTAGAATCAAAATGATGAAATCTCTCCTACCACAAAGGGCAGAGCGCAGGGTTCAGATGCTTAAGCTGAAAAGGCTTCAGCTCTGTTCTTCAGTGCCATTCACTACATTAACTTACTATTTAAGCAATAACACAGGCTCAGATGAGCTTGCCAGGAAACGCACACCTCTGCTACTAAAAGGCAAACAATTTCAAAATCTCATAACCTGTAAAACCTTTTTTCCACCAAAATTCACTGTTTTTTTTTGTTTGTTTTTTTTTTTCTCTCTGCTTACTGTCTAGGAATGCGGCCTTGGATTTTATCGTGAAAAAAATGGACTACTTACTGGACGCTGCGTCCCCTGCAACTGCAATGGAAATTCAAATAGGTGCCAAGATGGTACTGGAAAATGTATTGTAAGTAAATACTAACATTCAAGAAATTAATTGGAGAAAAAAGAGAAAAAACAATTTACCTTACCGCAGTATAGCCTATGCAGTACTGTTAAATTCCAAACAACTAGAAATTATCTTTGCCTGCCTCATTCTCTATATCATGTTCATTTAATGAGCATAAGTTAATGTATACTTACATGCTCGTTTAACTGTGGGTGATAAGAATAATTTGTATCCTTGTTTCTGTTTTCTTTCCCTTATAATTTTTGTTAGCTCATGGTATAAAAAGTCACTGGAATAGCACATATGTAAGTGTTTGCAGTTAGTTATAATAAATATGGGGTCTTATGCTGGCATATGGAGTCTTTAGTTTTGTACATATATACTGAAGTTTGCCGATGCTGACAAATAGCACATTCATGCATAGCAGATCCTTAGCAGAATCGCTTGTTTAATCAGTATCAGTAAATCTCCACTAATCTTAGTTTACAACTAGATGGATTAAAGAATACTGCAGTAAATAAGATAAAGGGAATAGAAGTTAGATTAATTAGAAAATTTCAGCTGTTACAGCAGATATAGTGGGGCAGATTCTGCTCCTTGGCACACCTTATTACAGGGTGGATCAACCCTCATAGCAATCCAAGTGTGACATGCGGCTAAGTGTGCTTCTCCAACTTATCCCTGATGCATCTTTGAACAGTTTATTCTGAAATGCTCACACTTAAGAACTTTTCACTAATTTTTTTACTTACTTGTGTAAACAAGAACCTTGCCAACCTCTTTCATGGTCTGTCGTCTCTCTGCTATTTCTTCCTTGTTCATGCTGCATCCGTTCTGCCTGCGGTGCATTCCTGCGCATTATGTCATTCCCCCCAACTTCATCTGAACCAACCCTCTTGCTTTAATGGAAACTATAAACCAATTCAGCACATTCTGGGGGATGACTTACGGGTTGCTGCTTTAGAGAGGCAGGGCAGGCCACAACAGGAAAGTGCTGTAGCAGAACTATAAAGACAAGAAAGTTTTGCTTCAGATGAAAATTATAAAAGAAAAAAAAGAAAACAAATTTCACTTTTACCTCATGAAGTATGTGAGTTAGGTTTCTCTATTTTCCCTCTCCTTCTCACAGCTGGATTAAGTTTCAGATAGATAGAGCTAAATCAACACTTGGCCCTGGGACAAAATTTAGGGCAAGCAGTCATCCAGGATAATGCAGTGAAAAATGAAAGCCCAGAGGGCCTGTATTTCCATCATAAGCCTCTGCCTAATAAGGACCAATTTTGCCTCTCTGTGGAGAAGCTGTGGGACAAAGACCTGCAGTGGTGCAGAGAAGACAAGGAGGCTTCCCAATGCTGAGTCATCAAGTTTTGTATCCAAAGTACAAAGCTTAGATACAAGTCCACTTGGGCTCCTTCTTCCTGCTCCTTACCTGGAGCACTGGATGCTGGTGCCTTCACATAGAATCATATAGGTTGGAAGGGACTTTTAAGATCATCAAGTCCAACCGTGAACCTTGCACTGTCAAAACTGCCACTAAACCATGTCCCTAAGCACCACATCTACCCGTCTTTTAAATACCTCTAGGGATGGTGGTCTGAGGGTGTTGGTCAACAGCCAGTTGAACATGAGCCAGCAGTGTGCCCAGGTGGCCAAGAAGGCAAACAGCAGCCTGGCCTGTATCAGAAACAGTGTGGTGAGTAGGACTCAGGAGGTGATCGTCCCCCCTCTACTCAGCACTGGTGAGGCCCCATCTCGAGTACTGTATCCAGTTTTGGGTGCCTTACCACAAAGAAGACATTGAGGTGCTGGAGCGGATACAGAGAAGGGCAACAAAGCTGGTGAGGTTCTGGAGAGTAAGCCTTATGAGAAGAGGCTGAGGGAGCTGGAGTTGTTCAGCCTGGAGAAGAGGAGGCTGAGGGGAGACCTTACTGTTCTCTGCAACTACTTGAAAGAAGGTTGTAGAGAGGCAGGGGTTGGTCTCTTCTTCCAAGTCACAGGCGATAGGACAAGAGGAAATGGCTTCAAGTTGCACCAGATTGGATATCAGGAAACATTTTTACACTCAAAGGGTTATTAAACATTAAAATGGGCTGCTGAGGGAGATGGTTGAGGCACCATTCCTCGTTAAAAAATGAGTTGACATAGGGCTCAGTGACATGGTTTAGTGATGGGTAGTGATGTAGTTTTATCGGAGTTAGGTTGATGGTTGGACTACATGATCTCAAAGGTCCCTTCCAACCTAGACAAATCTATGTTCTCAACCACTTCCCCGGGCAGCCTGTTCCAATGCTTGATAACCCTTTCAGTGAAGAAATTTTTCTTAATATCCACCCTGGTGCAACCTGATGACCTTTCCTCTTGACCTACCTCTTGTACTTTGGAGAAGAGAACGATAGCCTCCAGAGAATGCTTTGTGAGACTGACCCTGGGTCATGGTTTCTCCTCTGTGGCAGCAGTGCAATCCATCCCCATCTCAGAGGGTAGATATCCTGCTGCCTGCTGGTGGAAGGAGAGGGGTGCAGTGCTGTGCTGCTGAGACTGGAGAAGAATGGAGTGCGGGAAGAGATGGAAAAGACAGAAGAACTGGTTCTAACGTGCATGGAAAAGCCAGCCCTCTGCTGTTAATCAGGCTTTGGGCCCTTGTAGTCCCTGCCCTTCCTCCTGAAAGGCACATACCTTCAGCAGCAACATGGTGCTGAAACTTGCTTGTCCTGTGACATGTTGTTTCATGCCATGTAACTCCATGTGTCTGGGTGTTTCTGTTGAGAGCATGACACATTCTGCTCTGGCTTCCTTGTACCATATGGGTGCATATGGATTCAGCTGACAGTTTTCCCTTCAGAGTGTGCAACACCTAATGGTTTGGAGATGCTGTGATTCCAGGTGTGCCTCTAGCCCAGTGAAGTTTAAAGACAGACCCACGAGGGAGTTCCTCTGGCTTCATTCCACCATGCCTTGGGGAACACTGAATTGTGGTCTCCAATCCTCCCATACCATGTAGCTAGAGCAACAGTGTGGCACATTCACAGTTGCTTATATGTAAAATATCTAAAACTTTTTTTCAACTGTTACAGAATTGCTTCATTTTCTATAGACAGAATGAGCAAAATAAAAGCCAGGAGATAAACCTGGGGGATGAGGAGGGAAGTTGCTCCAAGATGAAACCGATACAAATATTTTTAAGCTCCTCTCTTTTACTCTTTATGCAGTTTATTATTCAAAATTATTAAAATTCACAGTCATTATTCAGAAATAGTCTGAATTTTCCATGGGCTTTTTGCAAGAGTAAATGCACCAGCTTTTATAGAGGCTGCATTTTTAAATGGTTCCTTTTACAAGCATAGTGTCTTCATGTTTCTTTAGCTTCCACTAGTCAAATGGCCATACATGAGCTGGAGTTTTTCCTGTTCTTCCCTGGAACCTTTCTCAAGTGAGCCACAGATTTGGTTTCTTAACCAAAATGAAAACCAACTAGGGGTTATTGCTTGCAGAGGCTGAAGGAAGGGTTGTTGGTGTAGTTGAAGGAATGTGGAGAGTGAAGGAATGGGAAGGAATGCGGAGGAGTATGGAGTGCAAGACTGTGGCATTTCTCATTTGTAGGGATGGGAGAGACAAAACTGTTTCTTACTTGTAGGGAAAAACATTCCTCTGCTGCAAGACATGGTAGCAGAGCCTTTAAACGTAGCC
This sequence comes from Pedionomus torquatus, assembly GCA_013398155.1. Taxonomy (NCBI): domain Eukaryota; kingdom Metazoa; phylum Chordata; class Aves; order Charadriiformes; family Pedionomidae; genus Pedionomus; species Pedionomus torquatus. The sequence continues at coordinate 175,074 of VZRU01001923.1, forward strand.
GTAAGCCATCATAGTCCATGAAATGAGAGTGTGACTGCTCAGTGGCTTCTTGCAGTCAATTTCCCACTCCCTTTTCCATCTTTCACTTTTAGTACACCCTCAGCTCTGCGGGACACTGCGTCAATCTCTTGCACATTGAAAAGAAACAGTTTTGGAACTTGGGAGCTTTAATGCCTCTTGAGTGTTGGTCACGTGGAATTTTTATGGCTGCTCAGAAATGTATTTAAACAACTTCTATTTTAAATTAGCGTTGCTTTTGGGAATGCAAAAGCAACTCGCTTATCCTCTCCCCATAATGTGTAACTGTAGAATCATAGAATCACTTAGGTTGGAAAAGGCCAATTAGATCATTGAGTTCAACCAAATGTGTGTAACAATTAGACAGCGCCAGAAATATGTTTCTTAAATAAGATATAATTCCCAACAATCGTATCAGTGAAAAAGTGGCTCAATTGTATCTGTTTCAATTGTTTTCCTAGCCTTTGCTTTCCATTATTTGTTCCAGTTACCCACATAAATGCAAATTACACATACACTGGAGAAAGTACATTAAATTAAATTCTGATCTGAATCTACTGAGGGAAATACTTTTTAGAGTAATTCCATGGCATTTGTTAAAGAATGTACTTGGGCTCAATTAATTGTATGCTTTTAAATGATATCTGCCTTCCAATTAGTGCTAAGATGCAATATCTAAAGTTCAATTTAAATGTAGTGATTTTTAATTGAACTATCGAGACAGAGAATGCATTACCTAGAATGTTCCTTAACAAACTATACATCTGATTGAATGACTTTTAAAATATGTCTAATGCTGCCTATTTACCTGTTGCTTTTCCATGATATTGAGCAAATTGTGCTTTCTACAGAGAACGACTGGAATCAATCTATCCTGGTTGTGAGGGCAGTTTTATAATAAATGCTTGATTATGTGGGAGGAAAAGAATATATCCTCTGAGTAAATTAGATATATTTGTTTTTAAAGTAATAGTGAAGCCATATTGGATGGTAAAGCACTGTTAACTGTCTTGCTTGTTTCTTTTTGAAGAACTGTCAGTATAATACTGCTGGGGACAAATGTGAGCGCTGTAAAGATGGTTATTTTGGAGATGCCACTCAAGGCTTCTGCCGGGTGTGTCCTTGCCCCTATACAAACAGGTACAGTAAAAAGTCATAACACATCAAGCAGGGGAAGGGAAAAAGAAAAAAAAAAAAGAGAGAAAACCCCCAAACCCTGCTAGCATAGAAGATTATGGTCTTTTTCTGGTTTCTCACATTGGCCAACATAGTGGGGCACCAGACCCCTTTGAGGCACGTTAGACCAGCAGTACCTTGGTGCTCTGTCTCATGGCATTGCCTTTTTTAGTAAGCTGAGAATTCCAGTTCTCACTTAGTTCCTGGGCCATAAAGGCACACTGCTCATTGCCTGGAGGAGCCCCAGGTAGTTATAATGTGCTTATGTAAAAAACCACCAGTAACTCCTTTGTAGTGAGAAATGTAGGATTGAGGTCTTTTCCCTTGTTGGGCATAGCCAGAATCTTTTGTGTTTACTGAAATGCAGGATATGAGTTAACTTCAGCCTGACGTTTAACACCATTACTCTCACTAGGAAATAAGTGAGAATGATGAAACAAACCTTTTATACAAATTCAGAAAATTTATTAAGATGCAAAAATAATATAAAAATATTAAAGCTCTTAAGCATGTATCAAGATTTCTCAAAGAGTGTGGTTGCTCTACAGGTGCAAGTTCCGTTTGAAGTGCAAGCATACTGAGCTCGAAAAAAATTAAATTTCCTCAGATCTAAAAAGGTTGCCAGGCTTCTAAAGTTGAGCAGTAAATTACATTTTAAATGCATGGTATGTTTAGCCACATTGTCATCATTGGTCAGTTTGGGAATATGAAATGTGTTAAATAAAAACAAGTCATTTTTTTTTAGGAAAAACTAAGCTATAAATTGCTAAAGGCACCACATATTATTTGCCAGGTGCATTAGCAAACACCAAGTAGCCTTAAGTAAGAGGTTTGCGCTTGCAGACTGTAGACACGTTCTTCATTTATCAGAGAACTCTCTGATAGATCTTTTTTGGCAGCATTGGTCTCTTCTGCAGGTGTTTGCCTGAGGCTGCCTGAACATATTTTTAGTCATCTTTTGCTTTAAGAGTGCTGAAATACATAGGGAGACCATAAACCTATGCAGTTTCATAGCTGCACATTAGGGTGGTAAATACCATTCCTGACATAGGAAATGCACCCCACCTGGCATTATTTGTGTTGACAGTTTTCCACCCAATCAAATTATATGTTAATTCTTAGTGCAGACATCTGTCTTTGATACACAGACTTGCTTTATCCAACTTCTCATAGATCAAAAAATGGATATAACAAGTATGGCCTATTCCTGCTTCACCTCCTGCCTTCTGCTTCCTGAACACTGGACCAAAAATGTTTTTTCTCCCAGAGAAATTTGAATCTAGACAAGTCTACTAGAAAGAGCAGACAAAAATATTTATTGTGTTAACTGGATATACTCTAGAGTTTCCCCAAATGGTGCACAACTCTATCCTGCCTTGGTTTAAAAAAAACCCACAAACAAAATTAGCTACATAAAAATATCCTCTAATGTTTCCATCCATATAAAAGAGGGAATAAAAACCTATCCAAGTAGGAGTAAATGCTGTCTAGCAAAGACTATTGATTCTTGCTTAGTAAGATAAAATAGCTACCCAGACTTGTTTTCTTTTACAACATCACTGTTAAGGTTTATTTTAGTCTTTCCTTTGGGTAGTGAACAATTATACTCAGTCCAGAGGGTCAGAAAATCAGTATTTTTTTAGGCTAATGGAAGAATTTACATGAAAAATATGAAGCTTCAAAGAATTACTCATGGCAATTTATTTAGAGGCAATTAAATTAGCTGAGAAGTAATTTGGTGGTATAAAACCTTTTTAATCTCAAAGTCACTTAACTGAGCTTAGCCTCTAGAGTATAAAACCTATTTGATGATGTGCTCACAATAATATTTTTGCTTCTTCTCAAAGATTTGCTACTGGCTGTGTGGCAAATGGTGAAGAAATTCAGTGTCTCTGCAAAGAAGGCTATACTGGAGTTCGTTGTGAACGGTAAGTGAATTGTTTCTCAAGACCAAGGGTTTGAGAGACATCATAAAAGGAGAAATGTCTGTAGTGGATAATATATGCACAGGCTTAAGGAGAATCTATTTACATGAGTCATAGAATGGTTTAGGTTGGAAGGAACCTTAACAATCATGGAGTTCCAACCCCACTGCCATGGGCAGGGACACCTCCCAGAGGAGCAGGTTGCTCAAAGCCCCATCCAGCCTGGCCTAAAACACTTCCAGGGATGGAGCATCCACAATTTCTCTGGGCAACCTGTTCCAGTGCCTCACCACCCTCACAGGAAAGAATTTATTCTTTCTAATCTAAATCTCCTGTCTTTCAATTTAAAACCATTACCCCTTGTCCTGTCACTACACTTCCTGACAGAGTCCCTTTCCAGCTCTCCTGTAGGCTCCCTTCAGATACTGGAAGGTTGCAATAAGGTCTCCCCGGAGCCTTTTCTTGTCCAGGCTGAACAGCCCCAGCTCTCTCAGCCTGTCCTCTCAGCCATAGCAGAGGTGCTCCAGCCCTCTGATGATCTTTCCACTGAACCCATTCCAAGAGGACCACGTCCTTCCTGTTCTGAGGACTCCAGAGCTGGACACAGGACTCCAGGTGGGGTCTCACGAGCACAGAGTAGAGGGGTAGAATCACCTCCCGTGACCTGCTGGTCACATTTTGTTGATGCAGCCCAGGATACGGTTGGCTTTCTGGGCTGCCAGCGCACACTGCCGGCTCATGTTGAGCTTCTCATCCATGAGTGCTCCCGAGTCCTTCTCCTCAGGGCTGCTCTCCAGCCATTCTCCTCCCAACCTGTATTTGTGCTTGGGATTGCCACGTCCCAGGTGCAGGACCCTGCACTTGGCTTGGTTGAATTTCATGAGATTTGACTTAAACTTAATGCTCCCTGAAGAAATGTAAACAATTCTTCACAGACTATTCAGTGACTACATAGTGTTTACAAAAAAACAGAAGTGTCACCCTCTTTGCCTGAGTGTCCTGTGCCTTGCCTTATCCTGTACTCTTTCTGATAACAATGACGCTCACTTAAGTCATCTGTTTTTGAGTTAACAACACTTTCCTGCTTCCTCCAATGTACCTGATATTGGTTCAGTGTTTGTAGTTATTAGACAGCAGCCATGTAATGTTTAATATCATTCCCTTCATCCCACATCATTCTGATGTGGTCCATGGGTGGAGCATACAAACACAAGGCTGAAGCCATCTCTTTTGCTGGAACTTTGAGGTAGTTTGGAAAAGCACAAGAGGAACAGCATGGCACTTCCAGGCAGGCAGAGCAAGCAATTTTACTGAGTTTCAAATGCAGGGAGAATTTAAGCATAATGGAGTGGTGGTGTTTGGTTTGGAAACTTGAGGCCAATAAATCATGATATCTCACCCAAAGACAGGATCTCCAGTAGCACATTGTCTTGTGCTTCAAGACTGTTTCATCTAAGCTGCAGATTATAGGCAGCTTTTCTATGCCTATCTGTGCCTCAGCTGCTCATCACGGCCCTTTGATCACCCATTACTACCCCCATAGCTCTTAGAACAGAGTGAATCCTAGGAATATTAGCTGGCCAGTCTGGACAATACATTTTACCTAAGAAAAACATAGAGGTCACTCACAGAGACTGCTTTGCCAACAGATGGCAAGAGGAGATATCGCCCAGCTGAAGGGTGATAATGTCATTTAGTGCTATTGCTGTTTGAAATCTCAACACGTGCTTACAGTATGATCCTTCTTAATATGTTTTTTGGTGGGATCAAAGACCAGAATGGTGCAGCTTGCTGGGTTAAGCTCTGAGATTCTCTATGTATGTATATGTGTGTGTGCATTTTTTCAGATTAAGTGAATTATTCCGCCACAAGCATTGTGGGAATTCCTTTATTTTTAGAAAGAAATTCTGCAGTACTTGGGAAGATATTTTTAGCATAGTGCAGAGGATACTGTAAACCAAAAGGTTTGTATACCTTTTTTGTCTGTCAAGATATGAAATCAAAAGTTCTTGAAAGTTTCTTCAGGAGAAAAACTGTGGTGTTATTTCAAGGGAAAGTATGTTTCACCAAAGTAGCTTCAGATATTTAATAAAAATTATTTGTATCTCTTTATCTAGCTGTGCTCCAGGATATTTTGGAAATCCACAGAAGTATGGAGGCTACTGTCAGAAATGTAACTGTAACAATAATGGCCAGCTGGCCAGCTGTGACCGCCTGACTGGAGGTACGTGGGGGCCTATGAACATGGAAGGTTTTCTCTCTGGGAAGCAGTGGAGGAAGGTCCTAGATCAGTTGAACTGAAGGAATGACATAGACTTATAGGAAATGCAGATAATTTTTAACAAAAATTAAGTTTTCCTAAAACATTACACCACGGTAAAACAAGGTCTTTCCTGAGTGATCAAGTTTGCCCTTGTAAGCCATTTTATCATGTATTTCCCTTCATAAATACTACCAATTTTATTTTGGTTTTCTGTTTCATGGATGTGTTTTTAAATGCATTATGGTTCATCTTCTGACACGGCGAAGTCATGTCTTGCCAGTGTGTGTTGTGGGCTTATGACACTGAGCAGTCTCAATGTGCCTTTTTAAGATGTATTTGGGACAGTTCGGTGACATCATCAGAGTCTGCATCAAGCACTGCCACGTTAAGTATCCAAGTGTTTACAGTGGAAGTTAGGGCCTGACTCAGGAGGCTGTTTTATAAATCCTGATATACACCACTCTGCCATCGAAGACTTCATGATTTTCCCAGTGTCAGTCACACATGTACGGTACAACTAGTAAGATCTTTGTTTTATCTATTGTGAAGTAAAGGGTTGAGCCTACTTGCCTCAGACTGTCTTTACCTCAAATCACTTCAATGCCTCGGGATACTGATTTTTATTCAGAAACATGTAGGCCACTCTTCCTGAAAAGGACCTTGATCTTTCCATATATTTACTCTCCAATACAATTATGATCTTCTTCCCCTATAGACAGCTATTAACCCTCAGATGTTAGTGAAGTGTCAAACTGGAAACTCCTAATATTTCCATCCTCTTCATTTATCAGCACTACTCTTCATAGTGCATCAAATCATAGAATCATAGAATGGTTAGAGTTGGAAAGGACCTCAAAGTTCATGAAGTACCAACCCCTCTACCATGGGCAGGGACACCTCCCACTAGAGCAGGTTGCTCAAAGCCCCATCCAGCCTGGCCTCAAACACTTCCAGGGATGGGGCATCCATAACTTCTCTGGACAACCTGTTCCACTGCCTCACCACCCTCACAGGAAAGAATTTCTTCCTAATATCCAATCTAAATCTTGCCTCTTTCAATTTAAAACCGTTACCCCTTTTCCTATCACTACGCTTCCTGACAAAGAGCCCCTCTCCAACTCTCCTGTAGGCTCCCTCAAGATACTGGAAGGCTGCAATAAGGTCTCCCCAGAGCCTTCTCTTTTCCAGGCTGAATAGCCCCAGATCTTTCACCCTGTCTTCGTAGGAGAGGTGCTCCAGCCCCCTGATCATTTTTGTGGCCCTCTGCTGGACGCATTCCAAGAGGACCACGTCCTTCCTGTTCTGAGGACTCCAGAGCTGGACACAGGACTCCAGG